>OZ012729.1:6592266-7192266 GCA_963942605.1 Poecilus cupreus
TAATTTTAGTTTCAGAAAGATGAATCAAACCAGAGACAACAATGTAAAGGATAGGATGTTTAACAGACAGAACCAGCGTCAGGATATTAGATGTAAAAGTTGTGGAAACAATCACACGCATAGAGAATACTGTCCAGCCAAGGGAAAACAATGTACAAAATGCGGTAAATATAATCATTTTAGCAAGGTATGTTTTACTAAAATGAATAAAGTACATTTAACGAATGTTTGTAAAATCAAAAATGAATCAGACACTGATGAATATTATTGTGGTGCAATTGAAACCAAATCGAATTCACTTAGTTGGACTGAAAATTTAAAAGTTGAAAATTTAAATATTAAATTCAAATTGGATACTGGTTCCGATGTTAACATTATATCCTATGAAATATTTAATTGTATCAAAAAGTCTCTTAAAACTTTAAAGTTGCAAAATTGTACTATTACATTAGAAGCATATGGGGGAACAGCAATTAAAATTCTAGGATCTGTAAATTTAAACATGCAATTAGATGGCAAAAGCTATAATGAAAAATTTATTGTAACTGATTCAAGTTCAACAGCCATACTAGGTTTAAAAACTTGTATAAAATTAGGTTTAATTCAAAGAAATGTGAACATTGTTAACGCGATAAATTCAAAAGATGATATTTTGTTAAAATATCAAGATGTTTTTCAAGGAATAGGTTGTTTTCCAAAAAAATATTCAATTAAACTGAATGAAAATGTAGTTGCTAGTGCAAAGCCTCCTCACAGAATACCAATAAATTTAAGAAATAAAGTTAAAAATGAATTAGATCAACTTTGTAAGAAAGATATTATTGTTAAAACTGAAAATGTAAATGGTTGGATCAACAAATTAGTGATTGTAGAAAAACCAAATGGATCATTAAGGTTATGTCTTGATCCAAAAGAATTAAATAATGCAATTAAAAAGGAATATTTTACTATTCCAACATTGACTGATTTAACGTATAAACTCAAAGATGCTAAATATTTTTCTGTGTTAGACTTAAAAGATGGTTTCTGGCAAATTCAATTAGATGAATTTAGTCAAAATTTATGTACTTTTGCTACCATGTTTGGAACATATTCTTTTAAAAGGCTTCCGTTTGGTTTAACTATTTCAAGTGAAGTTTTTCAGAAATATAATACAGAAATTTTTGCTGATATTGAAAATGTATTTATTTATATAGATGACATACTAATTTATGGAAAAACCTCTGAAGAGCATGATCAAACTTTAAACAAAATTTTGGAAAGAGCACGTAAATATAATATTAAATTTAACAAATCAAAATTTCAATATAAAATAGAGGAAGTAAAATATTTAGGTCATATATTTAAACAAGGAACAGTAGAACCTGACAAAGATCGTATTCAAGCTATTGTTGAATATGATGTTCCAAAAAGTAAAAAAGAAATTCAGAGATTTTTGGGTCTAATAAATTATTTAAGAAATTTCATTCCAAATTTAGCAGAAAATTCAAAACCATTACGTGACTTAATAAAGAAAAATGTCGATTTTGTTTGGATTGAAAATGTTCATAACAAATGTTTCAATTTACTCAAAGAAAGTATTGTTAATGCTCCTATATTACAAAATTTTGATAATAGCAAAGAAATAGTAATACAAACTGACAGCAGTCAATTTGGCATAGGTTGTGTATTGTTACAAGAAAATAAACCAGTTTGTTATGCATCAAAAAGCTTATCTGAAGCTGAAATTAATTATGGTCAAATAGAAAAAGAATTTTTGGCAGTGTTATTTGCTTGTAAAAAATTTCATACTTATATTTATGGTAGAAAATGCACAATACAAACTGATCATTTACCTTTAATAACATTGATGAAAAAAGATATTCATAAAATAAACTCTGTAAGATTACAAAGAATCAAATTAAAATTAGCTAAATATGACATTAATTTAATTTTCATACCAGGAAAAAATATGTTTGTTGCAGATGCACTAAGTAGAGCATGTTCAAAAGCTTGCAGTAAAGATACTGATTCATGTTTAAATGAAGTTGTACACACTATAAATATGAGCGACGCAATAAAAACAGAATTTCAAAATGAAACTAAAAAAGATTATATTTTAAGCAAATTAATAGAACTTTTTCAAAATGGTTGGCCGGACCAAAAATCTAAAGTAGAAGACTCTATAAAATTGTACTATAAATTTCGAAATAATATATTTCTTGAAAATGATTTATTATTTTTTGACGATAGAATAATTGTTCCACTAAATCTTCGTAAGAAAATACTAAACATGTTACATGAATCACACTTTGGCATAACTAAAACAGTAAAAAGAGCAAAATCTTTATTTTATTGGCCTAATATGCAAAAGGACATTGAAGATGAAATTTTTAAATGCCGAATTTGTGAAAAATTTAGATCAAAAAATGTAAAAGAACCGATGATAATGCAAGAAATTCCAGAACTGCCATTTCAAAAAGTAGCTTGTGATATATTACAATATGGTAATTCAGACTATCTTGTATTAGTGGATTACTTTTCAAAATGGATTGAATTAATCAAATTAAAAAATAAAACGTCTTTTGAAATAATTAATGTATTAAAAACAATTTTTTCAACTCATGGCATACCAGTAACTTTAGTGGCTGATAATAATCCTTTTAATTCGATGGAATTTAATTTATTCTGTAAATCTTGGAATTTCCAAATTGTAACATCAAGTCCATATTATCCAAGAAGCAATGGTCTTGCGGAAAAAGGGGTAGGGATTTGTAAACAGATGCTTAAAAAATCTATTGAAGGTGGAATAGACGTAGATTTAATGTTGTTAGAATATCGTAATACACCAGTGGTTGGTACAAATTATTCACCTGCTCAAATCTTGTTAAGTAGAAGAACAAAAACCAAACTACCCATTCATCAAAATCTGTTAAAACCTAAAGTTGTGCATAATTTCAAAGAAATTTTAAATGGAAAATGTAAAAGTAATAAGTTGTACTATGATAGGAATTGTAAAACTCGCAAGAATAAATTTTGTAAAAATCAAAATGTTGTATTTAGAGATGGTAAAATTTGGAAACCTGCTAAAATTATTAATAAACATAAATCTCCAAGATCATTTATAATTCAAGATGAAAATAATCGATTAAAAAGGCGTAATACTATCGATTTAAGAGAATCGTTCCACGTACCAAAATTTAAATATAATGATCTAGATCTAGACACCACTGTTCAAAAAGCAAATAATGTTGTACAACCATCATCCTCAAGTTCAGAATTTTATGTCACTAGATCAGGAAGAATTTCCAAACCCCCCAATAAATTAATGTACCATAATTAGTTAATTAAGAAGGTAAAACCATCGTAAATTTATTTTGTATTTTCATTGGTTAGTATATAAGGATAGCTTTAAGTATTTTTAAATGTTTATCTGAAAAGGGAGATGTTGTATATAAATAAAATATTAATTTAGATATAGTTGGGAACACTGTTTTGTAAAAATCATAATTGGAATTAACTTGTATGCTCGACAGAGCCAGCATCACGGTCAACGAGTGAGGTTTAAAATAAATGTCTTGTGTGAGTGAATTTAAATATATTTATTTATATATCCTGTATTCATCTTTTCCTAAACAAAATATAACAGTTATTTGTCGGCCGCGTAAAAATATATCATCTATTTAGATCTGCCTTGAGTAAAAATCCCCCCCGCTGTACATTTATTAATTACGTATGACATAGATGACGTCAGCAAATTTTTTTGTATAATTAATTAAAATAATTTCAGGGGTAGTAGCATTTAAAAACAATAGAAATTAATTATTGTTAGTAATATATTAAAATAGAATAATTGTTCCTTTAATATATACAGGGTGTTTCATAACTTCGAGTGCATACGTTAATGGTATATGTTGTTTGATATGCTGATTACGAATCTAAAAGAATTTTTTTTAAATTCGAAAAATTAAGGGTTGTGTACCTAAAAAAAATTTTGTAGTACTGCACTGGATTCGCTTTCCTATTAAACACAAACAATGAAGTAGGTAATCAACAATTTAAATTACATAATACTAATAAAATAAACAAACAAAATTTATTTATTTTTAATGAAACTATAATTATTAACATAATCATCCACCCAGTGGCAGTGGCAACGAAAAATTTTGGACTGGGAAACGGAAAATCATTTTCCGATTAAAAAAAAATTCTTTTTGATTCGTAATCAGCATATCAAATAACATAATACCATTGACGTATGTACCTGAAGTTATGAAACACCCTGTATTAAACAAAATGTTTAGGGACTTTTGTAGAAATAATAAATAGGAAAATTTTTCTAACTAGAACATAATATAGGGTGTCACGTTAATACCTAGCCATAGGCGTTTAACATGAGAAATCAGTTTTATTGTATCTGCATTAGTAATCATAATCACATTTTATTTTCTCATTTTTGAACGTTTATTTGAAGCATTTTTTACTACAATTGACTAATCACAGAAATACTGATTTTTTCATGTTGCTAGATATTTATGTAACACTCGGTATATAGGTACATATTTCAAATAAAAATGGAACTATTTCATCATAATAATTAATAATAATTAACGTGACAAAATAGCGATTATTTAATCTGTTTTGATAATTATTCGACAATTTATAATTAAACAAATTGTAAAACAAATTATTGTTGCAGGAAATAAATTAATAATTTTAGAATAATGATATTTTGGATCATAAAATTCGTGAATATTTGTAAAATTAGGAACCTATAACCTATAGTAATTCATTATTCCAAATTCAAGTTTGTATTTTCTCTGTTTCCGTGTTGAAAGAAGTCATTCTCACACGCATATTAATGCTGGAATGAGCTCCATTGCTTTCGGCTTCGTGTGCTAAAATTTCTCTCGTGGGTAATTTATTACTTTGTCTACTTGTAATAGTTATTTACATTACAAGCAAGGTAAAACAGTTTTTACTGCTGAATGGAGGAAATGACCGGCGAGCCTGTCACCTCCTTGAAGCTGTAAAAACAGTTACCTTGCGTGTATTGTACAACATTTTACTTGTTACTCATTTGTAAATCAAATTGAAATTATAACCAAGTCCTGTCAGTTACACACAACTGTTCTGTCAAAAAATATTTTTTCTTCAAACGTCATAAAAGTACGTTGTTATGTATTTGTATTCAACAAGCAGAAGTTCAATATTGTCGCCGCCGACGTAAAAGTGTATCCTTGGCAACACATTTACGCCGGCGGCGGACAAAGTAAAATATTATGAAAAATAGTTAGGTTGTAATTCAATAATTTGACAGTTAAAAATGAAACAAATAAACAAAAATAACAAAACAGCATATTCTACGGCAACTTGAAATGCTAGATAAGACAGAATATTTTTTGAAGTTTTGAGCATTTTATAATATTTATAATTTTATTTTCTATGTTTGAAGAAAAAATATCATGTGTTATTCGGAGTAAATGTGTCTTTGGGTGCTTCGCATGTAATTGTTCGACTCGCTTCGCTCGTCGTTCAAACTTACATGCTCAGCACCCAAAGTATCACATTTACTCCTAATGACACAATATACTATTGAATGATTTTGCATAAGCCTTGTAAGCATTACTGTAGCAACGTGCATTGTTTACCGTGTTTACTAACTTGTAAAATTTTTACAATGCAGCTGTCTATGGGGTCATACACTTTTAAAAAAAGTTGTGTTTTTTTTACAAATCATAAAAATTTTAATTATTTCAGTCACATATTATTCAATATTTCTTATAATTATTCAACTTTTCATTCATAATTTCCTGTATGAAGTTTCGCGGTTGCAAAATCGTGACGTCATCTTGTAATAGAATGTAAAGCATGACAAGGCGAAAGAGGTGTTGATAACAAATAAAAACTTGCTTTTCAGTGTTATAATAATTACTTATTATTATTAAAATGAACACTCCGATAAATTAAATTAGATATTCGTTAATTATAACGTTTTTAGACAAAGAGTTTAGGACGTGTTAAAACAAAATGCTTTGTTGTACTATATGTTGTCGCTTGTCGGTAATGTCGGAAGTCTCATTATCACACCTGTCATCTCAAGTCATATGTTGCAGTTAACAACGATTTTCAAATTAAATTTATGTTTATTATATTTGTTATAATATTTTGCCTAGCTAATATATTTGTAAAAACCTCTCAGTAAATAACAATGACAGATAACAGTCAATTTGACAGTTGGTGTAGTTCCTCGCTCTCCGCAAGAGCGTGTTTCGTAGAATTACAAGATGACGCAGGTGCTGACGTCACAAGCGAAAAATTTGAAATAGGATGCCAATTTCAAACAATCGTATCTTAATAACTAAATGCCTTTTAATATTAAAATTATTGTCTATATTTATAATTTTACTCAAACTTACAGAAAAAAAAATAAAATGAAAAAAGGTTTATGACCCCATTAGTAACTTGTAAAGATTCATTTTCAAAGGCAATAGAGAGCTTGAGTAAATGGTGTTTACAAGTGAGTAACAAGTAAAGTAAATAACTATTGTCTCATGAATTAATATAATATTTAGAGTAAATAATAATCAATAATTGTCATAAATCTTTGCAACTTGTATCTACCAATCCTCTCGAAATCCTCCCACCATCCTCCTAGTTATGCCTGGGCGCTCTAAGCATCCTCGTAGCCGGGGCAGGTATCCTGGTGAACCCTGTAGCATCGAACACGACGCTGCTGACTCCACCTCCGTCCTTGCTGCCTCCATGTCCGTTGAGGGGCTCCGTGGGGAAGTAGGTCGCGCCGTAGAACTCCAGGCCATGTTGTAGCAATGCGTTGAACTCGTCCAGCGAGGCCAGCGTGATGCGCACTGGAGGGGGTGCACCAGGTGGCTGGGTGGGGATTCCGGGGAGAGAGGAGGCGGGGCCGGTGAGCCGGGTCACTTCGACCACGCTGCCGAACCTGGGGGAGGTAAATGTGAACTTGGTTGTTGAGATTACAAATAAAGTTAGGGAAAGTGAATAGATTGCTTCAAGAACAGTTGAAATGAAATTATGTACTGTTTAATTAATTAATTAATCAATTAATCCAATGTAAGTATTACATTTGTTTAAACCGTATTATTTAAATAAAATGTAAAAATCTGATGTGGCCAGCACATAACCTCCCGCCCAATACTACTCTTAAACGGTACAAAATAGTATTTGATGATACAGAAACATACCTTCTTATTTGCTTATTTTCTTTATATTTGAGAATTTTAATGTTCTTTCGTATATTTATTTAATTTTATGATATATATTTCACTAAGAAAACAGCTTCACAATCCCAATGACATGTGTCACATTTTGTAAAAAATTGAAAATTTTTAAATGTTTCCATGGTGTTCTAGGAATGCAAGATTTGTAAAATCTAATTTCTTTATATTTTATTATCTCTAAATCTAATGAAAATTAATAAAATTAGTGTACTCAAAATACATGTAAAATTAAATATTCTTCAACTTTCAAAATAACATAAATTGTTGAAAAAGGAAATTTAACCGTGTTTTTCACGAAAAACTGTTAAGGGCTTCAAGTAAACTGCTACTTCCGGTTGACCAATTTTATCCAAAATCTAATCAGCTCTTCATTTAAATATAAGAAGCAATAATTCACAAAATTGTATTTTTTGGTATTAGAATATTTGAGTTATGCGAGACGAAAAAATTGCCACAGACTACACACACACATACATACATACATACAGACATCATCGCGAAAATAGTAAAATCGTATTGTAGGGACCCTAAAACGTGCTTATTCATTGAAAACTCACTACCCAATTTTTTGACCAAAAACAATACCTCCCTTACCTTGAGGTAGGCGGGAGGTAAAAATGAAAGGTACATTGTATTTGTGGATTATAGGTTAAGATTGAATTTTCTCCAAAGAAACCTATCAAAATAGGAAAATTTTCAGTGTGTATGGCAACAGTTCTGCTGTCAATAAAAACATACTACCAATACTAATGCGAGCATTCACCATCATTATATATCATACAAATTAATTTCACATGTACCTTATGCGAAATGTAATCAACGCCATCTCTTGATAATTTGGAAGCCCAATGTTATTATTATTATTATTATTATTATTATGCGGTCTCAACTGCTGAGATTATATACCGCCTCGAAACCTCGTTTTCGGTGGTGTGACAACGGTACGCAGTATTCGCTGATATGGGTTATCGCAAAGCGGTCACCCATCCAACTACTAACCGCGGGCAGTGGTGCTTAACATGCGTTATCGAGTGAACCGGCTTTGACGCTAACTGCCAAGCCGTTGCCTCTGTATGTATGTATGTGTGTTTGTGTGTGTAGTCTGTGGCAATTTTTTCGTCTCCCATAATCAAATACTATAATAACCAACAATACAATTTAGTGTATTTTTTCTTATATTTATATGAAGAGCTGGTTAGGTTTTGAATAAAATTGGTCAACCGGAAGTAGCAGTTCACTAGAAGTCCTTAACAGTTTCTGCATAACATACGGTTAAGTTAAATTTTTTAACAATTATTTTGAAAATTGTAGAATGTTTAATTTGTCATCTGTTTTGTTTATTAATTTTCATTAGTTTTAGAAGTATTAAATTATAAAGAAATTAGATTTCATAAATATTGCATTCCTTGTACACCATGGAAACACTTAAAAATTTTCAATTTGTCATTGTTATTGTGAAGCTGTTTTCTTAATGAAATATATGTCAAAAAATTAAATGTACGAAAGAAATAGTTATTTATGTGTCAAGGCACTGAAGTTCAATTTTTTATTACGAATATGGAATTTAGTTGGCGAGGAAAATAAACCATGTGAGTGATAAAAAGGAACTTCAGTGCCGAGGTACATATTAAGTTTTATTTGAAATCTAAAATTCAAAAAAACTGTAAAAAATTACAATATAGGTTAAGTTTATACATCTGTCAGTTATCAATTGAAACTGACAGTCAGTGTTGCCAACCTCGAACAGTAAAGTTATCGTAAATAACATTCAAAATTATGTGCTTTGTCCTTAATTTCGTCATCCAAATTAATTAGTTAATTCTTCTTGCAAATTTTGTTTCATGTTACGTCCAAATTTACTATAGTACGTCAATATATCTACCAAAATTATCCTATTTGTACTATAATTATTTAACGGTTGCCAACACTGGGTTGCTGAAAATCGTCGTATAATGGGTTACTTTAGTGACGATTTCAAAGCTTTTAATGACGATTTTTGAGCACTTTAGTGCCGATTTCAAATAAATTAAATTTCTGGAATATAAATAGAAAATAAATAAATAAGAAGATATTTTCTTGTATCATCAAATACTGTTTTATAACGTTTAAGAGTTGTATTGACTGGGAGGTTATATTAAAGCCAATAAGGTAATAAAAAAGAATTTGATCATATACTCCAGTGTATATAGTGTGTATAATATTATAGGTATAAATTAAATTAAAAAGTATAGTCCCAGAACAGTTTGCCAATTCCTGGAATGATTCGTAGCGTATTCAAATTATGATGATTAGATTTGTATGTGTCACGGAGCTGGTCGACATCAAAACTTAGTAATTTGAACCCAGGTACTTGTACGTGGTTATCATAATTTTACTACTTGCAAATTCTAACAAACTAATTCACAAAAGTAATTAGATAAATTTCATTGCTCTGTTTTTACTTTATTACTCTTTTTTGTGCTTTTTACTTTCTTATACAAAGTATAAGGAAGTATTGGAATCATGAAAAAATCGCTGACGAGATTTTTGCGGGAATATTTTGAGGTCCATTGAATCCGTTAAGACCAATTTCTCAATGATGTATGTATGTGTGTGAGGATGGATGGATGGATGTCCGTATGCGCAATATCTCATGAACGAGACAAGATATGTAAACGAAACTTGGAATTTATAAGTTTCATGAAAAAATGAAGAGCTGAGTTGGTTTTGAACGAAATTGAAAAACCGGAAGTGGAAGTTTACTGGACACACAAAAAAATTATTTATTCAAAAATAGAATCAGCTGTGAAAAAAGTTTGAAAACTTAAAAAACGTTATCGTAATTTTCTTCTTTTATAATATTTCACACGACACATATTTTTGACACTTCACAATTATTTGACGCGTTTGACACATAGATATTAAAAATGTTTTAGTTTTTGTTCCCAGTGTAACTAAGATTATAGAAATATATTCTTAAACATATAATTTAGTTTTTCTTAATATTATAAGCATGTACAAGAAAAGTGCAAATAACATTTTATATTCCAAATACTTTTGCTAACATCTTTCATTTGAAACTTTTTCTCACAGCTGATTCTATTTTTGAAATAAATGTAATTTATTGTTTTGTATGTCCAGTAAAATTCCTCTTTCGGTTTTTCAATTTCATTCAAAATCAACTCAGCTTTTTATTTTTTCATGAAACTCATAAATTCCAAGTTTCGTTTACATATCTTGTCTCGTTCATGAGATATTGCGCACACGGACATCCATCCATCCATCCTCACACACAGACATCATTGAGAAATTGGTCTTAACGGATTCAGTGGATGTCAAAATATGTATTTCAGCAAAAATCTAGTCAGCGATTTATTTCGTGATTCCAATACTTCCTTATACTTTGTATAAGAAAGAAAAATGGGGGTTATCATTTATGATTTCAAAGTTGCCCCCAATCCCACCCCCAAGGGAAGCAGTGGGGAATTGTGCTTAGTGACATAAAATAGGTTTTTGAAAAATATTAAACACGTATTTTTTGTTTTTTGATTCGATGTATATTTCTCGAGATATTTAACCGTCCTAGAATTTTACACCTTGTATAAGAAAGTAGTGTTTATACTTTATAGAGTGTTATTTTATCCAGAATAAATTATAAGTGCAACTACTCGTATTTGAAAATAATAGAGGCGAAATTGAAATGGCCGGTAATTATGTACAGCACGCAACATATAATGCAATGTTTTATATGCACATTTAACTATTGTTAACGACCTTTTAAAGTTATTACATATAAAATTTCTAAGAATAACATTTTTAATATTAAAAATAATAAAACTTTATTATAAATGTTATTGGTAACAATTTATTCTGCGATATTAGTTTCGTAGAAGGCCTATATAACAACAAACATGTTTTTATTGCTCAAAACAATTATGTATTTTGGTTAGTGTTTTATCGATTCAAAGAAGTCGAATGCTGCCGTAAGGAACACTTCATAAATTGTGTTGTTGTTTACTTATCGCTTTTAACGGCCGCTGCAGGAATATCTGTAGGTATGAAATCAAATCAGCGTCTGCTGTTTCATAATTATTATCATAAGACTGTTTAGAACTTTGTCAGTTAATCATGTTGATAAAAAACATAACATCACGCTATATCCCACAATGTGGGATAGCACGAACCCTGAAATATAATAAACCAACAATCAATTTCTTCCAAACATTCCACTACAATCGTTTCGTCTACATTTAATCATATCCAACCACTTATTCCTCGGACGCCCACGCAATTGTTCACCCTCAATCTCAATCCCATATATTACTTTCACAAACCTTTCATTCGTCATTCGCTCGAGATCTGTAACATTCTTCTCAATCTTACACTCACCATACACCAATGTGGACTCGATTACTCTCCTCTCAAATACCTCATTTCCAAAGTAGCTATACGCAGCTTCTTCATCCATACCCAACATCCAGAACCATACATCAATATAGGCACTAACACACAGGGTTGGCAGATATATATCAAGTGATATATATCATGATATATATCTTGATATATATCCGATATTTATTGATTGATATATATCATGATATATATCACTTATTATTTTTTTACAAAATAAATACTCAGAGTGAAAAATTCTTGATATTTTAAATCAAAACACCGATAAAAAAGCCAAAAGCTTGGACTGGGTCTTCTCAAAAAGTGATGAAGTCGTGTTACGTGAAGATAATGATGATGATGATGATATTCCTTTGGCCCGGGTTGTGCGAAACTTAAAAACATGTCAAACGACAAGTTATTTTGATATTTATGTAATATAAATATTTAGGAAAATGTTATTTTTTGTTACTTAAATAAAAATATGAATATTTTATATCATATGTCAAACTACAATAGTATTTACTCATTTAGGTATTTACTATTTATATAATATATTTAGGAAAAATGTTATTTCTTGTTACTTAAATAATAATAATTTTTGTCTTGTTTTTTGTTAACTAAAGTTTTATTTTTGTTGTTTACCAAAATAAAGGTATTTTACATAACCTCCTGCCCAATACTACTCTTGAACGATACAAAATAGTATTTGATAATGCAGAAACATACCTTCCTTATTTGTATATTTTCTATTTATATTTGAGAATTTTAATTTTCTTTCGTATATTTATTTAATTTTCTGACATATGTTTCACTAAGAAAATAGCTTCACAATCACAATGACATGTGTCACATTTCGTAAAAAGTTGAAAATTTTTAAATATTTCCATGGTGTACTAGGAATGCAAGATTTGTAAAATATAATTTCTTTATATTTTATTATCTCTAAATCTAATGAAAATTATTAAAATTAGTGTAATCCAAACACATGTAAAATTAAATATTCTACTACTTTCAAAATAACATAAATTGTTGAAAAGGAAATTTAACCGTGTTTTTCACGAAAAACTGTTAAGGGCTTCAAGTAAACTGCTACTTCCGGTTAACCAATTTTATCCAAAATCTAATCAGCTCTTCATTTAAATATAAGAAGCAATAATTTGCAAAATTGTATTTTTTGGTATTATAGTATTTGAGTTATGCGAGACGAAAAAATTGCCACAGACTACACACACACATATATACATACATACATACAGACATCATCGCGAAAATAGTAAAATCGTATTGTAGGGACCCAAAACGTGCTTATTCATTGAAAACTCACTACCCAATTTTATGCCCAAAAACAATACCTCCCTTACCTAGAGGTAGGCGGGAGGTAAAAATCTGTTGTTGGTAGCAAAATACCTCCCGCCATAGATTTCTTATCAAATAATGCAAGAACATGGATCACCACTATCAAGAACACTCATCTCTCCATAAAATTTAGTTTTCAATTAAGACACATGTCAAATAATTATATTTTTCAATCGATGTTTTTTTTTTTTTTCAAAATGTAATTTTTAAATAGTAACAGTAAGAGAAAAATGTTTCAAACTACAATTGTAGGTAATAATATTTGAAACATTATTCTAATAACAAAAATTGTCATTAACTCATAATTTACTGAGATATTTCAAAGTAATTTGATAGGAATTCTAGTAAACTACCACTTCCGGTTATTGGATTATCACCAAAACTAATCAGCTCTTCTCAAATGGACACAATTGATATATACAAAATATCAAAATTTTCAGTTTAATAGTTTTTGAGAAAACGTAAATCCAGAGATTCACATAGAGCTTAAAACTCACTACCGAATATCTAGCATGATTCCTATACCTCCCTTACAGGATATGGCAGGAGATAAAAATAGTATTGAAACTTCAATAGTCCACATTTCATAAAAAATAATATTCTCCCTCACCTATACAAACTCGCCCGTACATCCTCCTCGGGCAAATCACCAGGTACCTCCAACGCCACCAAACTAAACGTCCTCTGCGGCCTGCACGGCACCACCACCTTCCTGTACAGCCTCCCGCCCGTGGCGCGGTGGAAGCCCCGGCGGAACACCGCCTGGAAGTCCTCCGGGTCGCTGAAGCGGAACAAGATGCCCGTGGCCGTCTTCGTCACGCTGAAGTCGCCGCGGAAGTTCATCTTGTCGCAGATGCTGGCCGCGCGGTCCAGCGACAGCTCGTGCGAGGGCGTGAGGAGGAAGGCGCCGCGGGTGAGGAAGCGGCCGTGGGGGTGGCGTGAGGAGAGGTCGGAGCAGGTGTCGTCGTTGTCGCCCATTTTGTGGAGGTGGTCTGGAATCAGATGGTTTTGAAATTGTTTTGTTTTTTTGGTCGGACGAAAACTGGGTAATTTTTTGAGTGTTTTTGAACTGCAAAATGCATTAATCCGATATTTTAAAGTTAGTAACAACTTACGATGATTAACAGTACGGGAATATCTTTTTTCTACGACCACTGAGAAATCTGTTCATTGTATGTTTGTTGTTGCTGGATATGAGGTACATTGCAAGCATCGTGCGAAATGAATTTGTTTTGTGAGTATTTCAATACAGATCAGTTTATTTAAGTGCAAGTGCCATTGCTAAGATACTTATTTAGAATTGTCAAATATTGGAATGATGCAAGCGGGACAAATTTATTATTAAAATTAAATTAATTTTGAAATAATATCGTGGCGGTAGAAAAAGTATAGTGTACAATTCGCATGGAATGTCGTATGAGTGCCATTCTATGCTTGTTGTACAATATACTGTTCTATAACACTGCTTTGGAAAATAAGCATTCCACAACTAAAAATTGTATTGCAACAACTATCATTCCATGGAATAAATTCGACGAATTAGAGCCCCGCATATTAGCGCGATATATGAAGTGTCTTGATTCAGTTACTATGGTTACGTCTGTCTGTTTTGTTGTTTGACGTTTTCAACAGTTTTATGTTTGTATTTTGTGTATAATTTCCAAAATCATGTTATAGAAAGTATAGTCTACAACATGTAACGGAATGGCATATCCCACACTCGCAAACTGTACAAACTTTTTGCTCGCGTGGAATATATGCCATTCCATTACTTGTTGTTGAATATACTATTGCAATATTATTCTAATAAAGTGCAACCTCCGATAAACTACCATTGAAATAAATGAAAAATATCGCATCAAAATCATTGCACAAATTTATATTTTTATCCAACACCTCTCAATAAATGCTCCATAACTATGACGATTTTAAACAAGTAAAGTAACAGATTACACACTAGTGGGCATAATTTTGAGAAAAGCCACTAGTGAGTATTTTTTTTAATTTATAATAATAATAACACACAACACCTTGGTAACTACTTCGATTGACATTTTAATTTAAAAATTTAAAGCATATGTCACTGTCAAATAATATTTCTTTAATAAATTTTTCATTTATTAAGAAGTGTTGGATAAAACGTTATACTTCACACGTGGGCAAAGTGGAATTACCCACTCGATAAAATTATCTCACTCGGCCTTCGGCTTCGTGAGCTAAAATTTCTCTCGTGGGTAATTCCTTACTTTGCCCACTTGTAAAGTAAATAACTATTATTCTAGCTGTCAATGTTTGATGCAATATTTTTTGTTTATTCCAAAGATAGGTAGTTTATTCGGTAGTTTATCTGAGGTTGGTAATACCGACCCTAACCAAAATTGTTGTTAAACCCTAATTTACTGAGATAATTCAAAATAACTTCATAGGGCTTCAAGTAAACTACCATTTCCGGTTATTGTATTTTCACTAAAAATAAAAACTAATCAACTCTTTCCAAGAAGATACAATTGAAATATACAAATTATCAAAATTTTCAGTAATAATATAACAAGAGAGAGAATAAATTGAAAATAATTTGACAGATCTTTCGAAAACTTGTTGCCAGGCAATAGCCACGAAAGCCCGTAGGGCTTGAGTGGCTATTGCCAAATGGCGACAAGTTTGAGAAAGATACTGGAGAATTATTTTCTAATTTATCGAACTCTCGAGTTGTGTTTAATTAGATTATTTTTTGATTTCATCATCAGGCACGCCACTAAATTTATCTTTTTTGCTCATTTTTACTTGTGTTGATGATAACTATCTGACATTTGACATCTGTCAACAAAAACAAAAAAGCTACAGAGAAAATTGCCGGGAATATTCACAAGAGCATTATTCTCAGTATAATAATGACAGGATTGGTTAAAACGCAGACACGTGACATACAATAAAGCATTTGATTGGTTTAAAGAAATGTCAAAAAATAATCAGTATAATAATGACAGGATTGGATAAAACACAGATACGCGACATACAATGAAGCATTTTATTGGTTTTAAGAAACGTCAAAAAATAATCAGTTTAATGCATTTTGAGAAATCGTAACTCCAGAGATCCACACAGACTGACAGACAGACACACACACAGACATCATCGCGAAACTATTAAAATTGCATTCTAGGGACACTAAAAAGTGCTCATCCACTGAAAACTCATTACCGAATTTTTAGCATGATTCCTAACCCTTACAAAATATGTTGGGAGATATAAAAAAAATAAAAATAAACTTACAATAGTCGCTCAGCTTTCTTTAACACTAACCAACTCTTCAAACAACTACCTTCTGTACCAACTCCATCGCTTATATATCCTTGTGTTACGTGTACCGCCCGCGATCTACGATTTTTTGCCGCGATGATCCAAGTAATAGCCCCCATTACCCACTGGCGTACATCTCCGATCCTTTGCTCACTTGAAAAACACAAAAAACGCACCGAAAACCAACAAAACTACACATTCCCTTTCATTCATTACACAATCACATTCATTGTTGTTTGTATGGGGTACATAGGCGGAGTCATGGGGTTTTTGTGGGTTTACGGGGCAGCAACGGACGCTTGTGCGCGGGCACGGTAATGTTATTTAATTGGGGCCGTTCCTATTTAATATAATTAGTGGTAGTGTAGGAGTTTACTAGTATTACAAAGTTTTGAATCCCACATCTTTTAATTAATTGACAAGGACGTTAGATCAATCGATTGTAAATTATGCTCCTAAATAATTTTTGATAATGATGTTCTTTTGTTTATTTGCCAGTGTGTGCAATTTATTAGTCGATATAATGGAGTCTTTCACAATTTTTTTTATTAATTTTTTTTATGAAACTTTATCTATATTGAAGACTATCTACACTTTTAAAAAGTCTTAATTGTTATTCAATAAGCCACAATAATTTTTTTTTAATGTTGTGACGTCATAGTAGAGGTGTTGGTGAATCTCAAACAGTAGAGATTTAAATAATTTTTGTGGCATAAATATTCTATTTTATTGTAATAATAATAATAAAATAAGTAAAAAAATATATGACTACAATTATTTACAATCTGTACTGTTTTAGATCCAGCAACACCTCTACTATGACGTCACAACATTTTTTAAAAAATCATTGTGGCTTAATGAATAACAATTAAGACTTTTTGTGTAGATAGGCTTCAATATAGATAAGGTTTCATAAAAAAATAAAAAAAATGGTGAAAGACCCCATTACGTGATGTAAATAATTTTTGTTTTATGAATATTCAGATGTTTTTAAATTTGTCCCAGATGAATTATGGCATGGGTGTTAACTTTAATTTGTTAATTGGGATTTTGGCTGAAATATACATTTGTATACAACACCTTTATAATTATAATTAACACGAAAATTATTTGGAAAATTTGTTGTGGGCAGCACAATACCTCCCGCCATAGATTTCTTATCAAACAATGCAGGAACACGGACCACTACTATCAAGAAACGCTCATCCCTTCAAAACATTATGACACATGTCAGAAAATGACATTTTTCAACCGCTATTTTTGTTTTTCAAATACACAGGTTAGCAGATTTAAACGAAAATATCTAAATATAATTTTTTTCTTCAAACGTCATAAAAGTACGTTGTTATGTATTTGTATTCAACAAGCAGAAGTTCAATATTGTCGCCGCCGGCGTAAAAGTGTTTCCTTGGCAACACATTTACGCCGGCGGCGGACAAAGTAAAATATGAAAAATAGGTTGTAATTCAATAATTTGACAGTTAAAAATGAAACAAATAAACAAAAATAACAAAACAGCATATTCTACGGCAACTTGAAATGCTAGATAAGACAGAATATTTTTTGAAGTTTTGAGCTTTTTATAATATTTATAATTGTATTTTCTATGTTTGAAGAAAAAATAGCATGTGTTATTCGGAGTAAATGTGACTTTGTATGCTTCGCATTTAATTGTTCGACTCGCTTCGCTCGTCGTTCAAACTTACATGCTCAGCACCCAAAGTATCACATTTACTCCTAATGACACAATATACTATTCTTTAACGTGTTGTAATTTGTAAATGATGACAGTAAGAGGAAAATGTTACAAACAATAATTGTATAACAATAACTATGGCGATTTTAAACTTAAAATTTTACTACTTCGATTGACATTTTAATTAAAAAATTTAAAGCATATGTCACTGTTAAATAATATTTCTTTAATAAATTTTTATTTTATTAAAAGGTGTTGGATAAAACGTTATACTTCACACGTGGGCAGTGGAATTACCCACTCGATAAATTATCACACTCAGCCTCAGTGTGCTAAAATTTCTCTCGAGGGTAATTCCTTACTTTGTCCACTTGTAAAGTAAATAACTATTCTTTAACGTGTTGTAATTCGTAAATGTTGACAGTAAGAGGAAAAGGTTGCATACAATAATTGTAGATAATAATATTTGAAACATTATTATAATAACAAAATTGTCCTTAAACCATAATTTACTGAAATATTTCATAATAACTTAATATGGCTTCAAGTAAACTACCATTTCTGATTATTGGATTATTACCAAAAACTAATCAGCTCTTCTAAAGGGTATACAATTGATATATACAAAATATCAACATTTTCAGTTTGGAATGCAGAAACCTAGACCACCACTATCAAGAAACGCTCATCCTTTCAACAAATTTACTTTGCAATTATGATACATAGCAAAAATGCATTGTATTTTTTTTTTAAATACAGGTTAGCAGATTTAAACGAAAATGACAAATAGCTATTTTTACCTCCCGCCACATCCTGTAAGGGAGGTATAGGAATCATGCTAAAAATTCGCTAGTGAGTTATCAGTGGATGAGGACGTTTTAGGGTCCCTAGAATACGATTTTAATAGTTTCGCAATGATATCTGTCTGTCAGTCTGTGTGAATATCTGGGAGTTACGATTTCTTAAAATCTACTAAACTGAAACTTTTGATATTTTGTATATATCAATGGTGTCCCCTTTGAAAGAGCTGATTAGTTTTTGGTGATAATCCAATAACCGGAAGTGGTAGTTTACTTGAAGCCCTATCAAGTTATTTTGAAATATCTCAGTAAATTGTGGTTAAATGACAATTTTGTTATTAGAATAATGTTTGAAATTTAATTATCTACAATTATTGTTTGAAACATTTTCCTCTTACTGTCACCATTTACGAATTACAACACGTTAAAGAAAAATTAATTTTGATATTTTCGTTTAAATCTGCTAACCTGTTTTTTTTTTTAAAACAAAACAACGGTTGAAAAATGTAATTTTTTGATATGTGTCATAATTTTTTAAAGGAATGAGCGTTTCTTGATAGTGGTGGTCCGTGTTCCTGCATCGTTCGATAAGAAATCTATGGCGGGAGGTATTGTGCTGCCCACAACGAATTTTCCAAATCATTTTCGTGTTAATTATAATTATAAAGGTGTTGTATACAAATGTATATTGCAGTTAAAATCCCAATTAACAAAATTAAAATTAACACCCATGCCATAATTCTTCTGGGACAAATGATTGTGAAGCTGATTTCTTGTGCCCGGTTGCACCAACGTTAAATTTTAAACTTGGTTTAAATAAATAAAAGCAAATCGAAGTTATATGTCATATGGAGTAATTGACATATCAAAAATTTGATACGCTTTTATTTATTTAAACCAAGTTTAAAATTTACTAACATTGGTACACCTGGGCATTAGTGAAATATATGTCAATAAATTACATAAATATACGAAAGAAAATTATACATTTCTCAAACACAAATAAGAAAGTATTTTTCTGTCTCATCAAATACTATTTTGTACCATTTACAAGTTGTATTCGGCTGGAGGTTATGTGCTGGATACCTCAGATAATTTTCCTTTAATTTACAATAGTTTAGGTAGCTTGCGATTGTACAGATTATTAAAATAATGAAATAAGTTTCATCCAGTAAATAAAACTGACACTTGGCCGTATCACAATTGTGTCGGGTCTAGTTCTGGGGTTGGTTGGTAGGGAGTTAATGAGTGCACAGTGGGGCCCGGGGCTTGGCTCGGTGGCGGCGCACCCAGTTGTGGCGTGCAGGGCTCCTCCGGCCACCACTTAGCTAATGACGGGCTCGGCAGAGGCGCGGCCGGCCTTGTAGCTTGTACCCACTCCACACCGCACCGCGCCCACCAGTGACAATGCGAGCGGGCTGGCCGACGTCTTCGACGAGCTGCAGGTGCTGCCAGCTTTTTATTTATTATGTATTTGCTTTAATCCTTAACTGGTATAGTGGGGTTTTTATTGACACACTGCAAAATGTAGATAAAATTGGATATTTACGAGAAAACTTGATGTTACATCTTTATTTACATCTATTTAAACAGAACATGCATAAAACTAAAGGAAATAAAATTAACATTCAGTAAATAAACAATATCCTCTGTTGCAGCCTCTTGGTTATTGGGGCGTAAAACTGCCAAAAATTATTTTCAGGGGCCAAACGGGACAAATTACAATTTACTATTCCTGAATAGATCACCTATGATATCAAATTTATATTTTAGGGCAGCAGCAAAAAAATAACAGGGATGTTTTTCATTTTCATTTGCACCTCTTTTTTTGAGCAACCCAGTGTTGGTAACCGTTAAATAATTATTGTACAATTAGGATAATTTTGGCAGATACATTGACGTACTATAGTAAATTTGGGGCGTAACATGAAACAAAATTTGCAAGAAGAATTAACTAATTAATTCCGATGACGAAATTAAGGATAAAATACATAATGTTGAATGTTATTTACGATAATTTCACTGTTCGAGGTTGGCAACACTGACTGTCAGCTTCAATTGACAACTGACAGATGTATAAACTTAACCTATATTGTAATTTTTTTACAGTTTTTCGAATTGTAGATTTCAAGTAAAACTTAATATGTACCTCGACAATGAAGTTCCTTTTTATCACTCACATGGTTTATTTTCCTCGGCTCTACGGGCCTCGCCAACTCAATTCCATATTCGTGATAACAAATTGAACTTCAGTGTCTTGGTACATATATAACTATTATTCCATTGCAATAGTGTGAAATCACTGAAATATAATAATACTCGAACGCTCACAGACGTTGGATATACGAGCCGAAAGAGACAGCTAATTGAGGGCTATCTGTCTTTGTTATACAACGTTTTTACATAGCACCCCCTCAACAAACACAAAATAACTGTTTTACAAACAAGTGTTAGACAAAGAAGAGTGTCCCAAGACATCTATCTATCTCAGGCTCGTTAAAGACTACAAATACGCGTTCCAGTATAACTAAATTCAGTGTGTAAAATACAGTGAAAAGAACTGTGAGATATGAACTGAGAACCTCATAATTCATAATCCAATGCATTGCATCGTCAAACACAAAGTAAAATACGATTGCATCGTCTTGAACATCGTGCAATTGTTCATGAAGTCAGTGTTGCCACTAAAATAGAAATTATTCAACAACAAACTGCAATTTCACAGCGATCTGAAAGAGACGCGTTTGCGATGAATGCGATGAAAGCAGATATTCTCGAGATAAAAATAAATTATTGATTGGATTACAGCGCGATGTTATATAGACAGGAACGGTTTATGTTAACATTTCAATTATTTCTGTAAATAATCATCGGTTGACATATTAATCAATTTGCAAGACGAGAGATTTTGAATTATTCAAATGAGATGTGTCAACTGCAAGACTGTTGTACATAGCTTACATATTTGCTACTGTACAACAATTTATTTCTGTTTTCTTTTACACTTTTCAAATAGATTTATCGTAATGGGGCCCTTCACTAGAGTCACAAAATGTCAAATAAGTCATTTATGTTATTACTAGACCCAAAAACATCGTACTATATATAATACAAGTTTACAAATATTATATTACGTACCGTGAACTGTAAGTGATAGTTTTTAGGTCGAGAATGTAGTTTGGGATGTCGAGACCCGTAGGGTCGAGATTTCCTAAACATTCGAGACCTAAAAAATCATTTACAGTTCGAGGTTAGTAAGATATTTTTTGCAATACCTGCGTAAATATAAGAAAAGGAAAAATAGGTATCAAAATTAACAGCTGTCAGATTGAGGTTAAAAATAAAATTTGAATGATATATATTTACTTACCATCCACCGTGGACAGTAAGTAAATGATGTAACCATGAAAACCAATTGTGCAATAAAAGTTCCACTTACTGTGTTTAAATTTTCTTATTAATGGGTAACTTACAGTACAGGTATTGCAAAAATATTATTAATTATTCAGATAATTAATTAAAGATAGCAGTTGTGACGTCATTATGTTTCTCTGTGCTTGTCTCTCCCACCATATCCTGTAAGGAAGGTATAGGAATCATGTTAAAAATTCGGAAGAGAGTTTTCAGTTGATGAGCACGTTTTAGGGTCCCTAGAATACGATTTTAATATTTTTGAGATGATCTGTGTGTGTGTCTGTCAGTTTGTGTGTATCTCTGGAGTTACGGTTTCTCAAAAACTACTAAACTGAAAATTTTGATATTTTGTATATAGGTTTGTTCCAAGTGGTCATTTCTGACAAGTTTGTGACATGTTTGTGACAAATTTCAGTGCGCCTGCGAAAAATGTAAACAAGTTAACTTTGAAACATTTCTTTTTTGTGGCGAAAAATGTATGAATTTCTTTATTTATATTTATATTTAAGGTTAGCTGCCAAACAAAATATGAGCTTGCACATGCGCTTCATTCCATTCGCCGTTCCAGTCTATGTTTCAAACTTAACTTGTTTACATTTTTCGCAGGCGCACTGAAATTTGTCACAAACATGTCACAAACTTGTCAGAAATGACCACTTGGAACAAACCTTATATCAATTGTATCCTCTTGGGAAGAGCTGATTAGTTTTAGGTGATAATCCAATAACCGGAAGTGGTAGTTTACTTGAAGCCCTATCAAGTTATTTTTATATCTCAGTAAATTTTTGTTATGATTATTTTTTGACGTTTCTTAAAACCAATGAAATGCTTCATTGTATGTCACGTGTCTGCGTTTTAACCAATCCTGTCATTATTATACTGATTATTTTTTGACGTTTCTTTAAACCAATGAAATGCTTTATTGTATGTCACGTGACCGCGTTTTAACCAATCCTGTCATTATTATACTGAGAATAATGCTCTTGTGATAATTCCCGGCAATTTTCTCTGTAGCTTTTTTGTTTTTGTTGACAGATGTCAGATGTCAGATAGTTATCATCAACACAAGTAAAAATGAGCAAAAAAGATAGATTTAGTGACGTGCCTGATGATGAAATCAAAAAATAATCTAATTAAATATAACTCGAGAGTTCGATAAATTAGAAAATAATTCTCCAGTATTTCTCAAACTTGTCGCCATTTGGCAATAGCCACTTAAGCCATACGGGCTTTCGTGGCTATTGCCTGGCAACAAGTTTTCGAAAGGTCTGTCAAATTATTTTCAATTTATTCTCACTCTCTTGCTATATAATTACTGAATAAAAACAGTTATTTGTACATCAAGGCATTAAGGTATAATTTTTTATTACGAATAAATCATATGAATGTATCTAGAGATGCTCGATTGCGTGTATATAATGGCGTGTTAGTGCCTATTGGATGTTGGGTGTGGATGAAGAAGCATGAACGACGTACAACTGCTGTGGAAATGAGGTATTTGAAAGGAGAGTGATCGTGTCCAAATAGGTGTATGGTAAGTGTGAGATTGAGAAGAATGATGTTAAGAAAGTGGGAGTGAGTCAGTTGAGGTGGTTTGGACTTTTTGTGCGAATGTCGAATGAAACCAATAAACATTTCCATCATTTTTTTTTTGTCACGGTAGTGTAAAATTATTAATATTAATGTCAATATATGTTGAAAATTTTCCTCTACAATAAACTATTTAAGTTTTTTAATGTAAAATAATTATTGAAGGCAATAATTGAACATTTCAAAAAGAGCATTGGAAACGCTATCGTGCGTCCTTCTATTCACCACCCTGTATAAAAATATATAGGTTTGTAATTGCTTGAATTATATGTAGAGGTTTTCAGGAAGAATTTTACAACTGTTCTAACAATAAGTTAGTAGTTTGGTCTTTTATATTATTCATACGTTTATTTTTACTTGTTACGTTACATTGTTACAAATAACAGGTACCTCATCTCGCCAACATTCTCAAGAATTGTTTAATGAATCTTTAGGTATTTATAGGGACTTTGTTTAGGACATACGAATGAAATTGTCATATTAACACGAGTACAGTACAGAAAATAATAGTTATTTATGTATCAAGGCACTAAAGTTCAATTTTTTATCAGGAATATGGAATTTATTTGCCGAGGAAAATAAACCATGTGAGTGATAAAAAGGAACTTCAGTGCCGAGGTACATATTAAGTTTTATTTCAAATCTATAATTCGAAAAAACTGTAAAAATATTACAATATAGGTTAAGTTTATACATCTGTCAGTTATTAATTGAAACTGACAGTCAGTGTTGCCAACCTCGACAAGTGAAGTTATCGTATATGACGCTCAAAATTATGTGTTTTGTCCTCAATTTCGTCATCGGAATTAATTAGTTAATTCTTCGTGCAAATTTTGTTTCATGTTACGTCCAAATTTACTATAGTACGTCAATATATCTGCCAAAAGTACCCTACTTGTACAATAATTATTTTATGGTTGCCAGCAGTGGGTTGCTCAAAATCATCGTATAATGGGTTACTTTAGTGATGATTTCTGAGCTTCTAATGACGATTTTTGAGCACTTTAGTGCCGATTTCAAATAAAAAATTTGTGTGGTCACATTATATTGTTTAAGGAAGAATAGAAACATCTTGAATTGTCAGGGACATTTTAAAGAAACAATTAGATTGTTTTGTGTATCAAATCTTATTAAATTTACTTACTGAATCTTCAAATTAGTTGCCAACTATTGGGACACTTGGACAATCTGACAGCTCAATAATAAGAGAAGTACAAAGAATTTAGAATGGAATAGGTGTGTGAGAGAGAAACACAGTGGAACATAATGACGTCAGAACTGCTATTTTTAAAACTCAAATATTATAATGTTTAACTAGGTACCAAAATACCAGAATTACAAAAGTGATATCAGTCTGTAAAGTGTCACCTTTTATGTTGGACCAATTAGGAGGAATGACCTAATTGGCAATTGACAAAGTTTATATAATGTTCCCAAATGGTTACAACATGATTGCCATGAATGTAAACTGCATAAGAAAAGAAAATCGGGAACAGTATGCAATAGAGGGTTAAAATATAAATGACTAATTTGCCATTTTGACTTACAAAATCCTGCGTTTCCGTGTTACCGCCTATGACAACATTACCCAAGTCCCCACTAACATTATACACAGCCTGCAATAAGTACAAGTTTTCCATGTTTGCCCCATAATATTTAAACGACAGCAGCTTCCGTTTTCATGGAACTGTCAGGCGTCCATCACAATCTTCGCTGACGGACAATCGTCGTTCCATTTCTGCAGAAGTTGGTTCGTTCGAGCGGCTTCCGATACGTTTACGCTTACCCTTTGTGTGATGACACGGGGGGTGGGTGCCGGTGGGTGCCGGTGGGGTGCGCTAATGGCCAGGAAGTCGCGCCGGAGCGATCGATGGCCCCACCTGCAATCTGCACCCTGATTGACACACGGTCACTGAAAAACGCAAATAGTGGCAAGTGTTGGACTGGCTGATATTATGAAAATTGGTATGGGAGACACTGAGTTTTTAAGGTTAAATTGGGGTTGACCATACCTTTGAAGCAAAATATTAATTTTTGTATAGTTTGCATATTTACCTGCTTTGCATAATACATACATCGGTTTGAAGTTAATAATTTAGGCGATTATTTTAAATATTGGACTGAGGATCATAGGGTCCTCGGTTCGAGCCTCACAGCCGATAAATTTTCGAAATTAAATTACGGTAATTTAACTCCAATATAAAATAAGTCATTAAGAAAAAATCTGATGTGGGCAGCACATAACCTCCCGCCCAATACTACTCTTAAACGGTACAAAATAGTATTTGATGATACAGAAACATACCTTCTTATTTGTTTATTTTCTATTTATATTTCAGAATTTTAATTTTTTTTCGTATATTTATTAAATCTTTTGACATATATTTCACTAAGAAAACAGTTTCACAATTCACAATGACATGTGTCACATTTCGTAAAAAAATGAAAATTTTTAACTGTTTCCATGGTGTACATGGAATGCAAAATTTGTGAAATCTAATTTCTTTATATTTTATTATCTCTAAATCTAATGAAAATTAATAAAATTTATATAATCAAAACACATGTAAAATTAAATATTCTTCAACTTTCAAAATAACATAAATTGTTGAAAAAGGAAATTTAACCGTATTTTTTACGAAAAACTGTTATGGCTTCAAGTAAACTGCTACTTCCGGTCGACCAATTTTATCCAAAATCTAATCAGCTCTTCATTTAAATATAAGAAGCAATAATTCACAAAATTGTATTTTTTGGCATTATAGTATTTGAGTTATACAAGATAATAAAATGTGGGTAGTATGTTTTCGAGGGATGGACGTATTGACCGGAAGATTAAAAGGTGGGTGTCTGCAGGGTGCAAAGTGTTGGGTGCTCTGGGTACATTTGTTCGAAACGTGAATGTATCTAGAGATGTTCAATTGAGTATATATTATGGTGTGTTAGTGCCTAGTGAATATTGGGTGTGGATGAAGAAGCATGAACGACGTATAACTGCAGTGTAAATGAGGTATTTGAGAGGAGAGTGATCGTGTCCACATTGGTGTATGATGCGTGTGAGATTGAGAAGAATGTTGTTAAGAAAGTGAGCGAATATCGAACGAAAGGTTGGTGAAACTAATATATGCGAGTGAGATTGAATTTGTGTTGCGTGAACGAATGATGTATGAATGTGAACGAGGCGACCGTAGTGGAATGTTTGGAGGAGATTGATTGTTTCTGGGTTCGTGCTACCCCACTGAGTGGGATATAGCGTGATGTTATGTATGTACGTATCAAAATTTTCAGTTTAGTAAGTTTTTAGAAATTGTAAAACCCAAACATTATCGCGAAATTAATAAAATCGTATTCTATAGACTCTAAAATATGCTCATCTACTGAAAACTCACTACCCAATTTTTAGCATGATTCCTATACCTCCCTTACAAGATATGGCAGGAGCTAAAAACAACTGAATCTTAGTATTATTATATTTCAATGCATAGAGGGATTTCAAAATGTGTATTCCTGTAGATATATCATAATTGAAGTTAAATTAAAACATTTGAGAATAATAGTACGAAAGCACAGAAAAGTGAGCATAATCCAGTAAGAGATAATAAGTAATAAGTAACCGGAAAGTCTCAGTTGGTGTGAAGATAACTCGGCTTTAGCTTTCCTTACGAACCGGTAAACAAAACAAGAACGCGTTTATCTTTCTTACATTACCGAGCTCTGAGAGTTATCTTGGCCAACTCATATTACGTTCTTATGTTTCATTACTGGCTAAAACCACTGCGAGCCCAGCCGAGAAGAAAACCCAACACTAGCAAGAACTGTTCAATATACAATTTAAATAAATACATCACGAGAAATATGAGAAGGAGACGGAAAAATTGCGAAGTTTGTCATTACAGTTTTATTAATAGCAGAACGCTGCGTAATACTGTACAAGAAAACAGACGATGGGTATTTTAATTTACTCTTTTTGCTTTCTTAAATGTATAAGAAAGTATAGGAATCTTGAAAAAATCAATTACGAGATTTTGACTGTTTTCGCAATGACGTCTGTGTGGATGGATGGATGAATGGACAGATGTGAGTCCGAATGCGTAGAACCGAGTTGATTTTGATAACAATTGCATAACCGGAAGTGGATTTTTACTTGACATAAAATAAATAGAATTTGAAATGTAAAAAATGAATGAGTTTGGTAACAAATTAAACGCTTATTTTCTTAGACAACTTTATATAAATTGAAGACTATCTGCTATTTTAAAAAGTCTTAATTATTATTCATTAAGTCGAAATGATTTTATAAATATGTTGTAGGGACTGTAAATAATTGAAATCACATAAATGTTCTATTTTATTGTTTACAATAGTTATTTATGATAAGTGTTAAAAGTTTAACACGTATATCAAACAAAATTTTATCTGCGATTCTTCCTAGTGTATTAGTAAATACTAAAAAATATAAAATGATATTTTAACAGGTAGAGTTATATTTGTTGATTTATTGATCAAATCGTTAGCAACGTATTTAAAGTAACAATAAAATCATTTTTAACTCGTTGCTATGTTACTTTTCACACTAGTATTAGAAAGTGACACTTTTAATTTGCTTATGAATACTGACCATAATCCTGAATATAATACTATATTTTTTCTTCTCCTGTAAATTCGGAAATCACTTTTGAAAATGATCGAAATTCGTTGAAAAACGTCAACATAAAAATACACAATGACAACTGTCAGACGTCCGTTGCTTAGTGATCCACATTACGGCTTTAAAATAACCGGGAATATGAATTTCTGGCTCTGTGATTGGTCGAGAAGAGTGAATTATAAAATAAATAAATAAATATATCATCACGCCTTTTACCCATTATGGGTGTGGCACTCTGCTTACGCAGATCTCGGTAAGTGATATATCTTTACATATGAAGTGCGGTTACCAGCCGTCAAATCATAGCCCCTAAAGATATTAGTTATAAAATAATCACACAATTAATATTAATTCCAAATCGCCAAAAAAATTATGTTTTCAACTCGGCATCAAACACAGATTTATAGCTTCAGCAGCATTCATTGCATCGGCTTCGCCTCGTCGATGAAACGGCAGCCTCTGCTGTAAATCTGGTATTTTGATGCCTAGTTAAATAAATAACTATTTTATTTATTTGCTGGATTTATAAAATGTAGCAAATTGACTCGTCAATAATAACAAATAAATTTAGCTAAATTATCAATTTGATATTTTTAAAGAAAGTTTATATCCTTTTTAACAAATTATTTATTATAATAACTATGATTTATTGTTCTGCTTCAATGTAATCGTAATTACTAAAATATTTAGTCAAAAGCACAAATAGATTTAGTTACGAAATAGGTACACAATATTAATTTTTCTACAATCGTTGCACAATATCGACATTGTTATTCCATTTTTAGTTAGGAAATGTTCAAAATTGTCACTCTAGGGCGACAAAGTGACATATTGTCGCACTAGTGCGACAAAAATGGTGCAGTATTAACTCAGCCGTGTAGATTCAGCCGAGACTACCTGAGTGACCCTTCCACGAAATTTTCGGTCATTTTTCACAGCAGGGGGCCATGGGCGTAGAACACTTTATTTTGATAAATTTTTAGGGGGACAAGATTGCTTGTAATACTCACACTAAAATTTCAACAAATAATAACATGTAGATAATCTCATTCTGGCCAATGGGCAGCCGGTTTTATCTTCACTAAATAATTTTATTATAAAATGTACTGAAGTAGATTTTGACCACTAGGTACTCATCATCGTTACAAACTAATATATTAAATTAAGGGCCTGCTTTCCTACTAATTTTAGGCAAATAAGCTTCAAATCGAAAATGTGCCTATAAAATTCTGTATCTGTCTCAATTAGCGAAATTTATTGATAATATACATATATACATATGTTGAGCGTTTTTTTTTTCTTGTAATTTGGACGTAACTGTTGTGAAATTTTAATTTTTGTAATTACAAAATTGTTTTATTTTACTAATGTACATTTTTAACAATAATATTTATTTAGTTTATGTTTGTTAGTGCTTCACGTTTTTTTTTACTGTCGTTATACTTTTTTATTTCGATATATTTATCTTATTTTTATTGTATGTTTGGTAATTAAATATTATGATTTAATATATTATTTTATATTTATTATTTGACTACCAAGACTACTCACATAAGTATAAATAAAATCTACTTTCACTCATTGTCACCCAAATAATCACCCAATAATCAGGCAAAATACATACTATAAAATTATGTATTTCAAGCAAGTATTACTTGCAATCTTGTCCCCTAAAAATTTATCAAAATAAAGTGTTCTACGCCCATGGTCTCCTGCTGCGAAAAAGGAACGGAAATTTCCTGGAAAGGTTACGCAGGTAGTCTCGGCTGAATCTACACGGCTGAGTTAATACGACACCGACAAAAATATGCAAAAATAAATTAGATAAAAGTAAATGATGCATTGGATTTTTCTGGTAATAACCTTGCTATTGCAAATACAGTTGGCATATACGTACATACACTTCAACTTAATCACCATAAACGTATTCACTCTGTAGACTCTATGTCAAATGTACTCCATATGTCAAATGTACTCCATGTGTCAAATTATGATTTCTTTGAAAATGTTTATTTTGTTCATAAACGTTGTCATGATTACGGTGACATGGGTAACTACAATTTTACTGAATTGTTATAGGCGTGACCAAAGATAATTTTGAAAATTAATTTTTTTCTACAGCTTGACATTGTCCAACGATTGTAGAAAAAATATTGTGTGTATCTCGTCGGATAGAGCTTGTTCGGTGCACTTGATACACAAATAACTATTGTTACTTGCAACATTTAAAACTTGTTAAATTAACAACAATTAACAGTAGACCGTCTTGGACAAATATTTTGTTTTTATTTTGTTAATTTTGACTACTATTTTTTACTGTGTACTGACTCCATTGGCGAATTAAAACACGTTAAAGAAAAATTATTATTTTGACATTTAAAAATTTTTTTAAAATGTTATTATTCTGAGACTGTATCTTATGAAACAGTTGGCAATTTTTATTGTCTTTATATTTTTAATATAAATGTTTAATAGACTGTTTTCGATTTTTTAAAATGTTATTTATTGATATGTGTCATAGTTGAAAAATAAATGTTTTCATGGGATGAGCGTTTGATAAAATCTACAAATTTTTTTTTAAGTTCGGTTCAATATAATTCGAGCGAATATACTACTCCATACCCCAGAATTGGGTTAAAGAATCGATAATTACTAGGAGTAATATTTATTTTATAAAGTTCACACAATTTTCTACCCTTACATTAACCTTTCATTGCATTGTCCAAAATGTCAGCGCCCCACCTCTCTCCGGGGGGTGGTAGAAAACCAATCTGTCATTCTCGGTGGAAATACCACCCAGTGGGGCCCACCGGGGCGCTGCGCCCCAATCATCAGCGCCACCGGAACTGGATAAACGCAAATACACACCCCTGCATGATAGCCAACTATGATGCTGTCTGTTTAATTAGTTTCGAGTCAAAGTTGGTTTAGTAGAGTTATAGATATAGATGGTCGTCTCCTATGGTTTCATTAGTTTTGTTTGGGTTTTATTAATTATCTGTTGGACCAGAGTCTCTCAAAATGTTGTGGAACTTACGCAAATTACAGTACATGAAACTCATACGAACGTAAGCTCAACAAAAATATTTATTTGAAATCGGCAGTGCTCAAAAATCGTCATTAAAAGCTCAGAAATCGTCACTAAAGTAACCCATTATACGACGATTTTGAGCAACGCAGTGTTGGCAACCGTTAAATAATTATTGTACAATTAGGATAATTTTGGCAGATATATTGACGTACTATAGTAAATTTGGACGTAACATGAAACAAAATTTGCAAGAAGAATTAACTAATTAATTCCGATGACGAAATTGAGGACAAAACACATAATTTTGAGTGTTATTTACGATAACTTCACTTCTTGAGGTTGGCAACACTGATTGTCAATTTCAATTGACAACTGACAGATGTATAAACTTAACCTATATTGTAATTTTTTTACAGTTTTTATCGAATTTTAGATTTCAAATAAAATTTAATATGTACCTCGGCACTGAAGTTCCTTTTTATCACTCACATGGTTTAACAAATACCATATTCGTGATAAAAAATTGAACTTCAGTGCCTAGATACATAAATAAATATTTTTCTATTCCTGTATAAATATATCCCCATTGTTTAAATATTTACGATGAATTATAGTAGTCATAATTCACGACAGTAAGTTATGATTCATAATTTACTCTTCTCGACCTATCACAAAACCAGAAATCCATAATTCGCGGTTATTTTAAAGACGTGACGTGGTTCAGCAGTTGACATTATGAATTTTGATGTTGACGTTTTTCAACGTGTGTTTTCAACGAATTCAATCATTTTCAAAAGCGGTTTCCGAATTTTCAAGAGTAGAAAAAGTATAGTATTATATTCGGGATTATGGTCATTATTCACTCAGATCTTTGTAAATATGACTGTCATAATTTCTCATATAATAATATAATATTTTTCACGACGAGGAGAGAAACTAGGTTTACATGATACCAAAATCATGACAGTAACAACTAATTTTATATCTACGAGAGATTTGTACACTTTCTCTCCCGTAGTGAGGGAAAGTGCTCAAATATTGTGAAAAATTAACAAAATTAAACAAATCAAAGGTAACTATCATAAATTATAATACAATTTGAATAATTTTGAAATACATAAAAACCATCATAAATATTGGGGTCATGAAAAAATAGTATATACACTGCATGAGAGAAATGGTATTGTAGCCCTCGCCTACGGCTCGTGCTTCAATTTACTCCGCGTAAAAAAATCATACACTTCTCTTCCGTATAATATAATATTTATTTTTTGTGTTCATAATGAAGTCATTACGAAATTCAGTATCGTATAAAAATAGTCTTTATTTCAATACACAATTTTTTATTTTAGGAGGTTGGTACTACTGGGTGATTAGAACAATAGTTATTTACTATACGAGTACATGTGGGCAAAGTAAGGAATTACCAACGAGATAAATTTTAACATACGAAGCTGAAGGCTGAGTGTAATAATTTCATTTTGCCCACGTGTGAAGTATAACGTTTTATCCAACAACTCTTAATAAACACAAAATTTATTAAAGAAATAATATTTGACAATGACATATGCTTTAAATTTTTAAATTAAAATGTCAATCGAAATAGTTACCAAGATATTGTGTTATTATTATTGTTATAAATAAAAAGTTACTCACTAATGACCTCAAAATTATACACACTAGTAGGTAATCTGTTACTTTCCTTGATTAAAATCGCCATAGTTATTGAGCATTTATTGAGAAGTGTTAGATAAAAATAAATATGTCATGACGCCTTTTAAACTTGAGGTATATAAAATACAAGTACATCATTTTTGTACCATTTCAAACAATAAAATATGACAGAATCAGACCATTGTAGGTGGTGCCACCAGTGGTATATGAAACAACTAAAATATTATACGATTATTTTGCATCGTAATATTTATATAAATCTGTACGTAACAAAATGATTAACTTCTTTCTCGTATAATGTAATATCAAAATTTTAATATTATAATATGCTTGAAGAAAAACTGTATTTTTCATATTTTTTTCATAAAGAAATCAGTTGGTATTACTGCTCGAGCATGCGCTGTTGTATCACAAACGTCAAACCACTTGGTCGTTTTGCAAAAGTAATATTTGGTAGTGCCGAGTGTTTATTGTTTTGTGTTGACATTATTACGTAGAATTGTGCGTGTTAAAAATTAATATATGTGATATGTACAGTCGAAAATACATAATTAAATTAAAGGTTCACTTGTCATCAATAAAATGGTGACTAATGTATTTTAGAAACGAATTAATATTAAGTATAAAACAACACTAACATATTGTGATCATCTCGTGTATAACACCTATTTTTTCATAGCTATTTCCATTTAGCAAAAGCATAAATAAATTCTCTAAAATAAAGTGTGAATAATTATAAGTTATATGTGTATACTTGTGTTCAGTTTGAGAACGGCTGGCTTGTGCATGAACTCCGCTGAGAACTTTTTAAAAAAGTTGACAATGTGACAGTAGCAGAAATGAATTAAATTGATGATTTAATTAAGAGAAACTGAATCAATGAATAACTGACATGTACTTGGCTTACGTGCTCGGTTTAATATTTCATTATCTCTGTAGGTGTCATATTGGAAAATTTATTTTATTGTGATGGTTCAACATATTTTTATTACTCTAATAAACTGAACTAATTAACTAATTACTAGTGGTATAAATATATTTGCTATTTAACTTTTTAATATTAAATACTGTAGCTGTTACTATGAACTCTTGTATTTAAATAATTGTTTTGGCTGTCACCAATTTTTAATTATTATTTTTGTTTTACTCAACTTCGGTGTGGCACTTTGCTATCACAGATCTTGATGAGTCATTATGTAGAGAAGGAATAAATGGGTAAAGATAAAATGGGTACTGAGGATTTTGATTTTTTATCTCCCGCCTACCTCTAGAGGTAAGGGAGGTATTTATGGTAAAAAAATTGGGTATTGGGTTTTCAATGAATAAGCACGTGATAAGCAATGAAGTCTGTGTGTATGGATGTGTGTAGTCTGTAGCGATTTTTTCGTCTCGCATAATTCAAATACTATAAATCCAAAAAATGCAATTTTGTGTATTTTTGCTTCTTATATTTATATGAAGAGCTGATTAGATTTTGGATAAAATTGATCAACCGGAAGTAGCAGTTCACTAGAAGCCCTTAACAGTTTTCCGTAGAAAAATAGGGTTAAATTTAATTTTTCAACAATTTATGTTATTTTAAAAATTGTAGAATATTTAATTTTACATTTGTTTTGATTACATTAATTTTATTAATTTTCATTAGATTTAGAGATAATTAAATATAAAGAAATTAAATTTCATATCGTGCTCAGTGACATAAGTTTTTGAAAAATATTAAACTTGTAATTTTTTATTTTTAATTTGATGTAGTTTTGACGTTTCTTAAAACCAATGAAATGCTTAATTGTATGCCACGTGTCTGCGTATTAACCAATCCCGTCATTATTATACTGAGAAAAAAGCTGTAGTGATTATTCCCGGGAATAATCTCTGTAGCTTTTTTGTTTTTATTGACAACTACCAGATGTCAGATAGTTATCAACACAAGTCAAAAATGAGCAAAAACGATAGATTTAGTGACGTGCCTGATGAAGAAATAAAAAAATAATCTAATTAAATATAACTTGAGAATTCGATAAATTAGAAAAAAATTCTCCAGTATTTTTTCAAACTTGTTGCCATCTGGCAACAAGTTTTCGAAAGATCTGTCAAATTATTTTCAAATTATGCTCACTCTCTTGTTACATTATTACTGAGAATATAGCTGTAGTGATTATTCCCGTTAATAATATCAGTAACTTTTTTGTATTTGTTGACAATTGTCAGATGTCAGATAGTTATTATCAATAACAAGTAAAAAATGAGCAAAATTAAAAAATAATCTAATTAAATATAATATAAATATAAATTAGAAAATAATTCCGCATAGTATCTTTCTCAAACTTGTTGCCATTTAGTTCAAGCCCTTTCGTGGCCTGGCAACAATTTTCGAAAGATCTGTCAAATTATTTTCAATTTATTTTCACTCTCTTGTTATATTATTTCTGAAAATATCATATTTACTTTTTTAAAATATTGTTTGCTAAAACATCAAACAGCGGGAGGTTATGTGCTGGCCACATCAGATTGTTCAACTAGCTTAAAAGTTTTTCCAATTTCTATTTAAAATATAATTAACTCCTGCAGTTTTTAACGATTGTTTATTAATTGGTTCAACTTTAATTTGTTGTAACTTTTGTGTTATTGAGATTTTCCCAAAGGAAAATGTTTATTCTAGGCCCCTATAATAACTTTCCATCTTTTCCGTACGTAATAAATCACCCTGAATAATATGTTTACAAATCTCAAAGTTAATAATCTAGAGCAATTTTCCTAAACAATAGTTTCAAACTAACTGATACGCCTCATTAATTCCAAATCATAATCACCCAACAAATCTTCCCAATAAATATAGCGCATATCATTAAGTCTATCTTGTAGTCCGCCAAGCCAACTATTCCTCGAACTAACAAATCCCGTTACTTCAGAACGTATTGTTGATTTGTTCTTGTAGCAGAGATCGCTCTCATGACCTTTGACACAGTCTACAACAAAGGGATCTTCATTTGACAAGACAAGGGAAAGACTGCAGACTGGCCGACTCACGTTGTTCGTTGTTCTGTTGCAGACGACTGAACGCCCGCGACTGTACAGTGTACAATGGACGTCAAAAGAGTTGCCGGCCGTGGACTATTGTTTCAGTGTACTCAGCCGCACTCTTTTGTCCGCTAGTGTACAGTCCGGCGCTGGTGGTCTTAGACAGGGCCGGCTTCGCCTGTTTTGATTGTTGCTTGTTTTATTATAATGTATGTTTTATACCACGCATGTTATTGGACAATAATTTGACCAAGTTTTCTTATCAATAAATTGTCAAAAACTTGGTTATTTGTCAAACTAGGAAAACACTTTCTTCTCGTATTAAAATAGTTATTTGTCAAACTAGAAAGGAAAGCTCTTCTTTTTCCCACTAGAGCTGGAAGTTTGCCTCATGTGCGCAGCGAATGAGGCAATTCAAGCGAGAGTAGAAGGCTTTCCTCTCGTGTTAGACACATTTTTTTCACGACATGTTTCTAAAAACGATTTGCTCGGACTTAAAACATACTTTGAGAATACAACTGACATGTTAAAAGTCAGGTTATCAGACACAAGGCGGTGTTGCAGTATTGCCAATGAACCAATCTTAAATAAGTTGTCAAATTGTGATTTAATAAGAAAAATAAAAAAATAAAACATTATTGTAATACAATTTAAAGTATGTATATCACTAAAATAAGGATTTTCAATAAAATTAGGCATTTATTTATAATTTTTATACAATATATTTTTTGTAATTTCATTTATATTGGTAAAACTTCTATATTTGCTCACTAGAGAGGAAAAACACATTTTCCGCACTGTTTCGAGAGAATAACGGTGGGGTTTCATGGCATGTCATGAAAAAATTATATTTTCACATTATCGTTTCAATCTGCAAATCTGTGCTTTTTGAAAAAAAAAACAAAACAATGGTTGTAGAATGTAATTTTTTGACATGTGTCATAATTGAAGAGTTATATATTTTTTTTTTTTTTTGAAGAGATGAGCGTTTATTTATAGTGGTGGTTCATGTTTTTGGATTGTTTAATATGAAATCTATGGCGGGAGGTATTGTGCTACCCACAACAGATTTTTTTAAAGTGTGCATTACACTATAAAGTTTTTACCTCCCGCTACATACTGTAAGGGAGGTAAATCAATCATGCAAAAAAATCGGTAGTGAGTTTTCAGTGGATGAGCACGTTTTAGGCTCCCTAGAATACGATTTAATAGGTTCGCAATGAAGTCTGTATGTGTGTGTCCGTCTGTCTGTCAGTCTGTGTGGATCTCTGAAGTTACGGTTTCTCGAATACTACTAAACTGAAAATTTTTATATTTCCTATATATTAACCACCAAAATCTAATCAGCTTATATTTTGAACATCTAAGTTCTAAATATAAAATTATTAGAATTTAAATGAGTATTTTTTTTAATTCGACCTTGCAATTATTTTATATTCTTACATAACAAAAATACTGAAATAAAATTAATTTTATAGTTCTTTTTCAATAGGTTTATATGAAAAATAATAAAACTTAAATTAAAACGAAACATAAATATTTGTTAATAACTTTGTAAATACTGTTTTATTTATATTTAAATTAACAAATAATAGTATTTATTTTTCATACATGTAATAACTATAAAAATAAAATTTATTTAAATTTCAATTGAATTTTTCTCAATAATTTTGTTCTGTAAAGATATAAAATGATTGGCAAGGTTAAATTCAAAGAAATAGTATATTACACATTAAGGGAGAGAAGTGTACGATTTTTCCCGTGGAGTAAATTAAACACGAGCTGTAGGCGAGGGCTACAATACAATACAATATCACAATGGGCCCATAAACCAATTTTTTTGAAATTTTTTTTATGAAACTTTATTAGATTCTATGACAACTGTGAAAATTCCATATATTACTCGACAAATGATTTTTTAAAGTTTGTGTGACGTCACTGGTACTACTCCAGTGGCACTAAAACAACGATTTTTCATGATAGTAGATATTATATATTTTTTAATGTAGAAAGAATATTTACATATTATAAGTCTTAAATTTACACCAGTTAAACTTATTATAAATAAGGATAAAATTAATTTGGCAACTTGAGAGTATTTTACTTGATATTCGAGTAATTATTATACAAAAGTTTGAGAACATTGGCGCTAGTAGTGATGTAACCTAACCTCAACACACAATTTTATTCAATAGATTTTCAACACAGCACAAATAAACAGTGAAATTATAAAACAAGTAATAGAAGCCTAACAAATATAATCTTAAATACCAACAAACAAAATAAATGAAATGACATTTCGTAGTTTTATTTTAGCTCACAATAGACGTTGGGCGCAGCGGCAGACGCGCGACTTGCACGTATCATATTTCTGGCCAATAGAATCAATGTTAGTACCCGTGACGTCAAAATATGTTCAATTCGTTATATCGCTTTACTGCAAAATATTTAAAACAAAAACAAAAAATACTTGACTACACATTATTCCGTAAGTGTTACACGATTTTGATATAAATTTGTCATATTTCGTTTATGGTTTATGCGCATCCCTTTTTTCTCCAGATATCTGAGATGGATTGTCACGCCATTTAAGTAGAGCAGATTTTGGTTTGGTATGTTTTTGTGGGAAATACCAACCTCTAAATAATTTTTTTTATAAAACTATCTGTCTACAATTTTAAAAAGTCTTAATTGTTATTCATTAAGGCACTATGATTTTTTTTTAATGTTGTGACGTCATTGTAGAGTTGTTGGTGGATCTCAAACAATAGAGTAAATAATTGTAGTCACATAAATGTTCTATTTGATTGTTTAGAAAATTATTGAAATGAAATTAAAATAACCTTTTTTGATGAGTAATTAAATTGTTCATTAATTACATTTATTCTAGGAAGAAACATAAATAAACTGTAAGATTAATTTAGTCAAATGTTTGATTACCACTGATTAATTATGCTAACCTATGTCATTCAACAAATCAGAAACAAAATACTTTACTACTAATTACGCTTTGATATAAATTTGTCATATTTCATTTATGGTTTATGTCCTCATTTGTGATTCTATTTCTTTTTCAGGTCCAGTGCTAAACCTAGCGCCCTGACATCCACTTCCGGTGTCAATTGTGCCAGTGAGTCTCTGTCCAAGGAACAAGAAGTTCATCCTACGCCTAGTGCGTGCGTTTGTCTCATACCGCTCACCACTGACGGTGTCACGTGGCTAAATCAAAGAAGGAAGTCGGGTATTGACGTAATCGCGAAAATTTACGAGGGCTGCCGAAGCGGGGCACGAACTGTGCCACCGAGCATGCGCACCACAACCGCGGGGCAGAATAATGACACACTGGACGACGATTCAGTTGTCGAGTGGAATTCGAAGCCAGTGGAACTCACTCCCACGCGACGAGCCTGCAGTCTCTTCACCACTTTGAAGATTACAACACTGTTGCACGGAAAAACTACTGTTTAGAGCTTGGAAGTAATTCCAAGATGATAGCAAGAGTCCATCTTTGATTGAAGCAACAATTTGGTTGAAAAGTCACTGGTACTGGTGTATCAACAGGTGGCTCCACTGTCCGGTCGTACCTGAAGGGCTCTGCAACTATTTCCATTAGTATTTCACCCGATAATTCTGGTAATTATATCATTTCCTTATTTAATTGCTACTTGGAAGAATTTTCAAACTCAGCGAATTCAACGAACTGATATCGATTTTTGACAGATTTTATTTTTTATATATTTCAAGTTCCGCATTTTTAAATATACTTAAAGCAGCACTACCAATCTTTAACTTTAAAATCTCAGCTTTTATGACTTTTCCTCTTCAGATTGTTTTGGTCTGAAAGCTATTTTCGTTGTAACCCTGAGTTTGAAATACTAGCACTAAATTCCTCTTTTATGATTCCAGATTTGAACTAAAAATTGTTTCAATTTGTGCTATCTGGTAATTTGACAGGTCTTGAGAAATCTGCTGGTAATTAGGACCCGACTGAGGCAAATTTTGCTCCATTAAATAGATGGAGCACAATTTTGTGTAAAATAAAAACTTCAGTTGTAAAGAATGATATAAATCAGGTGAGAAAAATTCACAAGACAAGAATGAATGATGTAAGAATAATGTATGAATAATTCTATGGTGCTAAGTCACAACAATTTATATTACCGTTTATATTACAGCATTTCCACAGAAGATTTACATGCTAACTGGTTTTCTTCTACGATTATTTTCTAGAGAAAACAGGTAACAATTTTTCATTGTTGCAAACACTTTTTGTTATTACAATTTCAGTATTTATTTAGAAATTTGCCAGAACTCTCAAAATAATTTAGATGACTTGTAACAAGAATTGGAAATATGCGCACAATTATTTTTATAGTAAATTATTTTATTTGAAATCGGCACTAAAGTGCTCAAAAATCGTCATTAATAGCTCAGAAATCTTCACTAAAGTAACCCATACGACGATTTTGAGCAACGCAGTGTTGGCAACCGTTAAATAATTATTGTACAATTAAGATAATTTTGGCAGATATATTGACGTACTATAGTAAATTTGGACGTAACATGAAACAAAATTTGCAAGAAGAATTAACTAATTAATTCCGATGACAAAATTGAGGACAAACACATAATTTTGAGTGTTATTTACGATAACTACACTTCTCGAGGTTGGCAACACTGACTGTCAGTTTCAATTGACAACTGACAGATGTATAAACCTAACCTATATAGTAATTTTTTTAGTTTTTTCGAATTTTAGATTTGAAATAAAACTTAATATGTACCTCGGCACTGAAGTTCCTTTTTATCACTCACATGGTTTATTTTCCTCGGCAAATAAATTCCATATTCGTGATAAAAAATTGAACTTCAGTGCCTTGATACATAAATAACTATTTTTGTTTAATTGTTCGTATTATTTTATTTTGATTTAACAAAAAATGTATACTGGTATGAAATCTGACTGACAATATTTATATTAAATTTTTTATATTTCGGTGTTCCTATAGGATTATAAACGCGCTTTTAGTTTTTTACTGGTGGTATGAATGCTTTCAAATCTGACAGTTAATGACACATAACCTCAAACTGGTAAGTTAGTGTTGAAATTTTACTTTCAATCATGCATCTTTTATTCTTTTCGGATAAAAAAAGAAATAGTTTAATAATGAATTTTCCTGTCAAGCGCTGCCAACAGAACTAATAAAAAAACACTAATTATTTTTAAAATATGTATTGTTTCAGATTTACTGGTACCACAAGTTTTGTTTTTGGGTTTTTAAGAGAAGTGTTTAGCGCTGTACAGTGTTCTAAAATTATTTTATGAATAAATGTTTCGAATCAGAGTTACAGGAAAATGTATTTTCTAGCACTTTTATTTGAAGTATTTTTATATAAAATAATTTTAGGACTTTTTACAGCGCTAAACATTTCTCTTAGGGCCGGTATTTGCAACCTCAGACAAACTAAAGAATAAATTTATCAGTGAAATAAATTAAAATATCGTATCAACTTAAGTTTAGATTATTATTCTAGCTGTCAACTTTTGATGCGATATTTTTTATTAGTCAATACATTGGCGAAGTTTGCTTGTCAATTTATTGTTGAGTGCTTCAATTTTTTCTTCTTCAAAAAATGGTCAATTTATTGATGAATTACATGTTATATTTTTCGACGATTTTTAGGGATTTCTAGAAGATTTTAGTCATTGCAAATCAGTCAATTTTTTTTATGCTTAGGTTAGTTGTCATTTTTGTATGTATAGCTTGAACCAAAATTATAAGTATCATAGGTGACAGTTGATATCATGTTGGCACTACTGAAATTGTCACAGTAAATTAACAGAAAACTTTAACACTCTGCGTCAATTTTGTATTTACTAATAAATTGGTTAATTTATTGATGTATAATTAGAACATTCTATAGTTCTACAATTTTTTTTTAGGGACTACTAGGGGATTTTAGTCATTGCCAAACAGTCAAACTTTTGTTTCTGTCATATTTGTATGTATATTTCTCTTTGTTGCTTATTAAACGAAAATGATGCACAATTTTACTAGAGAACTTATAAAGATTATATGAACATTATCAATAATCAAAAATATTAGTAGCTTTGGTGACAGCTGATAAATCATGTTGGTACTACTGAGACTGTCACAATAAATTGACGAAAAACTTGATTTGCATAAAAATGTAAAATGATCGCATAAAACAAGCATAATTAATAATATTGCTCAATTATTTGTGTACTAAAAACACTGAAATATAATAATACTGGAACGCTCACTGATGTTGAGAATGCAAGTCGAGAGAGACAGCTAGCTGAGGGCTATCTGTCTTTGTTTTACAATGGTTTTAGTTAGCAACCGCTCAACAAATGCATAACTGTTGATTTTACATAATAACAGTTGTTTTTACATAGCAACCATTCTACAAAAAAGTGTTAGACAAAGACGAATGGCCCACGACATCTATCTGTCTCAGGCTCGTTTTTCGTTTTCATACAAAACTACAAGTGCGCGTCCAGTATTTCTATATTTCAGTGGACAAAATATCAAAACATTCGATTGATAATTGTGTGCTTATGTCAAACATTTTTGTTATGTTTTTTTTTTTAGTCTACAGGTGATCTACAAAGTTATGTTCATCTCTCAATGTCCGTTGACTATCCAAGGGCTTGAATCTTTGCCCGAGCCCTGTACATATGCTAGAGGGTGAGCAAAGTTTCAGGTTGTATGGATGGCAACAGACGCCTACACACACAGCACCTCAAGACAATCGCAGAGAGAATTTTCGGCTTGCCCGCCACGCCTGAACTTTGTTTTTCCTGTGCGTGTTGTAATCGAGGTGAGCAAAGTTTCAGGTGTGTTGGTTGAGTCCAAAGACTACAATTCTACCAAAACCAAATAATATTTCATTGTGATAATGTATTTTTTATAACCTTATGTTTCGTATAAGAAAATAGTGTGAATAAAATTGAATTATGACTTGTAACAATTTGTGTAATAAATTTTATTATTGTGAGAATTAATTTTTATTGCAGTTACATTAATATACATGTGCGATTAAATAAATAAATTGACTGTTTTATTGGGTAATTATCAATAACTTGAATGATTTTTTTTTCTATACCTCTAGCGGAGAAAACATCAAAGTGGCCGACACCTAGCGGTAGAAGTATAAACTAGAGAAATGAGGTAGACTTTCATTAAGGCACTAGAATATATGAGTATTCTCATCCGCCATTTTGGGTCCAAGTGTCATAAATAAAACAAATTACTGGAATCCAGTTACTTTAATTCTTTTCTGTCAAATTTGAAGTTGATATTGATTAATAATTGTGATATATCATTCTCTTAATTATTATATTTCATATCTAACAGGTAAGTGTACAGAATACTTTCTAATATATTACCGTATGATTTGTGTAGTTGGATTTTACAGAATTTCAAGAAATATGTTTTCAAATTTGACAGATACAAATTTTAAATGTTTTTTTTTAAGTAACTGGATTCCAATAACTTATTTTATTTATGACATCTGGACCCAAAATGGCGGACGAGAATACCTACATTCTTCTAGAGCTCTACTTTCATTGCTATTGTTTGGATATATACTAGTATAAAATATGTTTTCGGTTGATTATTATATGAAATAGACAGTGTTTGGAATTATTAGTTCTGTTTTGTATAAGAGGTGTAAAATTGAAGTGTGGAATATAGAGATTTCATTGCTATTTTTTTGATATCACTGTAGGTGGTTACAGCAAAAGTTCAAATACAAAGTTGTTCAATCAGAATTTTAAAATGCGTACAATAAGGCCCATGGTTAGAATACAGATTTATTTTGATTTATTACAGTGTTTGTAGAAGATTGTAATGATATAATGCCGAATTTCTTTCTGTTAAATAAATAAAAAAAAAAACCCTAAAACTATTTTAAGAAATGTCAAATATTTTTCGTTTTTGTTCAATGTTCTATTGCCGTGTTAGAATTTTTATAATATTTATTTTAATTTTATTGTTATATCGTGAAATGTTTATATTTGGGTAACCAAATAAGTATTATTGCATGCAATTTTAAATTTGACTATTTTTTTTCTATTTGCACTTTTGCTGCAAAATGGAATAGATAATACTTTACAGCAATATTAAAGAATAGCATTGAAATCCCTATATTCCACATTTCAATTCTTTACCCGGTATATTTAACTGAAATATCTGTGTACAAGAAAGTCCTGTGCTACGCACACCCGATTTTTTAAATCACTGTAGTTATTCTTGTCGTTACTTTATGTAACAATAAAATTTAATCGTTTTATGTATGTGTAACTGTAGCTATAGTAATAGTTTCAAATCAATTAAAAAACTTCGAAAATTTCAATTCATGTTTATACTTTCATTAACATTTATTTATTCTATATTGAAATCTCTATGTTTCATATTTCAATTCTACAACCGGTACATAGTTTAAATATATGATGAACAAAATATACTTAGTGCCACAGTGAAATAATCATAAAACAAAATTTTAATTATTCTTTACTTTATAGACATTTCATTATTATTGGAAATAGGAACTAGTTTTCGAAATTGGAAAGCCTATCCAAAAAAAAAAATATATCTGTTTGTTTTGATTACTTTCCTTTTTATGAATTTATAAATATCATTCAAAGAAACTATATTTGAAAAAGGGGTTGTAGCTTCAAAAGTCCCCAATAGAAAATGTAACTTTCTTCATAGTTTACCAAATACTGTAACTAGGTAAATATGTTAACAATCCTCTAACCCAACAACAATAGCAATAAAAGCTCATCAAAATTGTTTGTTGGTACAACAGATAATTTATTTACTTTTAAATTCCTCCGTCATCTTGCCAATTTTTATCTCGTTGGTACGTCTTATAAAGCTACATTCAGATAAGATCAGCTGTCACTTTTAAGGTTATTTCCCATAACCTCAATGTTGCTCAAAAGTCTAATTCCTTTTTGTAGGGTACTTCAGGTATCCTACACGTTCAAAAGGCACGCAGGGCACTCAAAATGGGCCAATATAAAACACATAAAAGCAGCGAAAGATGCTCAACGAAGTATGATGTTCACTAGATTAAGTCGGCAAATGAAAGTAGCCATTCAAGGTAATTAAAACATGCTTCTAGAGGCTTTTTATTTAGTTAATTTTTAGAGGGAGGTTCAACCAACCCAGAAATGAACCTAAAATTGTCGCAAATAATCGAACAAGCCAGACGAGCCAACATGCCAGTTGCTTCTATACAAAGTGTTATTAAAAGTGTTCAAGCTAGAAAAGAAGATTGTAAATCGGGAATAATTGAAATTAAGTATGTATTACATAATATTTAATACTAATTTTGTAATTAACTATTTTTTAGGGGTCCTAATGGAGTGATAATTCTCTGCGAAATATTTTCTAACAACTACCAGAGATGTAAAATGAATATTGCGACAGTGATAAAAAAATACAAGTAAGTTTACAAATTATTAAACTTGTTTGATAATAATTATTTGTTTTTTTCAGCGCCTCGTTCTCTGACGGAGGTGGAAAACACATATTTGATAAAAAAGGAATTGTAGAAACAAATTTACTGGACTCAAAATCAACCGAAGAACAAATCTTGGAATTGGCGACTGAACATGCGATAGAATCAGGAGCTGAAGATGTTAAATTAATTTCAGAAGACACTCTTCAATTTGTTTGTGAACCTGGTACCCTTAGAAACGTACAAAATAATTTAGAAAAATTGAAATATGTGATAACAAGTGCTAGTGTAGAATATGTACCGAGTATTTGTGTAAATATTAACGATGATGATTTAGAAAAACTATCTGTTATGTTTGAGAAAATAGAGAATTGCGAAGATGTAGTGAAATTATATGATAACATTGGATAATAAATAAAAATAGTAATTTTGTTTTAACCTATATATTTATTTTTGTATGAATTACATCCTTATCAGTCAATGGACATTTAAATATAAAACATTTAATGTAAAGTTTGGTTTCATTCCATTTTATGGATTAATTCTTCTCAATGAAGTAACATCTTGAGCAAAATTAACCTCCAATATTTCGGCATTACCATAATAGGCTACAAATTAAATGTTTGGTTATTAATTTATATTAAATCAGTATAATTAAGTAATAAACTTACTTGGCTACTGAAAAAGTAGGCATTCCTGGGTCGGAACCCTTTTTAAAACCTGTAAAAACATCACGTAATTTTTTTATTATCTAAGATTTCTGCAACATACCTAAATATAAAACTGTCGGTATAAATCCATAATGGAAAACTGTTTTTGATAGTTCAATAACTATCGATAATCTTTGTTTCGTCCCTTCAGACACCATTATTTGCGTTTAATAAAACTTTTGAGTTTGACAATTTCACGTGTGGTGTATGACGTGAAGGTCGCGCGTATTAATTAAAATATTAAAATCTTTTTTATTGGAAGTTGAAAGTGTGTCATAAATCAATTAATTATTAAAAACAGTGTATTGGATTGTAAATAATTTATTAATTATATTGATTTTAAGAGTGTTTGTGTAATTGCCAAAATATTTAGTAATTTTTTGCGCAGGTGGTTGGTAATGATTTATAGCAACTGCGCATTAATCCGACGTGCTCCGGAAATATTCGATTGTTGACGATTTCGTTAGGTGTGTTTCTGCATTTCACTGGTGTGCATAAATTTTTATAAATAAAAACAGCATTAATTATCATATAATATAAATTCGTGTGAAATACGCAAGTACATCGGGCTCCACACGTCACACGATGATCAAATCAACTGATACGTGTATCCTGTAGTTGTTTCGGCGAAGTCTTAAATTTGTGATAGGTTCGGTGAAGTGTCAATTTGCAAAAAATGTCTTTGCCTTCGGGAGGCGGGCTGTCAAAGCTCAAGAAGAAACGATTCCGCGTCAAACATCAAAAAGTCAAACTCTTCAGGGCGAATGAACCGCTGCTGTCTGTTTTCATGTGGGGAGTTAATCACACTGTATGTCTGACCATTTAAATCATCCTCTTTTTTATTTATTCATCATGTTTTGTCTATTTTAGATAAACGAACTGATGCACGTAACAATCCCAGTGATGCTTCTGCCGGACGACTTCAGGGCCTACTCCAAACTTAAAGTTGATAACCACCTATTCAACAAGTTAGTTTCATTTTATCTCATTTGTTTCTTTACACATTTACAGCTTTACAACTATTACACTGTTCGACATAATTTTGTGTCTCGGTTGTCCGTGTGTTCAACTGGTTCCTTTTCTCCTAAAATGAACAATAATTAACGTCATAACGCTCCTAATTCGCTTTTACGGCTAGGGTTTGAATTTTATTTCACAGGTTTTTTTTTATCTCCTGCTACATCCCGTAAGGGAGTTATAGGAATCATGTCAATATTCGTTAGTGAGTTTTCAGAAGATGAATACGTTTTAGGGTCCCTAGAACACGATTTTACTAGTTTTGCAATGATGTCTGTATTTTTCTGCGTGTCTGTTTAAATATTATTGAATTGAAAATTTTAATATTTTATATATTATGTTTGTATTTTCTTGGGAAGAGCTGATTAGTTTTTGGTGATAATCCAATAACCGGAAGTGGTAGTTTACTTGAAACAAATATATTTTCGTTTATATCAACAAACGCATGGTAACGTAATTTGATAGCAATAGCCTTCAAGATGTGTATTAAAAATAATTACTAAATTAATATTAATTTCAAATCGGTAAAAAAAATATTGTGTTCATCACGGCACCAAACACAGATTTATAGCTTTGGCAGCATTTCTGTTGTAAATCTGGTATTTTAATGGCTAGTTAAACAAATAACTATTTTTTGACATGTGTCATAATTAAAAAGTAAATCTGTTGAAGGGATGAGCGTTTCTTGATAGTGGTGGTTGGTGTTTCTACATTATTTGATAAGAAATCTATTGCGGAAAGTATTGTGGTGTCCACAATAGTTTATTTTTCTGCTGATAATGGAAGACTTAAATATAATATTAAATTTCAAAGTAGAAACTTCAAGCTTTACTTTATTTTCTCAAAGATTCATCCAATTTCGTACAAAATTACCAGTTTTTATTTTTTACTTTGCTTTTTCTAGTTTGTCTTTAACTTGTAGAGAAATTTTATTGGTCATTCGAAACAAACTTAAGTCCGTTCAAAAGATATTTAAATTTATGTTTTGTTCTATTCATTTCACAAACACAACACTCAAAATATCAAAACTGTTATTTGATGTTGGATTAGCAGTTTGACGAATGACGTAACAGCTACAAAAGGTAGTTGTGATTCTAGCCAAAAAAGTTTCTATGTTTATATCAAATTTCTAGCCAAAAAAGTATAGTGTAAAACAAGTTTTAGGGTAAAATGTCAGGAAAAAATTCTTTATTTTAGGGCAAAAGGAACCATTTCACAAAAAGTCAAAATTTGTCGAACAGTGTTATCAGTACATTTTTTATGCAGCAATCATTTAAGTACATAGTTATTAAATGTCAATATCAATGTCATAAGATAACATCATAATAACACTTATAATTGAATATTAACAAGTAGAGCTTTATCAAATTATTGCTGGTATATACTGGATTTAATTTACAAATTTAGATTTAGAAATTAAATTTTAAAAATGTAAAATACATAGAAATGCCTTTGTCTGTTAAATTGATTTATTTGTGTTCATCATATTTATTATTTATGTATCAAGGCATTGAAGTTTTACTTTTTATCACGAATGTGGAATTAATAAAGGAAAATAAACCATATGAGTGATAAAAAGAAACTTTATATTATAGTGCTGTTGTACATACTAAATTTTATTTGAAATATAAAATTATTAGCAACTTAAAAAATATTTTATAGGTTAGCTGTCAGGAACTTTTACTCAGTGTTGCCAACCTTAGATATTGTAGTTAGCGCGTGGTTATCGTAAAGAACATTCAAAATTGCACGTTTTATTCCAAACTTCTTCATCGGAATTAATTATTTTGTTCTTCTTGCACATATTGTTTCATTATACGTATAAATTTATTAATACGTCGTATATCTGCCGCTACTTGTACCATAATTATTATAGAGTTGTCAACACTGCGTTGCTCAAAATCTTACTGATTTTAGAGCTTTAATGGCGATTTTAGTGTTATTTAGTGCCAGTTTCAAATAAATATTGTTGTAACATGTATGCAGAGAGTGTTAAATATGATATTGATTTAATATATTTGATTGAAGAACATCACGTATGACAAGTTAAGGTTATTTTTTGTTGTTTAATGCATATGTCAAAAATCTGAAATCTAACCTTGATTGGCAAATTTCAAAATGAACGAGGAGGTAAATCGCAAATATAAAATCTAAATTTGTAAATTAAACCCAGTATAAACGAGCCATACGTTATTAATTTTTAATATTGTCTAGAGAAAACATGCCATCACATTTCAAAGTGAAAGAATACTGTCCAATGGTATTCCGCAACTTACGAGAACGATTCGGAATCGACGATTTAGACTACAAAGAATCGCTAACTCGTTCCCAACCAATTCCCATCGACTCTCACGGAAAAAGCGGCGCTAAATTCTATCAGAGCTACGATAAACTGTTCATTTTGAAGTCTCTGACTTCTGAAGAAGTCGAGCGAATGCATTCGTTCCTGAAGCAGTACCATCCGTATATTGTGGAGCGGCATGGGAAGACGCTGCTGCCCCAGTACTTGGGGATGTATCGGCTGACCGTGGATGGAATTGAACATTATTCTGTTGTGATGAGGAATGTGTTCAGCAATCATCTTGCCACTCATAGGAAGTTCGATTTGAAGGGCTCTACTGTTGACAGGGAAGCCTCGGATAAGGAACTAGAGAAAGATTTACCTACTTTTAAGGATAACGACTTTGTAAAGCAACAGATGAAAGTATATATAGGTAAGAATTATTCATACTTTTACTTTTAATCGAAATAGTTTACAACTTTTGACGCACGCTATTAACAACTAAAAACTCAATTTGCGCACACGTGTGGTAAAATATACAAAAAACACTAAATTTCCCCGGGTAATTTACAGCAAAATCAACTTAAAAATAACAAAATTTAGTTCAAAAATTGTTAATTACACCGATTTTTAATAGAAGTTCTCAAGTCGACGCATATATTTTTTTATTTATGGCCACGCATAACTTTTTACAGAGTAGTCCGATTTAAATGATTCTTCTTTTATTGGATAGAGTATAGTTTGAAGTTGGTCTCATTTAAATTTGAAGCAAATATTCCACCCCTAAGGGTAGGAAAATAGGGGATAATTGATTGTTCTCTCACTGAATTTTTACCTGTTCACCGATTCTACCACGCATAACTTTGTACTGGGTTATTCGATTTAGTTGATTCTTTTTTTATTGGATAGGGTATACTTCGAAGTTGGTCCCATTTAATTTTGTAACAAATATTCGACTCTTAAGGGTAGGAAAATAAGGGATAATTGATTGTTCACCCACTGAATTTTTATCTGTTAACCGATTTTACCACGCATAACTTTGTACTGGGTTATCCGATTTAGATGATTCTTTTTTTATTGGATAGGGTATACTTCGAAGTTGGTCCTATTTAAATTTGAAACCAAAATTCCACCCCAAAGGGTAGGAAAATAGGGGATGATTAATTGTTCATCCACTGAATTTTTATTTGTTAACCGATTCTACCACGCATAACTTTGTACTGGGTTGTCCGATTTAGATGATTCTTTTTTTATTGGATAGGGTATACTTCGAAGTTGGCCCTAGTTAAATTTGTAACAAATATTTCTCTCCCAAGGGTAGGAAAATATGGGATAATTGATTGTTCATCCACTGAATTTTTATCTGTTAACCGATTCTACCACGCATAACTTTGTACTGGGTTATCCGATTTCAACGATTATTTTTTTATTGAAATGTATATACCTTGAAGTTGATTCCATATAAATTTGAAAGAAAAAATTCATCCTTAAGGGTAGAAAAATAGCCACAACAAATAAAACCGATGAAAAAAGAAACTGGAAAGCGAAAAATATAATAAATCTTTTTAATCTTAATAACTAAGTTCTTATACTAATGTAAGTAACTAATTTCAAAATTAGTTACTTACATTAGTTTAGGAGCTTAGTTATTAAGTCTAAAAAGGTTTATTTTATTTTTAGCCTTTTCAGTTTCCTTTTCGTCGGTTTAATTTTTGTTAAAAAGTTTGTATTTTTTAATTTAAATATATATTTTAATTATTTTTTTGGTTTGTAAATCCACAAAATCTAAAGGTTTCACTGCTTAAAACTGTAAAAATTATTTCAACTATTGATTATGATTGTAATTTATGATTATTAACAGTTAAAATTTAAGCAATTTGAAAATCGTATGTGTCATATGTTGGAATGTATGACGTAATTAGATTCTATAAATAACGACCGGGTAATACGTAATCAGTATTATTGTTATTAAATCATCATAATTTCATGACAAAGCATGAATTAATAAAAGGGCACAATTAACTCGAATGGAGAAGCAGATTATTGCTCAGACGATGATGTAGAATAGTTATTACTTATTAGTGAAATAACATCATTTTTCATTCCTATTATCACGAAAAGAAATAGAACAATTTTTTATAGCGACATTTTAAATAATTATAAAATGTATTCCAGTGTTCTCTGAAGGAATTTTAATTTCTACTTGTTTTTATCTAGTAAAGTCCACTGAAATATAGTAATACTGGAACGTGTACTTGTAGTCTTCTACGAAAGCGAAAAACGAGCCTGAGATATCGTGACCTATTCTTTTTGTCTTAACACTTATTTTTAAAACGGTTGCTATGTAAAAACATTATACAACAAAGACAGATAGCCCTCAACTAACTGTATGTCTCGATTCGTACTTTTAACGTCAGTGAGCGTTCCAGTATTACATTTCAGTGGTAAAATCACTAATAATTGCTTTGAAAAAGATGCATAACAAGAAAAGGAATATAATTTTGAAAACTGACTTACTTATCAAGCTGTGTAATCTGTATTTATCACTTTTAATTCTATTAATAATGACAACTTATTTTTTCAAAATCTTATTTAATCAATGATTAATTTTTTTGCGGAAATACATATTTTGAGTTTCCCCAGAATAAGTCTTGAACGAAAAGATAAAATAATGATATATTATAATTGTATTATGATAAAGTATTGAGCTGATTAGATTGAGGTGTAAGTTTACTGGAAATATGACACAATATTTAATTTGTTGACAATGTTTTCAGCTCATAGTAATAGATAATAGTTATTTATGTATTAAGACACTGAAGTTATACTTTATAAATAAACCATATGTGTGAGAAAAAAAGAACTTCTGTGCCGCGGTACATATTAAATTTTATTTGAAACAAAATTAGAAATAACTTTTTAAAAAATGACAGTTGAGAATAAAACAAATAAACAAAGATAACAAAACAATATGTTCTGTGACAACTAGCATTGAAACCTCGAGTATTTTTTAAATGATTTATATTTGTATTTTTTATGTTTGAAGAAAAAAAAAGGATCTTTTATTCGAAATAAAGCATTCAAATAACACAATAATACAATATACTAATGTTTATTTTTTCACGACATGGTAGGAAACCTCACCGCTCTTCTCCCGAAATAGTGAGGAAAATGTGTTGTTCCTCTCTAGAGAGGAAAATATAGAAGTGTTACCAATATGAATGTTAATTACAAAAAATATATTACAAAAATTATAAATAAATTGCTAATTTGATTGAAAATCCTTATTTTAGTGATATACATACTTTAAATTATCTTACAATTATGTCTTATATTTTTCTTTTTCTTATTAAATCACAATTTGACAACTTATTTAAGATTGGTTCATTGGCAACACTGCTACACCACCTTGTGTCTGATAACCTAACTTTTAACGTGTCAGTTTGTCAGTTGTGTTCTCAAAGTGTATTTTAGGTCCGAGCAAATCGTTTCTAGAAACATGTCGTGAAAAAAATGTTGTGTCTAACACGAGAGGAAAGCTCTTCTTCCACTGGCGTTCGAAATGCCTCACTCGCTGCGCTCATGAGGCACACTTCGAACTCGAGGGGGAAAAAGAAACGCTTTCCTCTCTAGTTTGACAAATAACTATTATTTTCTTGTGAATGGTGAATAATAAACTTTTTATTGTCATTTAAATCAATCACAAATACGAGTAATTTTTTTAACAATTAAAACGTACAGTTGTTTATTACTTTGTTTTAATTCTACGGCTATTATTTCTGTAACACAACGTGCAAAATAAAATGTGATTAATGTGGTGAAAGATTATTTGATTGGTTTTGATGATTGGAAATGTCATTTGTTGTAATGTTTCAGTGAATGGTGTGAAACTGGAACAAGTGAATTAATTTGTATATTTGGGTAGTATTGATCGGAAGATTGAAAGGCGGGTGTCTGCAGGGTGCAAGGTATTGGGTGTTCTGGGTACATTTGCTTGAAACGTGAATATATCTATAGATGCTCGATTGAGTGTGTATAATGGTGTGTTAGTGCCTATTGAATGTTGGGTCTGGATGAAGAAGCATGCACGACGTATAACTGCTGTGGAAATGAGGTATTTGAGAGGAGAGTGATCGTATTTACATTGGTGTATGATGAGTGTGAGGTTGAGAAGAATGTTGTTAAGAAAGTGGGAGTGAACGAATGTTGAATGAAAGGTTGCTGAAACTAATATATGTGGATGAGATTGAGGGTGAACGATTGTGTGGGCGTCCGAGGAATAAGTGGTTAGGAATTATTCCTAATGTGAAGAATAGACGAGCATGTATGAATGTGTACGAAGTGAAAGTAGTGGAATGTTTGGAAGAGATTTTCTGGGTTCGTGTTACCCCACTAAGTGGGATATATCTTTAATATTATGTTTGTATGTATGAATTACTGATTAAGGAGCAGAATTTAATTATCTACATCTACAACATTTATTTGAAGCACTTATATGTAAAATAAACTTGCCACTTTTGCGTAAAAAAAACTGATTCCCCTTTTAAAGCCTGGCATAAATTCGGCAGGTAAACAAATAAACATGACAAAAAACTGATTCTCTGCTAGGCGAAGAAGCAAAAGCCAAACTCCTGGAAACCCTCCACGCCGACGTAGACTTCCTAACCCGTCTCCACCTCATGGACTACAGCCTCCTGCTGGGCATCCACGAGTGCGAGCGCGGGGAAAGCGAACGTTCCGCCGATGGGGGCGCAGCGCCCACCCAGCCCTCCGAGTCCGAGAACACGGGGCCCGACAGCGACGAGTCGGACCACGGCGCCAGCACGGCCGGCGGCCAGCAGTGGGGCGGCTGGTGCACGCCACCGGACAGCCCCTTAGTCAGAGAGAGGTAAGCATGAGAACCAACAAAATATTTCGCAACAAATTACACGGAAATTTCTGAGGGAAATTATTTATAGCTGAGGGCGTTGAATTCAATAATTAATTTGATTATTTTTTTGGTAGCCCACTTTATCGATTAAGGTGAGAATAGTTGCAGATAGAAAGGTAGCTTTTGCGCTAAATTAGCTTCTAATATGAAAAAAAAAATCAGCTCTTGCAATAGTATGTTTTTAGAACCTCTAGCTAGCACAACACGCACAGCATTTATTAAAATAAATATTGAGGAACATAATTTGGACAAAAATAATTCTGTCACTTTACCAAAAATGTTAAAAAATAAACACTGATATATAGTAATACTGGAATGAGCACTTGTAGTATTTTACGAAAAAGAAAAACGAGTCTTTGTCTAATACTTGTTTGTAGAACGGTTGCTATGTGTTTGTATAACGTCAATGAGCGTTCCAGTATTATTATATTTCAGTGAACGTAACTGTATAAATCTTGGAGAAAAAAAGATAAAAGAGAGAGCATAAGCTTATATTACGGGCAAGGGGAATATAACCTGGTGAGGGCAGACGCATGCAAGCCATGGTTCTGATTGGAGTGGGGATTTGCGCGATGTATACGTTTTGGTTGCTTGCTAACGCTCTCTCCTTTATAGTCTTTCCTTCAAGGTATAAATATTCTTAGGGCCGGTCTTTTCATCTACGAATATACTTCCGAATAAGTTATTCGTCGAATAAATAAAAAAATACGCATCAAAAAATGACAGCACAATAAGTATCATTTGAGCTATGATTTCATTTAGTCGACGAATAATTTATTCGATACTTTATTTGTAGATGGAAAAATCGGCCTTTAGTGAAATTACATTTTCACAAAATTATATTTGTCCAAATAAATAAATAAATCATAAACACAAAAAATAACACTGCTCATTCTATACACACCACAAGATGCACACAAAAAATCATATTGGTTTTATACAACTCGTAAAAGCAGTCATAGAAACATTTCAAAAATAAACATACATAATAGTTATTTACTTTACAAGTGGGCAAAGTGGAATTACCCACTCGATAAAATTATCTCACTCAGCCTTCGGCTTCGTGAGCCAAAATTTCTCTCGTGAGTAATTCCTTACTTTGCCCACTTGTAAAGTAAATAACTATTAATGCGTTATAAATCAATTTAAATGTAACTATAATAATGAAATCTGTTGTGGACAGCACAATACTTCCCGCCATAGATTTTTAATCAAATAATGCAAGAACACGGACCAACAATATCAAAAAAATCAAACAATTTAGTTTTCACTTATGACACATGTCAAAAAATGGCATTTTTCAAACATAATTTCTTTTTTCAAAAAGCACAGGTTATCAGATATAAACGAAAATTTCAAAATTATAGTTTTTCTTTAACGTCGTGTTGTTATTTGTAAATCGAGACAGTAAGAGAAAAATGTTTCAAACAATTGTACATAATAATGTTTGAAAAATTGTCATTAAATTGTCATAATTTATTGGGATATTTGAAAATAACTTGATAGGGCTTCAAGTAAACAACCACTTCCGGGTATTGGATTATCACCAAAAACTAATCAGCTCTTCCCAATGGGATACAATTGATATATGCAAAATATTAAAATTTCCGGTTTAGTAGTTTTTGAGAAACCGTAACTCCAGAGATCCACACAGTCTGACAGACAGACACACAGACATCATCGCGAAACTATTACAATTCTAGAGACCCTAAAATGTGGTCATCCGCTCAAAACTCACTACTGAATTTTTAGCATGATTCTTATACCTCCCTTACAGGATGTGGCGGGAGGTAAAAAAACACCCGGTATAATTTTTTTAGGAAGAAATTAAGAATGGGGTCTTTCACCATTTTTAAAATCTTAATTGTTATTCATTAAGCCACAATGATCCACCAACACCTGTACAATGACGTCACAACATTTAAAAAAAATCACTGTGGCTTAATGAATACCAATTAAGACTTTTTAAAAGTGTAGATAGTCTTCAATTTACATAAAGTTTCATAAAAAAAATGATGAAAGACCCCATTGAATAAGTAAATAAAAAATAGGTTCCCATTTAATGTAAAAATGTTGTATCTCGAATTTTTGACTCACTTGTAAAATAATTTTTTTTTGTTCTTTGTAATAGTCGTATAAAACAGAAATTATTTGCTAATTTAATCATATTTAATCTACAATATAAAATTACTTCAGTTTGAAATGCTTTTATGTCGGATTTTGACGAGTTATGTATCTATACTGTAAAAACCCACCACCTAAACAAACCTCCCCCAGCTTTCTCTTCTTCAAGCTGTACCCCAATCACCAACAACCAATTTTTGTAGATCACTCCAATACGAAGGAGGCATCATCCCCGAACTGGACATCTACGCAATTCCGAGCGCCGAAACCGCCCCAGTCCGCGAAATCTACTTCGTAGCCATCATCGACGTGCTCACGCACTACGGCGTGAAAAAGCAAGCAGCCAAGGCCGCGAAAACCGTCAAGTACGGCAGCAACGTCGACGGCATCTCCACGTGCGACCCCGACCAGTACGCCAAGAGGTTCATCGAGTTCATGTCCAAAGCGATCGACTAAGAGATTTCTCACGGATTGGAAGGTGCTCTGTATGGTGGGAGGTTATTTTAGAAATTAACTGTGATGTTGAAGTATTATGTGATTTGTGTCAAATTCTCGTTACTTTATTATTACTCGATAAGATGTTTCATATTAGTTACTTTTATTTTTAGTTTGGGAAATTAATACTAAAGTAATGATTGATTATCTTTGGCACTCTTCTTCTTCGGATCAGTGACATTTCACTCCTGGGGCTGAACATATCACGAAGACACTACTCGATTTCTTTTTCCACTTGGTAAAGTTACAACATCGTGAATTGGGAAATTACTGAACGCGTCCAGAATTACTTATAATATTTACTACAGTTTTTGCATCTTCACAATTTGTAGTCACTGGTTTTTTCTATAGTTCAAACGACGTAGAATGATCGAGACATTTTTCTGACGCTGTTGGAAACTCAGGGTGTTGGGAAACAGCTACTGATTTAGTCTTTGTCGATTTCACAAAATCATTACCAAACTGTGTGAAAAAGATAACTGCTAACACACTATTTTCATGCTGCATTTTGATATTTATTCGCTGTCTTTTGTTATTTAGATGTCGGTCTTTCCATTACGGATAAACTTGAGATTAGTTATTCGTCGAATAAATAAAAATTACGCATCCAAAATTGACAGAACAATTACTATCATTTGAGCTATGATTTCGGTGCGAAATTTGTATTTATCCGGTATTTTATTCGTAGATTGGCTCCAAATTATGATAAAACAAAATTATTAACAAATTAAATTGTTTAAAATAATTTACTGAATTGGTTGTTTAATTAATAAATCATCAAAGTTTTAGATAAAACCGATTAAAATGCTCACATGTAACTGCAATATAATTTTTTTATCGAGTGTTCCATTTTTGCGCAATGATGTGCAATTATATATTTTTTAATGGACCAAAAAATATATCATGCAACACCCGATAGAAAAACTTAAACTTCAGATATGTGAGCATTTTAATTTATAACAAACTATGTGAAAAAAATTGCGATAATATTTAAAATAATCGTGTAAAATAAATGTGCAGTTCGATGAACCACCCGGTATACTTAATTTTAGTGCTAATTACATTTATTATTTAATGTCTCTATCACGACGCAATTTATTGGACAATAAATTGCTCAAGTTTTCTTGTCAATATATTGCCAAGAACAAAAATATTGTTGGTTGTTTTACACATCAAGTTTTACAGTTCAATTTATTGTGACAATTTCAATAGTACCAACATGATAGCAGCTGTGCTACTAATATTTTTGGTTCAAGTTATACGCTTAAAAATGACGAACCACATCATAAACATGTTTGAAGGGTTGGCAATGACTAAAACCTAGAATTATCTAAAAAAAAATGTCGAAAAATAGAACATGTAATTCGTCAATAAATTGGACAATTTATTGATAAAAAAAATGGACGTAGTATTGCACACAATAATAAATTGACAAGAAAACTTGGACATTTTATTAACCAATAAATTACATCGTGTAAAACAGACATTACAAATAAATAAATACATACTGGGGTCGTTCACCATTAATTTTTTTTTATGAAGCTATCTAAATTGAAGATTATCTACACTTTTAAAAAGACTTAATTGTTACACATTAAGTTCCAATGATTTTTTTGTAAAATGTTGTGGATCTCAAACAGTAGAGATTTAAATAATTTTAGACACATAAATGTTCTATATTTTATTGTAATAATAATAATAATAAAATAGAAATAGAGCATTTATTTGACTACAATTATTTACAATCTCTACTGCTTCAGATCAACCAATAACTCTTCAATGACGCCACAACATAAAAAAAAAATTGTAGCTTAATGAATAACAATTAAGACTTTTTAAAAGTGTAGATAATTTTCAATTTAGATAAAGCTTCACAAAAAAAATTTTTTAATGGTGAACTACCCCATTTTGGATGTGGGACTCTGCTTTCGTAAATCGTCGTGGAAACAGGCATTACAAATAAATATTTGCGACTTTAACGTTAAGAAATCTTCTGTCAAAAAATAAAAATGTAACGACAAATACTAAATATTGTAGCTCAGTTAAAATGTTTGAATTCCCAACAGTTACAAAAACGTTTCAAAATAATTCTATAAAAAAACTCAATTATTTTGAAGCGTTCTAATTTTTTCTCTTGATCATTCTTCAAGTGAGGGTCAAATTCAAGTTGAATTACAACCTACACGCGCGATTCAATAGCCACATCGACGATACAGTGCACATTCACAATTCTGACGTCACTACGTGCTCACGACGCTCGCCGCCGCCTCGCGCTCCGCTAGCTCGAGACACCGCCCCGCCCTGCTGTGACCCTTTGCCCCCTTGTCCCCCAAACAGCGCGACATTGAGAAGTGGCTTTGATATTGTACAACTTCGATAAATTAAACTCAATCGGAACAGGCAGACTCCATTTTTTCCTCATCAGTAACTTCGTTTCTAAATCAATTTAATTAACAAAATGTGTCACATTTTATGCTAACTAATCTTGACTACAACCTCAGTTAAAATAAATTTGTTCTGAAAACGGAAAGTGAAGTTATGAGTAATAATAAAAATGGAGTTAGCGCTAATCCTTTTCGTGAATCTATTTGCAAAAAATTGCTACAGTAACTACTTGCTAATTGTCAAATATTATTCGTTTTTTGACTTGACAGATAATGAAGTATTCTCAATTAAACATAAAGTTTTCATACGATTTTGTCACCATTAGCAAGTTGCTACGTAATAATTTTGTTAGAGAGTTGGTACCACGAGCTCTGCTTTTGGGTATTTTAGGACAAAAGAAGTGTTTTAATGCTGTACAATGTTTTAAACTTATTTTATAAAAATATACTTCAAATAAAAGTTGTAGATCATATATTTCTCTTTAACTTCCATTTGAAGCAATTTTTTATAAAATAATTTTAGATTAGAACATTGTACAGCATTAAAACTAGAGTTAGTAAATTCCCGGGAATATTCCCAAGAAAAATGTGGAAATTTTCCGGAAACTTTCCTTCGTGTTTTCAAAGTTATGTCAATGACAAAATAATTGTTGTATTTAAAATAACAACATTTGAAGCAATAACTATCATAATTTAATATCTTTTTTAAGTTTTTGTTTTTCTGCTGATGGAAAAGAAGTACATTTTAAAATATGCTAAACAAGAAACATAGGTTATGTTAAAAAGAAAAATTTTGAAAGTTTCTAAAAGCTATACCTATGTATTAATTAACAAAATGAGGGTTTAAATAAGAAAGAATATATTTCGAAAACAAATTATAGCTATTAACATTCCTAGCGATGTTATGAGTATCATAACAGCTGCAGATGTCAGTTAGAAATCCGAGCTCGTAGAGCCAAGATTTTAAGACATCTAAGGCCTGTTATGACTCATAACATCCGTGGTTTGTTCAATAGTTTACCGGTTTCAGAATATGAAGACGTTAATGTCGTTAATAAATATAATTTTTTGAAATTTTTTTATGGAAAACGTCTGTCATAATTTTAGAAGGTGATCAAGTAAGTCTGTTTGTTACACTTCCCGGATAATTTTCATTTTGGGAATATTTCAATTGGCCAACTCTAAAACACTTCTTTAAAAATGTTGAAAAATACAGCTCGTTCGTTATTGACCTCAAGTACTAATTTCATAGAGTGAATGATGTTTAACAGTTAACAGAAACTGAAAATGTAGTTTTCATATAATACTGAGAAAAATATTAATCATCTTTAACGTTGAAAACTCTTGGAAATGTGCAATATCAAAACCACTATCTCCAACTTGATCGATTACGATCGTAAAGTTTCCACACGACACGTTATGAACACAATTGTAAAACTTGATGAAATGTCTTTAAAACAAAATATTTATAAGGGTTTCAAAAGGTTTTTGTATTTGGTTAATTCTATTTTTGATTTGAAATAAACTGTAGTTAATCCAATGATTAGAAAATCGTCGCTAGTGTTTAACTAATACGATTAATTAGCGACGATAAATAATATCATAGAGTTATGGATTGTAAGATTTCGTTTTAACGAGATTTCATCAAGTTACGAGACACAACACAATAAAAACACATCTTTGTACATTATTAATAATTACTTGTTATTATTTTGTTTTCTAACACACGTCTAGTCTCCTTTTTTATATTATTATTAATGATTATTATACACATTTACTATAATAACATACATACATACGATTAAGTACGTTTCAGCTATAAGAACTAAGTTCTGAACATGAAATTGCTACTGTTATGAATTATTCATTCGCTGTAGAAAATACAAGGCGAGTCTTTTAACATTGTGCGAACAAAAAAAAGGGTATACTATGTATGCATGTGTCAATGCCATAAGTATGATGTGTATTCCATTCATTTACATACCTCTTTTATTTATTTAACCCATTCTGTAGTGCCTTCTATTTCAGAAATGTTCAAGATATGCGTTTATTTAAGGTAAGTCATTGCAGAATTACTGTGTCACATGACAAATAAATAAAACTTTTATATACAACCGATGTATAAAGTTAACTTTTTCTTATCAAAATTATTAGTTAATGTTCTTCATTCATAAACTATAAAATTGTTTGAAAAGGTGCTAAATTTTGTTATATCACTGACATTTCAAATGAGGTAATAAATAAAAATGTTTGGTTATGTGTCATACTACAATACAAATGTATACTACTAGTCAAATAAAATAAACTACATACATACATTAGTAAATCATACAGTTATGGTATATGTTTTAGTTAAAAGCAGTGTTTATTAATATTATTACTAATAATTATTTAAAATTTGAAATCATATAAAACCGGAAATATTATTGTATATGTTTTGGTTAAAAGCAATGTAAATTAATATTATCACTTAATAATCATTTAAAATAGTAAGTTTAACCGCCTGAAATACGGCCGACCAATCACATTGGTTGCATCTCTACCAGCGTCGTACGAGCTGTTTTACGTGCTTCAATTGTACTTTTATTGATAAATTATTAATTCTTCGTTAATCAGTAACGAGAAAAAACTTAATACACCCAAAATTACATGGGCTACAAGGCAAAAATTGTTATTATTACAATTTTAGCTAAAAAATGAGAATTAAAAATTAGTAGCCCACGATATTTTAAAAGAAATCTACGCCGCTGCCTCTCTCCCACCACCAAACGCATCTAGTTCATACAATCGCTGTATGATAGCGCCACATGTCTTGTATTCATTTTTTGACAGATAGAAATTTAAACTCGTATGAAGGTCTCTAACAAATCTTTGAAATACAGAACAAAAGGTATTTTCACATACAGTAAATCCTAATCTATCTATTTTGTGTTCAATCCGTAAAACTCTTGTTTAAATTATTAGTAATGTGATCAGATGTATAAGTTTTTTGAGGAAGAAATCATTTTGTATTTGCAGGTTTGGAACAATTTTCTAAGTATTTTGAACCACCCAAAGACCATTGAAACTGAAGAGAAGCTAAAATTCAACTTCTGAATGATCTTGCTGTGAGATCTAACACAACTGGAGCTCAACATAGCTTAGGAATAATGCTGCATAAACCGTAAGTGTATTTTGATGTCTATTATTTATTCGGTATGTTCTAGCTAGATAATTCCTTCAAACTCCCATTTCTTTCTCGAATCCATGAAATAAATTTGTTCATATAACCTTATACTTGTCGAGTGAAATAAGCCATTTATATGAATTTGGTGTCTTTTATTTGTTATAGTTACAAAGTGTTTAAAAATAAACAATTTCATTCCTCAATGATAGATTCAACGTATAAAATATTTTAAGATCGTGAACTACATTTTCAAGTGTATTTGTTTGTGTTAGTTCGTCTTGAAGACAGTCAAATACATCTGAATCTTTTTTCTTTGCATCCTAAAGACTTTACATGCTGTGAAATTTACATATTACCTTATACTAGCTAGATATTAAAAGTAGTAAAGCTGAGTTCACTATTACTATCTAGTAGCTTTAATAATGTTTCAAACAGATTAGGAAGAGAATTAATAGACAAACTGTTGTTTGAAAAGTTTCTAAAAAGTCCACTTGTTATAAATCGTGAACAAGTGTCGTGTTAGTAAAAATTTTGTAGATTTTTGTCCAACTTCAACTGCTGGTAACTTTGAAACCAGGATGTCGAGAGAAAAATATCAAATGTAAAATAGGTTCACAATTTTGTTTTTTACAATTCATCAGTATTAAATTGACAGCTTTCTATTCTACAATAAGTCAGACTTCAATATATTACTGGGTCTATAGATACAAAATTCACAATACCCAAATCATTTTGGATTATACTGTGAAATGTTAGTTATTTTTGTATATGTTCGACATGGCATATTTTCATTTGATGTTTTACAATACAAATGCCAGCAAAATGAAGTTCATAGTTTCCACTTTTTATTAGAAATTTGTTAACAAATAAATAGGTACGACGTATATGTATGTTATATTTATTTATTTTTGTTTTGTCCTATCAAATCATATAAAATCGGAAATATGAAACAATATTATTATTATTATCATTGTTGTTATTTATACATATGTAATTTGTAATATTTTTAGAAGTAAAAATGTATTTTTATTGCAGGCAAGGTTGGTTCAATTAAGGAAACACGTGCAAGCCTTGGTAGAAACTTGTCGTAAGCCGTCTAGCATTGAAAGCATTGGAGCTGAGCTGGCCTACGTGACTTCTGGGAAGATTGTCCGGGAGCGGGGAGTAGTTTTAGGTATCCATGCGCCATGTTTCTCAGTGTTCAGTCGAGTAATGGCCGCGTTGGTAGAAGCTGCGTCGTTTTGTGCTACTTTTAATTTTGCAATTACTCGACTCCTCGCGTGTATTAAATGTGAATTTTATAGTTAGATATGGTATACAGTTACTGTATGTAAATATAAAATTCCAGTTTGATCGTTTGGTGATTCAGTGGGTGTAAAACTTTTGCGAAATGTGTTAGCAGTCGGGTGTTTTGGATGGAGGCTGGGCGCGAACTCGAGCAATGAAGCGGCATGTGCCTGGCCGCAGCCGGGCGTATTACAATCAAAATTTATCGTTCGCGAGTGAGCTTCTCTCACAACATAAGAGTATGATTTTGTATGTGCAGCTCACGCAGTAGTAGCTGGAGTGCTTTAGTACAGTCAGTGGGTCCTCCATCTTCCTATAGGGTGGTTGAGAACGCACCTCTGCAGGTCATACTCTGTGTTCGTTGCAAGCGTGTGTAGAATCAGCCGGGGAACGTTCGCGGAAGTATGATTTCGTATGTTTGGCCTACGCAGTACGAGCTGGAGTGCTTTAGTACAGTCAGTAGGTGGGTGGGTGAGAACAAACCGCTGCAGGTCATACTCTGTGTTCGTTGCAACCGTCTGTAGAATCAGCCGGGGAACGTTCGCGGAATTTTTGCAAAGCGCTCTGTCTTCACGTGAAGACCATCGATTAACTTTGATACGATTACTGATCTAGCGCTAACGCGGCGCGTGGGGCATGCTCACAGCAGTCCGATCATCTAGAGTGGATCCAGAGTCATGACTGGTACCAGCTCTCGGCAAATATCGCATCCGATGCCTGTTAACAAGATTCGCTCTTGACAGTTCTCGTTCATTACAATTATGAAAATGATAGGCTCTACTCATAATTGCTTGTACAAAGGGAATTCCGGATGGCAGAGAAAGTAGTTGATCGGCTAACGTGATTCTGTGACATGAGCTCGGGCCCCTGCGGGATCGCGAAGTAGGAGACCATGCGGGGTTCGGCTAGACGACCCACGTTTCTTTTTTAAAAACAGACAACACACCGGTTGCTGTTCTTAGAGTCCTAAAGGCACAGGAATGTCTGTGGGGTGGTGTGAATCTTAGTTTAAGTTAAAGGATTTGGGTAGCTTTAAGCTAATTTTAAGTTTAACCATTTTCTTTCAGTTAGCTTTTAAGTTAGGCTTAAGTTTACTAACCCATGTACTTGTATTCCTTTACAGCTTTCTCTTTCAGATTTGCATTTTTAATACGTAAGTTTTTATTTCCAGATTTAAATTTCGTTCAATGTTTCTAACTTGTGTTTTTATTTTTATCTGATTACAGAGATCAAGAATAAAGAAGATAAGAATAAAATTATTATAGGTAATATTTGTTTTTCTATTTCAGAAACATTTTCGATGTATCTTTGTCTCTAATATGTTTTGTTTGTATGTTTCTAGAATCATTGCAGAGTCACCCGCCGTGGGAAATGGGCAATGTAGCTGAGACTACCGTCGTTGGAACAGTAGCTGAGCCAGCCACCGTGGGAAATGGACAATGTTCCTGTGTCTACCATCGTGGGATGAAGTTGCAGAGGGACAGAACTTCTCGTCCTGAATTTCTCTTTGTTTATATATTTTTGTGTTTTTTCTCTTCCTTTTAGTATAGGTGTTTTCTGCTTCCATTGTTGGTTTTATTTTTGTGGTTTGTTTTTGTTTTGTTTCTTAAAACAGGAATGAAGATGACACAGTGGACTTCGCTGGATTTCTACGTGTTTCACACATGTAATTATACATTGTTTCATATTATTTTACAATTTCTTATTTGTTTTGTTGTTTCAGCCAAGAGTTTACGGCTGGCAGATGCAGTTGAAGAGTCTTCAAGAGAGTTTCACCCCTCGTAGTCAAGAGCCTGCGGCCAGCAAATACAGTTTCAGCGCCTTCAAGGAATTCTTCAACATAGTTCGGCGTTCCCAACTCAAATGTAACTTCATTAAATTAATTTATTAATGAATTGATTTATTTACTGATGTATTTCTGTTTGTTTAGTGGACGGCGACACCGCTCTTCTGTCCTGGGTTTTCTGGAAGTTTCCCTAGGATGTCAGGCAAATGCCAGAGGAGTTTCAGTCTCTTTCTTCCAATGTCAATCCAGGAGATCTGAACTTTGTATTCATTCCAAATAAATAATATAATAAAAATTATATACTCGTACATGTACTCCTGTGTTTTATTTATGTAGTAATAATAAATAAAATATAACTTGTATTTATATATAGAGATAATAAAGAAATTATAATAAATATTTGTGTTTTATTTACTTTAAAATATGCAATAAAATAGTTTAAAATTAATATTGTCATTTAATAAAACGAAATTCATAATTTTAATTTATTCTTTTCAATTTTAATCTTACTACTGCCATCTATTATTTTATTTTGGAAGTACAGGTTCCTAAACTACCAAAATCATCTCAGTTTGAAAATATTGTTGCCCGCCAGTGAGCACATAATAATAGTTCATAAATGTTGTAAGAGATGGCAGCACTGCTCGGACTCACATTCTTTCGACTTGATAATGAAAACTAATTGAAGATGCTCGTTTTTTGAAACAAAGACGACAAATTAGCGATTTCCTTAACCCTTCGCCCTACGCCCTTCATACTCACATATGTTGTAGAAAAATAGCGGTTTTTCAGGGGTCAAATCACAGGGGACGGCGAAATTTCGTTATTTTTGCGATATCTCTTACCGTTTTCGAGATATGACGCTTTAAAGTTTTCACACTAGTTTCCCTTAAAAATCACCCTTAATATTAACTTTTAAGGGCTAGAAGTGACTGTATACCCCTAATTTGAGTGTGCTGAACACGATTTTGCAATCCATTTTGCGCTAGCATTCATAGTTTCATAATTAGAGAAGAATTTAGATTGCTCTATTTAATTACGTAAGATTTAAGGGTGAGCGCCAATTTTCGAGACCGCCACGGGAGTTTTTAGGGCTGAATCTATAGGAATCCACCCCTAACTCGATTTTTTTGGGGTTTTACCAAGAGAAAGTTGGACTATAGTCTTGGTGTTTTTACTATTAAATTTTGGGGCAAAAAAATTGAGATAAGGGCGCTACACCCTTCATTAGGGTCTGTAGATTCCGAATCTGTGATTTAAAATAGCCTAGGGTTAGTATTTCTTACGTAATGCGCATTTAACTTTTATATGTTATGACCCACTGCAGACTTTTGGTTCATAATTTATATCATTGCTGACTTGTCGTTCATAATATATAAAATTGCCGGTACGCTGAGGAAATGTGACATGCAATAATGAACCTTATATACATACTACATAAAGAACATAAAATGTGTTTTTACGATTAAATTTTGGGGTAAAAAAAATTGAGATAAGGGCGCTACACACTTTCATTAAGGTCCATAGATTTCGAATCTGTGATTTAAAATAGCCTAGGGTTAGTATTTCTTGCGTAACTCGTTTTTGAAATCTGAAGAGATTAGTGAAGTAAAAAATGCTGATTGATATTTTGAAACAAAGACGACAAATTAGCGATTTCCGGAACCCTTGGCCCTACGCCCTTCATACTCACATATGTTGTAGAAAAATAGCGGTTTCTCAGGGGTCAAATCACAGGGGACGGCGAAATTTCGTTATTTTTGCGATATCTCTTACCGTTTCCGAGATATGGGGCTTTAAAGTTTTCGAACATAGTTTACCCTAAAATCACCCTTAATATTAACTTTAAAGGGCTAGAAATGATTGTATACCCCTTTTAGAGTGTACTGAATACAATTTCACAAACCATTTTGCGATAGGATGTGTAGTTACATAATTAGAGCAATATTTTCATCCCTTTGCTCTATTTAATTTTCAAATGGCTGTATATCTAAAACGGTAAGAGATATCGCGGATCTGAAAAAAACGCCCCGAGATATAACCCTGTTCTATCTGATCAGCGAGAAAAAACACTCAAAAACTTGATAATAGGGTAGATATTTTAGGGTTCTATTTAATTTTCTAAGGGTTGTATCTTTGGAACGGTAAAACATTTGTCTATGTCCATAATATATATGTTAGTCCTTATTACCTTTTTGTTTCTTAGATCATGGGATGGTTATTAAATAAAAGTCATGTTATATTAATAATAAATATTTATTTTATCATTTATTATATTACACTCAAATTTATTTATTGTTAACTTAGAAATACAATGAATACAAAGTTGTGAATGTTCAGGAAATGCATAAATAATTACAATACAAACTATTATAATTTGATTATTTTACAAAATAAAAACAATATAAACACAAAATTAATAATATCTTAACAATTATAACAGACCATTTCTTCGGGCACGTGGAGTGGAAGACGATTGTGAGATACTGGAAGTCGTCCAAGGGACATGCATGCTGCAGGAGGCGAGCACAGGCTTCTGAACTTGCTGCAAAACAAAAATAACAGTTAATACTTTATTATATCATCTTGTTTTAAGATTAACACCGGTTATTAAAAGAACAAATAACAATAAGATAATACAATTGAAGCACGCAGCTGTTTTCACAGCTAAAATACACAATCTCTCACTATATATACTCAATTTAACAATAAAACTTTTAATTTTTTAATTTAATCCATTTAATCATTATAACTGTTGTTTATTTGTTTTTTATAACTTTGACATATAAAATCTAATTGTGCCGTTGAATTAGACGCCAGTGACATCTGTCTCAAAAGGCGTGAACTAAATTCAAACAATGTTGCCAACTATAGCAAAAATTAATGAATTCTTCTTCTTATCCTAAGGCGGGAAAATTCAACTTGACATTAAAATGTTTATATTACGAACCAACAAATAAATAATACGAAAAAATATATATTACGAACCAACAAAAAATATAATGAAAAAAATATATATACTAAGGACCAACGAATAAATAATACGAAAAAATGTATGTTTAAAATATTTATCGAAATACAACGATATTTTAACCCAGTTTCAAATGGTTTGCAACGTTTAGTGGTATGTACGTCGCGTGCTGTAGAGAAAAGCATGTTATTCCTCATAGTTTATATAGTAAAATAATGCGCCAATTTTTGAGACCGCCATTGGAGTTTTTAGGGCCGAAGGTGTAGGAATCCACCCATAACTCGATTTTCATTTATTTATTGATACGTTCTACTGGAATCCGCGATGTCTTCTCCGTTTCATAGATATATTGTATGTTATAATCGAATCTTATACCGTTGCATGAATAACCAACCCTTCAAAATGTTTATCACACAGACCCGGAACTGGCAGAAGAACTCTGGCGAAAATCGAATTTCGTACCAGGGCAACAAAGATTGGAAGAGCACTATTTTCTTGTCAACGATAGCAAAAATTGACAAATTAATTTTCTTATCCGAGGGCTCTGCCAGTCTCTGCTGCCCGGATACAACGTAAAAAAAATTAAGTTTTCAGACAAGTCAAGCCTATAAAATGCATATTGTTCCCCATTGTAAAAATAACAAATACATTAAATATCATCACTACCCGTCAAATAGAATACCACCAAATAGCTCCTGGGAACTCAGCGTAGACCGATTAGCTAGAAAATTCATATCTTACTTACAAATGACCTGGTACACCTCACTGTAACGTATGAACATCGTAGCCTTCTCCAGAGAGGCACTTTACTTTAGTGATTTTATATAAAAGCTTGCTGATTGGGTACTCAGAGTAGACCGATCAACTCGAAAATTTATATTCCAGTTCAATATGACCTGGTACAACTCACTGTAACGTATTAACATTGTAGCCTTCTCCAGAGAGGCACTTTACTCTAGTGATTTTATATAAAAGCTTGCTGATTGGGTACTCAGAGGAGACCGATCAGCTCGAAAATGTATATCCCAGTTCAATATGACCTGGTACAACTCACTGTAATGTATTAACATCGTAGCCTTCTCCAGAGAGGTACTTTATTCTAGTGATTTTATATAAAAGCTTGCTGATTGGGTACTCAGCGTTAACGGATCAGCTCGAAAATTCATATCCTAGTTCAGCATGACATGGTACAACTCACTGTGAAGTATGAACATCGTAGCCTTCTCCGGAGAGGTACTTTACTCTAGTGATTTTATATAAAAGCTTGCTGATTGGGTACTCAGAGTAGGTACTTACAAAGGTATATGGATAGACAATGAATAGAAAATACTAGATATAAAATATGGCGGCTCGAAGTTAACTCCTTCATGAAGACAGTTCAAGTAAACTGCCACTTCTGGTTTTAGGAAAGTGTATCTACATATGTCCGGTTGCACCAACGTTAGTTTAATTTCAAACTTGGTTTAAATAAATAAAAGCGTATCTAATTTTTGACATCAATGTCAATTACTCCATATGACGTATAACTTTGATTTGTTTTTATTTATTTAAACCAAGTTCAAAATTTAACTAACGTTGGTGCAATCGGGCAATAGGTATATTGATAGACAATGAAGGCACAATATTAGATATAAAATATGGCGGCTCTAAGTTAACTCGTAAATTCTTTTATGAAGGCCCTTCAAGTAAATTACCACTTCCGGTTTTAGGAGAACGTACCTACAGAGGTATATGGATATACAATGAAATATGGAGCTTAAAATTTACGTACATGCTACACAAGGTACATAAAATTGAAAGTAAAATAATCCACGTACTATAAAAGAGCTTATCTTGGAATGTATTATGTTAATTATTTTGAAAACTGGGGCCTTAATCAAAATATGTTTCAAATAGAATACATTCCTTTTTTAATTCTTAAACTTTCTTGTTTTAAACATTTTGTTATAAAGGGCCTATTTACGCAGTTTATCTCCATAAAATAAAATAACTGCATTTAGTTATTGTTCGTTTAGTATAAAAGTTTACTAATGTAAATAATAGAAGTTCTCACGTAAATAAAGAAACAATTCTAAAAAATCACCCACCATATGTGTCAAAAAGATAAAAGGAAATAAAGCTTTGTTTTTCATCTCCAAAAAAATCATTCTACTGCATTAACAGATGTCTACGTTAGTTGCATTTCAACTGCATTTGTGTACTCAGCAATATTTGCTACATCTTAAAATTAAAAAATGAAAACATCAACAATGTAATAATTGTTGTAATCAACACTACAATGTGCTGTTGGAGTGTCAAAGTGACAGTTACTGTAACAGGTAACCTGGTGCTGAGAGTTTGTGCTGAACTTACCGATGCTGTTTGTAAACTCCTGGTTGCGTGGTGGTGTTCGTCTTCGTCTAGCCATGGCCAAAAATCATCAGGTAACAATATATAACACAAACATTCATCTATTCATAATATTTTTACATTTATAGGAATCGATTTATCGTTTCAAAACACACCGTGGTATGCAAACACCGACCGAAAAAACTCCGAAACAATTCTTAAAGACTTAACCTTCGATGGAGCTTTTCTAATTCGCCCAAGTTCGAATCCCAACAACGTTTGCACTCTTTCAGTTCTTCAAAATGGTCAACCATTTCACATTAATGTTCGCCAAAGACCAGATGGATGGTTAGCACTTGGAACTAGTAAAGCAAACGAACATTGTTTTGCTACTGTACACGACATTGTAGAGTTTTATAAAAAAGAAACGCTTGTTATCAACTCCTGTGGGGAGAAATATTTGACAGTTTTAAAGGAAACGTCACATTTGCTACTGAGTGATGTGAAACAATTGGAACAAATAAGTGAGCCTCTACCGGATCAAACATGAATGTTTTGTTTTTAAAATGTGATCGTTAAGTGTAATAATAAATATTTATGAAAATAACAATTGTTGTTAATATTCTGTTTCAAATTATAGGCAACATTTTTCTATAATTTTATTACGTATTTCATGTGTCTCCGAATTTTTACAAACTGCAGAAAAATAAAAATTGTACTTTATTCTACAAAATCCCTAGAATACGATTTCACTATTTGAACATTCTATATACGAGAGAGATCTAATAACAATATTATTTTCAAATTTCTAATTTGAATGTTTATGGTACATGATTAGATTTATGTTGGAATCAATTAACTGGAAATGGTAATTACTTGAAGCTCTATCAGGCTTTTTTTGGGGCATATCTTAAATAAATAAATGAGTTAGAGTAAATTTCAATAGCTCTGTTTTTGGATGTTTTAAGAGAAGTGTTTCAACGCAGTACAATGATCTAAAATTATTTTGAATAGAAGTTACAGAGAAATATATTATCTTCTCACATTTATTTGAAGTAATTTTTGATAAAACAATTTTAGAACATTGCACAGCGCTAAAACCGAAACTGAAGCGTCCAAAAACAGATGTATTAAATAGTTATTTGTATCACTAGTCCAGAAACTACACTTTTGCGAGTGTATATTTTGACAGGACAAGCCGAATGCGAGGCTTGCAAATTACGAGAACTCGCAAACAGTTTCTGGGCATACACATTATTTTTTGTGTCGACTTGCTCATACATTTAAATGGAATTATTGATTTATTTGTCAAATATGAAATGTGTACTAGGAATTTTTTATGTTGGTAACATCAGATCATTCGTAAATTAATTTGTTTTGTTTGAAAAATTCGATGACATTTATTTAGTTGATATTTATTTATTGGTTGTGCACTGCAGCTGAAAATTTAATTAAAATTACTTACATTCGAGTGTACAATTGGAAATCTCTTTCCAAGCACTCAAACACAAACACTGAATAAAACCAATGCACAAAATTGACAGCCAGTTGATGGCAACTCTAATCTTACAAAAGTCCCTAGTTTTTGTCGACCTAAGCCTGAAATCAAAGTTTCTGTACGATTTTAAGATGTGTAAAACAAGTATTTTTGGACGCAGGCACGAAATATTATATTGTACATTAACAGAAAGAATTGTTGGAATTTTTCCTGTGTAGTAAATTGAGCACGAGCCGTAGGCGAGGGTTACAATACGACAAGGGAAAAATACACTTCTCTCCTGTGGTGTATATATTATTTTTTTACAACCCCAATATTTATGATAGTTTTTCACATTATTTGAGCACTGTTCCGAACGACAGGAGAGAAAGTGCACAAATCTCCCGTCGATATGAAATTGACTGTTTCTGTCATGATTTTGGTATCATAGAAACCGAGTTTCTTTTAATCAAGTCAATTGAAATCAAACACTGATGACAGATAAAACTAATAACTTTCAATTGGTACATTTTTGATGATTTTAAGAAAATTACCAATAAACATTTTTTCCAAGTAATAGTGTATTATACATTAAGGGAGAGAAGTGTATGATTTTTCGCGCGGAGTAAATTGCAGCACGAGCCGTAGGCGAGGGCACACTACAACAAGGGAAAAATACATTTCTCTCATGCGATGTTTTTACTAATTATTTTTTTTTTGAACGACTCCAATATTTATGATGGAAAGTGCACAAATTTCTTGTAGATATGAAATTGGTTGTTTCCCTCACAGAAACCTAGTTTCTCTCCCGGTCGTGAAAAACTATATTCACACATATTTGTTTTGAAATTAAGGGAGAGAAAGTAAGGAACTATGAGACAGAGAAATAAAAAAGAGTGTATTAATTAAATTAAAGAGTAATACTCCCATCTTTATGTATCAAAAAAAAAATATCATTTTACATCTTTTTATATTTCATAATAAATGCACAAGGGGTGTAAGTCCGTTCACCTGGGACTTATTAGGCCCACCGGATGTCAAAACAATAAATACAACTAAATCATCCGTGAGACGTCACACAAAACAAAAGAGAAAGACAAACGAAAAGTGACAAATTTAAAATTCATCCGACTCTTTAAATATATCGTCGTCATGGAAACAACATTCACACTTTAATATTAAAAACATTGAAAATAAACAAAACAAATTTGTCCAATTCACCAATCACATCACACTAAGGATAAAATTAAGATGCAAAACGAATTAGGTGCAGATTTTTTCTCATAAATAATTAATTATTATACTGTTCCGGCAGAACATATGAAATATCATCCCAAGGGTGTCTGTAGAGCCCTTGTTTCAATCGTTTCTGATCCATAAAATGGCCGATAAATCCTATAGATCTTCCCAAAACGAACAGCGAATTAATAGCGCCGATATTAATATATTCTTGAGCTTCTTCGCTTGTGAACGAGCCACTATGTCTGAGCATATCTACAAAAGCAGTTGCAATCACTCCATCGACATTCAAAATGAGGTTAGGTTTTTTGCTAGTCGTGATTTTTTCAACCTCCAACGCGTAGGAAAGAAGAGGAGTCGCCGGGAAGTTAGCCAAAACGAATTCCTTGATGATTTTAACTCGCATATCTGGGTTGTTTATGCTTTTAACTCGATGACCAATCCCCATAATTAGCTGTCCTTTTTTTCTCATAACATTGACGAATTCCGCCGGATGTAATCCAGTGTCGTACGCCTCAGAAAATTGTTGAGCTGCTCCGTTTAGCGCTCCTCCAAATCTATCTCCAATTGTTAATAATCCGGAAACTAAACTCGAGACTAAATCTTTACCGGCTCGTGCGCAAACGATGGTGTTGTGAGCACCGGAAACGGCGGGTCCGTGATCTGCTGTTACCATAAGACACATCTCGAAGAATTTGCAGACATAAGCAGGAAGGCATCTTTGGAACCAGAGCAGCGAGACAACTCCTCCAATTCCTAAATCTTTATTTAGAACATCGCTGATTGGCATGCCTGCGTATAGCAGTTCCTGTCCTCTTTCGTCACAAATGCTAGTCATAAACGAGGCAGGTTTCCTGATTAAACCAAGCTCGCGAGCCCAAGAATAATCCATTGGAACTGTAGGTGGCGGCATTTCCGGTGCAGGTTTAATAGTTCCGTTTTGAACTAACTCTACATAAGCGTGATGAATGATGTCGCCTAAACTGTCAAACGAATCAGGAACTTTAGCGCTGGCTTCTCGCAAAGCGGCATTCTTCGCGGTGGCGGTTTCTGCTTGGCTGTTGGCGCAACTTCCGGCGTGGCCGAACTGTACTTCCGCTGAGAACATTCCCGCGCAGGTGCCGATGCACCAGGCGACCAGAGGTTTGGTGATTTTGCCGGATTTGATGGCTTCGCAAACGGCGTATTCTTCCCGGCCGCCCACTTCGCCGAGGAGGACGAGGAGCTTGACTTTGGGGTCGCGTTCGTAGCGCAGCAGGTGGTCTAGGAAGGTGGTGCCTGGGTAGCGGTCGCCGCCGATGGCTACGCCCTCGTACACGCCGTCTGTTGCTTTGGAGATTATGTTGTTTAGTTCGTTTGACATGCCGCCAGATCTGAAAGGAAATTCATTTCGTTTAATATATTTACAATTACGATTACTTTCGACGTCTCTTATGACTTCTTCAAGACATGCATTTTTCTTAATTACAATTAAAGAAAATTTTAAAAACAATATGTACGTAATTATTTTACAGAACAGAGATTCATTTGTCAATGTTTTACATAAATATCTCCATATTTATTGTCTTTTAAATATTAATTAATTACGAATGAGGAAAATTCACTTCCTGAAAAAGATGTAAGAAGTTAAAACTAGTTGAAGTTACATTTTAAAAATAAATCTAATGTTATATCAATTTTAAATTTAATAGATAAAGATAATTTTATTACAACCTTGTTTATTTCGAACTTAATTATCTCTCGTATTTATTTAAATGTGACTTTTAGGGATTTAAATACTATTTTTTATATTACTGCATCTTTTTACATATTCACTATACAAAAATTGTTTAGAATTTAAAAATGCATGCAATAAGGCCCATTTGGTTACTTAAATATTAGTATTTCACGATATATCAATCTAATTAAAATTTATTAAAAATAGTTTAAGATTTATTTAAGGGCTGGTCTTTTCATCTACGAATAAAATATCAAATAAAATATTCGCCGAATAGATGAAAAATGTCGTATTATAATCATAGCTCAAATGACAGTAATTGTGATAGCTTTCATTTCTAATGAATAATTAAAAAAAAAAAAAAATGAACTCTTAAATTCGCCAATTATATCATTACAATCTTCCAAGAAATTTCTACAGAAAATAATACAACACTGTTAACAAATAAATCTAAACTTTTGCTGTAAAGAAAAAATTTACTGCAATATAAAAAAAAATTGGAGTATGTAAGAACGATATTTTGGCAGGTTCAAATTTTCTATTAAGGGCCGGTCTTTCTAATAAATTTCCGATTGTCATTCGTCGAATAAATAAAAAAATACGCATAAAAAAATTACAGCTAGAACAATAAGTATCATTTGAGCTATGATTTCGATGCGACATTTTTTATTTATTCGATGAATTTATTCGGTACTTTATTCGTAGATGGAAATATCGGTCCAAAGAGAAATACATTTTGAAGTCACATTTTGTTATTTTCACGATGAAGTTTATGTGACAGTTTTTTATTGCACGATAACTCAAAATCTAATATAGAGATCAACTTGAAATTTCCTATTTAAAATTTGAATAACAATCCGGAAGTGGTGGTTTGAAGACCTGTCCAGTTTTTTTTTGGAAATATCTCAGTAAATAATTGAGTTTTATATATTTTGTACCGATTAGAAATTAATATTTCTCTGTAATTCACATTCGAAGCATTTTTTAATAAAATAATTTTAGAACATTATACAGCGCTAAAACAGTACATTTCTCTAAAAACACCCAAAAACAGAGCCAATATTTTTGTCCTTGGCAATTTATTGATAAGAAAACTCGACCATTGCGTCCTGTAAAATAGACATTAAAAAAAAAATAGATTTATAGTTACCTGGAGACATATGCAACACTTCCAGGTCTATACAGCCTGGAATGCAGAATATTATCCATCATTCCTCCAGTATTCCCAATCTTAAAACATCCAGGCTTCACGCCACCCACAGTAGCTGGTCCAATAATGGAAACCCCTTTCTGTCCCGCCAGCAAAATCAACTTCCTCGTCATATTCTCCGGAATCCCCTCAGCAATAATCGCAATGGTCCTAATCTGCGGATAACTCAACGTCTCCACCGTGGACTCATACGCCGACCTCAACGACGCAAAGTTCACCAGGACATCGGCTTCAGGGTGCTTGGTCATGGCGTCCTTCATGCACTTGTACACCGGGACGAGGATCTCCTGGTGGCCCCAGTAGTACTTCTGTTTGTGGTCGCCGGTGAAGGGGTACACCATGGCCACGACGCTGGGCTCGGAGCGGTTGCAGACGAAGTCGAAGTCCAGCATGGATTGGACGGCGCGGGTCTGCATGCCCCACACGATGGCTTTGGTCTTGCGGGAGAACATGGGGGTGCTAGAGCCGGTGAGTTCTTCCTCCGGGGTGCTGTTGATGGAAGCGGTGCCGTTGCCGTGGCTTGCGGGGGGTTTGTTTGGTGGTGGGGCTGCGCCCTGAAAGGAATTTAAAATAAAATCTATAGAAAATCATATAACCAAAGTGTTAATTTTAAAATTATAAATTAGTAAACATAAACAGACAGATTCATAAAAGTAATTTTTTCAATCATCTGTAACTTCGTTTCTAAATTAATTTTATTATCAAAATGTATCAAATTTTATGCTAACCAATCTTGATTACAACCTTAGTTAAAATAATTATGTTCTGATAATAGAAAATGAAGTTACGACTAATAATAAAAATGGTGTTAGCGCGAATCTCTTTCTGCTAATTTGCCTGAAAATTATTGCGTTCAGAGCACTGAAATATAATAATACTGGAAGGCTCATTAACGTTAAAATGCGAGCCTAGAATAGTATATTGAACAACTAGTGTTACAATTAGATATTGTAACACGAGTTGTTTCATACTACTTTTCCTATTTCACGTTCATAAATTCAATGAAAAAAAAAAAAATTGTACGTCATGTTATTATACCACTGGTCACCAAGGGGCTTTGCCCGCGGAGCCCATCGAATCCCAGGCCGCAACCCCGACGCAGGGACTCCGATTCAATAATTTTACGTGAGCAATGACAGTCCCAAATTTAACAGACTGTTAATTTTACAAATAATAAATTCCCAAAAACAGTTGCACAAAATTCAATTTTGTAGCATTGTTTTTGAGAAAAACAGTGTCACAGAACTGACTTTGTGTACGTGAAATAGGAAAAGATAGTTAGTTGAGAGCTATCTAACTTTTTCTGTACAATGTTTTAAGATAGCAACCGCTCAATAAACGCATAGCAACAAGTGTTAAACAAAGACACGACATGTATTTGTCTCTGGCTCGTTTTTCGCTTTCATAAAAGACTACAAGTGCGCGTTCCAATATTACTATATTCCAGTAGTTCAGAGTAAAATTAAAATTTTGAGAATGATGTAATTCAACTAAGATTAATGATTGTGAGTATAAAAGATGTAGGATCTGTTATTGAATATGTAAAGTGTTGATGTTTGAGAAGAATGATTTAGTGACTGATTGTAACGTTTCAGTGAATGGTGTGAGACTGGAACAAGCGAATGAATTTATATATTTGGGTAGTATTGACCGGAAGATTGAAAGGCGGGTGTCTGCAGGATGCAAGGTATTGGGTGCTCTAGGTACATTTGATATGATATAAACGTGAATGTATCTCGAGTCGTCTAGAGATGCTCGATTGAGTGTATATAATGGTGTGTTGGTGCCTAGTGGATGTTGGGTGTGCATGAAGAGGCATGAACGACGTATAACTGCTGTGGAAATGAGGTATTTGAAAGGAGAGTGATCGTGTCCATATTGGTGTGTGGTGAGTGTGAGATTGAGAAGAATATTGTTAAGAAAGTGAGAGGTGGTTTGGACATTTATAGACGTTGGTGAAACTAATATATGCGAGTGAGATTTAAGTGAACGATTGCGTAGGTGTCCGACGAATAAAAAAAATTAAAATTAAATTTTAATAAGGCACCATATACGAGTCCAGAATCATATCATTTGGCTCAATTAAAAACTTTAGAATAATTTACAAAAATTTGTTCTAAAAAACTGTACTCAATTTATTTGTATTTTAAATTCTGTTATATGTAAGAATATTTTAAGGCAAAATAACAATTAAAATAATAACATAAAGAATTCACTTGGCCCAAAGGTATTGGCTGCTACCACGAAAACTTTTGTTTTAATCTGATAACAACAAAATACAGAAAAATGTTTCAAATAAATATTGTAGGTAATATTATTCTACATCTTTTTGATTGCAATGAAATTTTCTCTCCAAAGGTATTGGCTGGTACCACGAACACTGTTTTTGAATGACAACAAAATATAAAAAATAGCTTTTTGATTCCTATGTTATATACTCTATTTCATTTATTTACTAACTGTAAGATATGTCCAAAAACCCTGATAGGCCTTCAAATAATCTAGCACTTACTGTTGATGAATTGTTCCCAAAATCTAATCAAACACAATATGTATGTGCGGGAGGTAAAAATGATAGAAATAAGGCGAATTAAACAATAATTTATGTTTGTTTGATTTTAATAATAATAATAATATATCATCACGCCTTTTACCCATTACGGGTGTGGCACTCTGCTTACGCAGATCTCGGTAGGTGATATTTTTTTCGTATGAAGTGCGGTTACCAGCCGTCAAATCATAGCCCCCAATGATGTTAGTGGAGGGGGAACCACAGGGGTAAATTTAAATTTGTAACTGTCGGCAGTGGGATTCGAACTGAGGATCTCACGATCCACAGTCCGACACGTTACCACGGAGCTATTTATTTATTTGTTTGATTTTACTTGGGTCAAATGATATATGTTTCTGGGCTCGTACAATTTTTATTAATATTTAGAAAATTATTTCCTTCAAACTAATTATTTGTTTCTGAAAACTGGTTGATTATTATAAAACCATAAAAATGTGTAATCCATAGTATCATTCATTCTAGCATCGATATATTGTTTCAAAGAACTGTTAGGAATTTTTTAAAGTGAATTTTGTCTGTTCTCTCACCTCAGTCTGTCCGCCAGGCAGCAAGAAATTGGCCGTAGCAAACTCCACACTATTCTCACTCGGAATCTGCCTGGTTCCCAGCGCCATGCCACAGATGGCAGTCATGTGCGTCTCGGGCCCAAACACGTACATGGGCACGCCCAGCGATCTGCCCAGCTCGCGCATGCGTCGCAGACCCTCCTGATAGTTGGGCCCCGCGCGACGCACGAAAATGGAGATCTTGTGCTCCACTAGCTTAGGCTGGAACTCCCGGAGGGCGGTGATGATGCCTCGGAAGGTGGCGGCCACGTTGGTGAAGTTGGCGATGCCGCCTCCGGTGATGAGGACTTTGCCTTCGGGGCGAGGAGGTCCTGGAAGATACAAGATAATTAGGCTTGATTTAAAGCTAATACAACACAAGATACATATTAATTGTACAATCGGCTAAAGTTGCTACCATAACTTGCTAATTGTGACAAAAATTAATCGTTTTTTAACAGCTAACATCATTAGCAAGCTGCAACATTAGTTATTTGTGAAACTAGAGGGGAAAGCGCTTCTTTTTCCCCCTCGAGTTCGAAGTTTGCCTCATGAGCGCAGCGAGTGAGGCATTTCGAACGAGAGTGGAAGAAGAGCTTTCCTCTCGTGTTAGACACAACATTTTTTTCACGACATGTTTCTAAAAACGATTTGCTCGGACCTAAAATACACTTTGAGAACACAACTGACAGACTGACACGTTAAAAGTTAGGTTATCAGACACAAGGCGGTGTAGCAGTGTTGCCAATGAACCAATCTTAAATATCTTTAATAGGTTGTCAAATTGTGATTTAATAAGAAAAAGAAAAATATGAGACACAATTGTAAGATAATTTAAAGTATGTATATCACTAAAATAAGGATTTTCAATAAAATTAGGAAGTGATTTATAATTTTTATAATATATTTTTTGTAAATAACATTCATATTGGTAACACTTTTATATTTTCCTCTCTAGAGAGGAACAACATATTTTCCTCCCTATTTCGGGAGAAGAACGATGGGGTTTCTACCATGTCGTGAAAAAAATAAAATCTTTACAGAATTGGGCCGAAATGACAATGAAAACTCGTGGATATCAGCCAAAAAGTTGTTGTGGGTAGCACAATACCTCCCGTTATATATTTCTTATCAAACAATGCAGGAACACGGACCACCACTATCAACAAACGCTCATCTCTTCATCAAATTTAATTTTAAATTATAACATAATTTATTTGAACGTCTTGTAATTCATAAATGGTGACAGTAAACCATCAAAATAACTTGATAGGGCTTCAAGTAAACTACCACTTCCGGTTATTAGATTGACACCAAAAACTAATCAGCTATTTCCAGATGGTGTACAATTGTTATATACAAAATATAAAATTTTTCAGTTTAGTAGTTCTTGAGAAACCGTAACTCCAGAGATCCACACAGACAGACAGACAGACACACACATAGACATCATCGCGAAACTATTAAAATCATATTCTATAGCGATTACACTGAAAATTAAAGCAAATACTGCAACTTTATAAATAAAGTTTTGTGTAGATATCTTTCGTTTTTATTTAGTTTTGCCAAATCGTTTTTTATTTTCTAGACGACCATCGTATTTTAAATAAATAAATATCGCATATCAGGTTCAATTATAAATAAAACGGAATGTACTGAACTATAGCATTGTTATTGTTTTAAAAATAGTTTTATAACCAATCATTTCAATCCGGAATAGGTGTGTTTGTGAACCTCTCTCTCCTATTACGCCTGAATTTGTTGTCAACTGAACAAGAATGACTGCAAGGTCGCAAATAATTCCGAATCGCATTGTCAAGACAGCCAAAGCAGTATTTCTTTTCATGGTTATTTTCAATTTTTTATGATGTTTACTGCTTTAAATTTAAATTAATTGATGCAATAAAAATAAATAATTGCAATAGACAATAGTTTTAAAGTGTTGTTGACCGGACTTTCTCCGCATTTACTTGCTAATTATAAGATTTATTTAAGGGAATTTTAATTGTCGAAAGTCAAAACAAATTATTTGAGTAGTCTATCGGAACAAAAATGGGAAAATTTTATTTTTATTGCCGGATTTCTTAATTACGCCATTATGGTTATTTTTTGGGATATATTGTTTAATTATTAATTTATCAAATTAGCGTTATCCACATTCACAAATATTAATGGCTTTAAAAATGTGGAAATATAAAAATAAATTAAATATATTCTTGAACCTGCTTATATCAAAATTGATAAAATGACTAGTTTTTACGTAAAATTTTATATTACTTACATTTTCGATAAGAAACTTGCAATAATACATAAATATTATAAAATTATCAATACAACACAAGTATGTAAATACTTTTAATATTTTTGAAAACAGCTATGTATTTTACATGAAAAATTCAATGATGAATTTTTGCCCAATTTCTCATTGATGTCTGTGTGGATGGATGGATGTGTGTGTATGTACAATAACTCGCGAATAAAAAAAGATAGAGTAATGATACTTCATAATTAAGTTTTATAACAATAAGGAGAACTGAGTTGATTTTGGTAACAATTGTAAAACCGGAAGTGGAAGTTTACTACACACACAAGAGATAATAATTTTTTTCAGGACTTGCCAGGAAACCCCACCTTTCTTCTCCCGAAATAGTGAGGGAAATGTGTTTTTCCTCTCTAGTGCGGAAAATATAGAAGTGTTACCAATATAAATGTTATTTACAAAATACATTTTTTAAAAATTCTAAATAAATTCCTAATTTTATTGAAAATTCTTTTTTAGCGACTTACATACTTTAAATTGTCTTACAGTTTTGTGTTATATTTGTCTTTTTCTAGATTAAATCACAATTTGAAAAGTTTAATTTAGATTTAAGATTGGTTCATTGGCAACACTGCAATACCGCCTTGCGTCTCATAACCTAACTTGTAACGATTCAGTTGTGTTTTCAAAGTGTATTTTAGGTCCGAGCAAATCGTTTTTAGAAACAGGAAGAGGAAAGCCCCTTTTCCACTCTAACGCGAATTGCCTCATTCGCTGAGGCAAACTTCGAGCTCGAGTGGGTAAAAGAAGCGCTTTCCTCTCTAGTAGGACAAATAATTATTTAATTTATTTTGAATATAAAGACAAATGTGAAGAATTGTTTTAAATAAATTTGCAATTTTTTTCGTATTTTTTTTCCAGTTTTTAGAAGTAGAAGTAATTATATGTTTAATAAATATTTTTGCTGAGTTTTGGTAATTAAAAATCTCAGAGGAGAGTTAAAATAATTTGAACATTCCTTAATTGTTAATCGAATCTTGTTTAAGAGTTAAAATTTGTGGCACATCAAATTTTTTAGTTTAAATTTAAAAAATCTGTTGAGGGCACCATACTACTTTCTTATACAAATAAAAACAACTGAACACATATGATTTGTTCATTGCGTATAACTTTATTTTGACAATTATAAATGTTTTAGTTTTACAAGATTACTGAAATATATAATTTAGTTTTTCTCAAAATTAGAAGCATGTACAAGAAAAGTACAAATAACATTTTATATTCCAAGTACTTTTACTAATATCTTTCATTTGAAACTTTTTTCACAGCTAATTCTATTTTTGAATAAAATGTAATTTATTGTTTTGGGTGTCCAGTAAACTTCCTCTTCCGGTTTTTCAATTTTATTCAAAATTAACTCAGCTCTGCATATTTTTAAGAAACTTCCAAGTTTCGATTACAAATCTCGTCTCGTTCATGAGATATTGCGCACACGGACATCCATCCATCCATCCATCCTCACACACAGACATCATTGAGAAATTGGTCTCTTAACGGATTCAGTGGACGTCAAAATATGTATTTCCGCAAAAAATCCCGGCAGCGATTTTTTTTATGATTCCAATACTTCCTTATACTTTGTATAAGAAAGTAAAAAGATAAAATGGCTCCACTTACGGTGTCGTGATTTTATTAAAACAGTTTTCTTGTCAAATTGCGAAGTAACAAGGTTTCGTATTTATCCGGAAAAATAAAAAGCTTATGTGTAATTACAGTTGAAATAGTGAAACTGTTGAAAATATTCGAACATAAAAATTGACGACAAACTATATTTTCGAGTTATTTTGTATTGACATGATGACAAAATAATTTCATTTCTGACATTCAAAATATAAGATATTTTGTACATTGTTTTGTGTATTTGTATTAATCTATGCCAACATTTTTTCTTCCACAATTACAACAAAAACATAAAAAAAACTTCTTACTAACCTTGTGTCATGAGTCCAAGAATAGTTTTCGCATACTCATAAGTCTGTTGCTCTGAGGGGGCTCCACTATACTCCCCATAATTCGCCAACTCAGTCGCGCCCCCCAAATCACAAATAGTATCACTATAGATAACCGAAGCTCCTCCACCAGCAACCATGGTCCAAATCCTCCCATTCTTATTTAAAATCGTCAACTTGAGCGACGCCCCGCTCTTGGCGTCCAAATCCGCGATGTAGGCCTCCTCGGGGTACGCGTCTCTTCCAAACGGCGGCGGGTACTCGATCTCGCCCCACTGGGGCTTGCAGATGAAGTCCGCGGTCGCGTCGACTTTAGCCGCCAGGTCCAGGATGTAAATGTCTGTGTCTGTGACCACCAGCGGGTTGATCTCGAGGTAGGTGAAGTACAGGTCGACGTAGAGTTTGTATAAGCTGGAGATGAAGTTGGCGATGCGCTGGCGACGGGGTTCTGGGGTCACTGATTGTAGCAGGGTTGTGGAGATGTGTGATGGAGTGACGGTGGAGTCTGTGCCGACGGGGACGTCTAGACGTAAGGCTTTAGCGTCGACGTCGCCGACGTCTACGCCGCCTTCGATGTGGAAGAGGATTGTGTCGGCGGAACGGTGCGAGTAGATGCACACGTACATTTCTTCGTCCTGGAAGAAAATTCATAATTTAACTCCAATATCAAGCTAGTCATAAAGAAAAAATATTTTTCTATAATACTGTTTTGGAAACTAGGCATTCCACAACTAAAAATTGTTATGAAATCACTAACATTCCATACGCAACGTATGGAATATTTTCGACGAATCAGAACCGCTTATTAGCGCGATATATGAGGTATCTTGATTCAGTTACTATGGTTACGTGTGTTTGTTTTAATTTGATTTATTTGAGTTTGACATTTACAACAGTTATATATTTGTATTTTCTCCAAAATCTTGTTATAGAAAGTATAGTCTACAACATGTAACGGAATGGCATATCCCACACTCGCAAACCGTAGCCCTCGCCTTCGGCTCGGACTACAAACTTTTTGCTTGCGTGGAATATGTGCCATTCCATTACTTGTCGTAGAATATACTATTCTACGACCACTTAGAAATCTGCTCATTGTATGTTTGTTGTTGCTAGGGATATGAGGTACATTGCAAGCATCGTGCGAAATGAATTTATTTTGTGAGTATATCAATACAGATCTGTTCATTTCAGTACAGGTGCCATTGCTAGGAATTTAGAATTGTCAAATATTGGAATGGTGAAAACGGGACAAATTTATTAGTAAAATTAAATTAATTTTGTAATAATATCGTGGTCGTAGAAAAAGTATAGTGTACAACTCGCATGGAATGTCCATTTCATACTCGTAGGAAATGAGTACCATTCCATGCTCGTTGTACAATATACTATTTCATCCACCACCTCTGAATAAATGCTCTATAACTATGGCGATTTTAAACAAGGAAAGTAACAGATTACCCACTAGTGGGTATAATTTTGTGAAAAGTCACTAGTGAGTATATTTTTATTTATAACAATAATAATAACACACAACACCTTGGTAATCACTTCGATTTACATTTTAATTTAAAAATTTAAAGCATATGTCACTGTGAAATAATATTTCTTTAATAAATTTTATATTATTAAAGAGATGTTGGATAAAACGTTATACTTCACACAGTAAGCAAAGTGAAATTACCCCCTCGATAAAATTATCACACGAATGTGCTAAAATTTCTCTCGTGGGTAATTCCTTACTTTACCCAATTGTTTTTAGAAACACGCCGTGAAAAAAATGTTGCACCTAACACGAGAGGAAAGCCCTTCTTCCACTCTTGCTCGAATTGCCTCATTCGCTGCGGCAAACTTAGAGCTCGAGTAGGAAAAAGCGCTTTCCTCTCTAGTTTGACAAATAACTATTGTTATACTCAAAAACATGTACAATTGTTATTTGAAACTTTACATTTCATACCGTTTAGAAATTTCTAAATACTGAAGTGGAAAATTTATTTTTCATGATAAATATGTATATTCATAGACTTACTACAGACGATAGCATAGACATAGAAAACCTAACATGAAAAATTGTAATTAGAAAATTATAAGTCATCGTGTTTTGTAAATGTAAACGGTAATTCAAAATAATAAAACTACAATTTATTCCGAGATTGCATTTGAAAATAAATTATGTTCATTTTTATAAGAAATGATGATTTTGCAACAAATTTTTTTGAAATTATTGTACATTATTCTGAAGGTTACATAGTTCATATTGCAGGAAAAATGCAGTACTTATTTAAAACAAATAGCGAGGTAAATTGCTTCGTGATAGCGTATTGAATTATGTATATTTATTATTAACAAATAATTCGAGAACTTTTATAGTGATATCAAATTCGAATTGAATACTTAAATTACAAGCTGATTAGATTTTGGTAACAATTCTTCAACCGGAAATGATAGTTTACTTGAAGGTATATCAGGTTTCTTGGGAATTTTGAAAGTACAATTTGTTATAAAAGGATGTAAAATAATATTAGCTAACTTTTTTCTATTTTGTTTCGTAAAAAATATGTTTTGAGCAAGTCTAATGGGGTCTTTCACAAATTTTTTTTTATGAAACTTTATCTAACTTGAAGTCTATCTACACTTTAAAAAAGTCTTAATTGTTATTCATGAAGCCACAATGATTTTTTTTAAATGTTGTGACGTCATTATAGAGGTGTTACTGGATCTTAAACATTGCAGATTGTAAATAATTGTAGTGATATATTTTTTTACTTATTTTATTATTATTATTATTACAATAGAACATTTATGTGACAAAAATTATTTAAATCTCTACTGTTTGAGATCCACCAACACCTCTATAATGACGTCACAATATTTAAAAAAAAATCATTGTGGTTTAATGTATAACAATTAAGACTTTTTAAAAGTGTAGATAGTCTTCAAGTTAGATAAATTTTCATAACAAAAAATTAAAAAAAAATGGTGAAAGACCCCATTATTGGGGCATATCTATATATTTCCAAATAATTATGAGCTAAATAATAAAATTAATTATGGAACACATTATCGAAAGGTCAACATCATTTTGATTAGCTGAGTAATTATTAGAATATAATTAATAGTCACATTCGTTAAATGAATATTAAATTTGACTCAACGAAAAAGGAATATACCAGAAGTAGAATTCAAATGTGTCTTTTTACCTCCCGCCTACCTCTAGGTAAGGGAGGTATTGTTTTTGGTCAAAAAAATGGGTAGTGAGTTTTCAATGAATAAGCACGTTTTAGGGTCCCTACAATACGATTTTACTATTTTCGCGATGATGTCTGTATGTATGTATGTATGTATGTATGTATGTATGTGTGTGTGTGTGTGTGTAGTCTATGGCAATTTTTTCGTCTCGCATAACTCAAATACTATAATACCAAAAAAAAAACAATTTTGTGAATTATTGCTTCTTATATTTAAATGAAGAGCTGATTAGATTTTGGATAAAATTAGTCAACCGGAAGTAGCAGTTTACTTGAAGCCCTTAACAGTTTTTCGTGAAAAACACGGTTACATTTCCTTTTTCAACAATTTAAGTTATTTTAAAAGTTGTAGAATATTTGATTTTACATGTGTTTTAATTACACTAATTTCATAAATTTTCATTCGATTTAGAGATAATAAAATATAAAGAAATTAGATTTCACAAATCTTCCATTCCTAGTACACCATGGAAACATTTTAAAATTTTCAATTTTTTACAAAATGTGACATATGTCATTGTGATTGTGAAGCAATTTTCTTAGTGAAATATATGTCAGAAAATTAAATAAATATACGAAAGGAAATTAAAATTCTCAAATATAAATAGAAAATATACAAATAAGAAGGTATGTTTCTGTATCATCAAATACTATTTTATATCGTTTAAGAGTAGTATTGGGCGGGAGGTTTTGTGCTGGCCACATCAGATTTTTTTATATTGTTGTAAATTTTTTCCTATTCATTTTACAGCAAAAGTGTAAATACAAAAGTTGTTCAGAATTTAAAAATGCATGCAATAAGGCCCACTTGATTACCTAAATATTAGTATTTCTCGATGTATTATATCAAATTACAATTAATTAGAAAATTATAACATGGCTCTGGAAAATTTATCAAAAACGAAATAGTTCATTATACATTAAGGGAGAGCAGAGTAACTTGAGTGATACAATACGACCTCTCCTTTTTTCACGACCCCAATATTTATTATGGTATTTATGTATTTCAAATAAATAAATAAAATAAATATATCATCACGCCTTTTACCCATTATGGGTGTGGCACTCTGCTAACGCAGATCTCGGTAAGTGATACATTTTTGCGTATGAAATGCGGTTACCAGCCGTCAAGCCTAGCCCCCAAGGTTGTTAGTGGAGGGGGAACCACAGGGATAAATTTATTTATTTACCCTATTTCAAAATTATTTGAATTGTAATATAATTTATGATAGTTTGATTAGTTTAATTTTGTTCATTTTTCACATTATTTGAGCACTCACGACGGGAGAGAAAGTGCACAAATTTCCCATATATACGAAATTACTTGTTTCTGTCATGATTTTGGTACCATAGTGTCCAATTTTTTTTTTGGTCGTGAAAAATATTAGTTAGATATAGAGTTATAATTAGACAAAAACGAAAACTATTTGACGTTTATAAAAACGGATTTAGATTTATTTATTACAGTGTTTATATTATTTTCTGTAGAAATTTCGTAGAAGATTGTAATGAAATTTTAGGTTTCATTTCTTTCTGTTGATAAATAAAAACCATAAACTGTTTTATGAAATGCCAAATATTTTTAAATTCTATACATCTTTTGTATTTACACTTTTGCTGTAAAGTGAATAGGTAAAAATCTACAGCATTAAAAAAAATTGCATTTTGTACCGCTCAAGAAATGTAACAACGTAAAACAAAATTCATGGTCACCCAAATTTAATTTGGAAATTAATACACTGGGCATACGAACCACAAATAGATTCTATATTTAGTTGAAGAATTTATCGAAAGATTCATAAAAGATAATATTTACTTTTAGGGTTCGTTCTGATTATCTAACCAATACTCTACTTATTGATTATTCTATTTAATATTGATTCCAACACGTGACAAAAACTATACATTCTAAAATATACAACGTATGTAAATTTTAATTTTGTGATACAAATTCAAAAGTATTTGACGTTCTATTGTGTATTGAAGGTTAGTTATTACCATAACAATATTAAAACTTGGTTTTAGAATATTAAGAAATAACTACACAATGGAAATAAATTATTCTGGTACCGTTAGTTCTTCTTGAATATATAAAAAAATATGTAGGTCTAAAAACAGTTACACACTTCTGCAAAATGGTATTTACATAACGTGATAATATTTATATGGCGTACGCAATTATGTACTTTATTGCAGTGCACTTAGATATAACAAACAACATATATTTTGATTAGAAAATTAACAAAAAATATTCTGTTATCAGTTTTTCGTTACGCAATGTTTCAATTTATTTTAAAATAGTTCAAATAATATTTGTACAAGTATTAATTTCTTTCAACCAAAAAATAATCGATGATGGGAAAGATTCGTGTTCTTAATGATGTCTGTGTGGATGTATGGATGTGTGCGATGTTTAATAATTTACATACGAAAAGTAACAATACTTCATAATTTTAAGTTTCATAATAATGCTAAGAACTGAGTAGATTTGAGTAACAATTGTAAAACCGGAAGTTAAAGTTTACTTTAGACACACAAAACAATGAATTCAATTTATTTAAAGTTTGTGAACAGCTGAGAAAAAATTTTTGTAATAATATTAGTAATATAAAATGTTTATTTAAAAAATGAGATAAATGTTATAAATTAATTAAATGACGATTGTCATTTGTTTAATGATCGAGTTTGGTATCAAATTAAATGTCTCATAAAATATCAAAACTTACTTTTGAGCGATTGTCATTTGTTTTTGTAATATGTGTATATCTAATTATAACTCAATTATTGTAGTTGCTATGGAAATAAATATAACTGAAACATATGTTGTTACGTGTAAATAAAATTGAGATTTGTGTATAAGAAAGTTATGTGGTGACCACAATAGATTTTTTATTGTTGATATAATTATCCGCCGTTTTATTTTTAATTAGTTTATAAATAAATATTGTCAATCAACCAAAGAAATAATAAAAATTATTTTGAGAGATTAAAATAAAATAAATAAATATATCGCCACGCCTTTTACCCATTATATGGGTGGGGCACTGTGCTTACGCAGATCTCAGTATATGATATATCTTTGTACATGAAAAGCGGTTACCAGCCGTCCAACTACGACCCCCAAATATGTCTGTGAAGGGGGAACCACAGGGGTAAATTGTAAATTTAAAATGGTAATTGTCAGCTGTGGGATTCGAACTGAGGATCTTACGAGCCACAATCTAATGCGTTACCACGGAGCTATTTATTTTAATATTTGTTTATTTATTGTTTCAATTCCAGAAGTGCCAACATAAATGTACAATTTTTACCTCCCGCCACATTCTGTAAGAGAGAGAAATCAAGCTAAAAATTCGGTAGTGAGTTTTAAGTGGATGAGCACGTTTTAGGGTCCTTTGAATACGATTTCGCGATGATGTCTGTGTGTGTGTCTGTATGGATCTCTGGAGTTATGGTTTCTCAAAAACTACTAAACATAAAATTGTGATATTTTGTATATATCAATTGTATCCATTTGGAAAGAGCTGATTAGTTTTTGGTGATAATCCAATAACCGGAAGTGGTAGTTTACTTGAAGCCCTATCCAGTTATTTTAAAATATCTCAGTAAATTATTGTTATATGACAATTTTTGTTATTAATCTTTCAAATATTATTATCTACAATTACTGTTTGAAACATTTTCCTCTTACTGTCACCATTTACGAATTACAACACGTTAAAGAATAGGTATTTTTAATACTAGTGAGTAAAGTAGTTCATTCAAAATTACATTACAAGTTATACATTTTATGAAGTCGTAAATTCAACAACACAATTATTTTTATATTTTCGAAGTAGTTTAAAATCAAATTATGGAACAAATTTTTTAGTGCAATTGACAATTTTTAGAGCAAGAGTGAGCAAAAATCTTTTTCTCATTTGTGATTAAAATTAAACAATTGTGGAAAAAATATATATTTTGACATTTTCCTTTAAATCTGCAAACCTCTGCTATTTGAAAAAAAAAATAAATTAAACTACAACGCCTATTTTGGCATGTGTTATAATGTTTTGAAGGGAGGAGCGTTTCTTGATAGTGGTGGTCCGTGTTCCTGCATTGTTTGATAAGAAATCTATGGCGGGAGGTATTGTGCTGCCCACAACTGATTTTTATTCAAAGCATTTTTGTATACAATTAACTAGAAATGTCTATGCCCCTATTTGGAATTATTATTCTGTATACGAATGAAATAACTTCCTATTGATTCCTGAAGTCCAAAAATAAGTACCGAACAATGAATTCAAATTTGAATACAATTTCTACAAATTCTTAAGTACATATTATTTAAGCCCACACAAACACTCAGGCAAACTACGCGTGATTGAATTTATATTTAAATAGATTTGGAATTTATTTGAATAATAAATGAGACTCATGTTTAATTATCACTATAAAGTAAAGGTACATACAAAACATGATTTTTTATTGTAAAATCATAGTTTCAAGAAAACTAAACTAAACTAACTACATATTTTTAATGGATAAATATTTGGCAAGTTACAAATAATAGTTCTTGGAATTTGTTAATGTATATCTTGTGTTAATTCATTATATAATGCATTGTTTACAAGTTGAGGAAGATATTACTCGAATGTAACGAATTTTTCAATTAATTTCTACGAACCAGAAGATAAGCTAAAAAAATCTGATGTGTTCAGCACATAACCTCTCGCCAAATACTACTCTTAAACGGTACAAAATAGTATTTGATGATACAGAAACATACCTTCTTGTTTGTTTATTTTCTATTTATATGTGAGAAATTCAATTTTCTTTCGTATATTTATTTAATTTTTAGAGATTTCACTAAGAAAACAACTTCACAATCACAATGACATGTGTCACATTTCATAAAAAATTGAAATTTTTAAATGTTTCCATGGTGTACTAGGAATGCAAGATTTATGAAATTTAATTTCTTTATATTTTATTATCTCTAAATATAATGAAAATTAATAAAATTAGTGTAATCAAAACACATGTAAAATTAAATATTCTACATATTTCAAAATAACATAAATTGTTGAAAAATTAAATTTAAGCGTGTTTTTCACGGAAAACTGTTAAGGACTTCAAGTAAACTGCTACTTCCGGTTGACCAATTTTATCCAAAATCTAATCAGCTCTTCATATAAATATAAGAAGCAAGAATACACAAAATTGTATTTTTTTGGTATTATAGTATTTGATTTGTGCGAGACGAAAAAATTGCCACAGACTACACACACATACACATACATATATAAATACAGACATCATGGCGAAAATAGTAAAATCGTATTGTAGGGACCCTAAAACGTGCTTATTCATTGAAAACTCACTACCCAACTTTTTAACCAAAAACAATACCTCCCTTACCTAGAGGTAGGCGGGAGATAAAAATAGTATTGAAATTCTTACATTCCACATTTCAATTATACACCCGGTGTATACAAATTAATATTGTAGAGCTTAAAATTCTGCATGGGAAATAAATAAACAAAGTTCATTTACTATGGGTTGTAACTGCAGAAATTAAATTCAAAATTTACAAAATTACTATTTAATAGTGTTCGTCATGGAATAAAGCAAAATGACAAACAACTGTGTTATATTTTCCTGTCAAATATTTATTTTGACATCATGAAGTGTTTTGCTTTGCTTTTAATAATAATGTCAAAATATTTGACAGTTTTGTTCCATGAGTAGTTTTGTAAATATTCAATAGTTATATCAGGAGTGCTAAGAATTTAATCGATTAAATTTGACATGTCTAGCTTATGTATAAAATTTTGCTTAAAAAGTGTTTGAGTACAAAATAATTTGAAGAAATCCCGAGACCGCAGGTCGAGGGATTTTATCTTAAATTATTAGGTACGATTACACTTTTTTTAAAGCAAAATTTTGTAAATAAGTTATACATCAAATTGAATCGATTCAATTCTTTAGCACGAGGGGTACATGTCAAGATTATTTCATGAATTCATAGCTTAAACTTTAATATTTGTCGAAGAAATTGTACTAAAACGCTGATTTTGACACATTTTAACATAAATAAATCGGTACACACATAAGCAAAAAGCACCATAAAATTATGTTGTTATAGTGTAACTATAGCAAATTGTTTGTTTTTCTTTTTATTTGTCAAATAAATGTCAAAAATTTGTAAATAAAAATAGCTTGAATTGAATAATTAAGCAAGTTTAAATATATAGAAAACCAGTAAAGGTAAAAAATATGTAAGTATCTTGCTTCTGCAACTAATTATCCGACTAAATATGCCTTCAAAATGTTCAACATTTGAATTAAAAGCTAGCTTCAATTTAATCGCGAATAAACAGTGCTGTTTCATCACTTATCTAAAATGAACAACAATGGAAAATGAGACATTCTGATTGGTCAAATTTGTAATGAGTGAAATAATCATATTTATTTTGTGCAGTAATAATCAATAGTTATATCACGAGTGCTAAGAATTTAATCGAATAAATTTGACATGTCTAGCTTATGCAAAAAATTTTGCTTAAAAAGTGTTTGAGTACATAATAATTTGAAAAAATCCCGAGACCGCAGGTCGAGGGGTTTTATCTTAAATTATTATGTACGATAACACTTTTTTAAAAGCAAAATTTTTAAAATAAGCTAGACATCAAATTTAATCGATTAAATTCTTTAGCACGAGGGGTATATGTCAAGATTATTTCATGAATTCATAGCATAAACTTCAATATTTGCCGAAGAAATTGAACTAAAACGTTGATTTTGACACATTTTCACATAAATAATTCGGTACACTCATAAACAAAAAGCACCGTAAAATTATGTTGTTGTAGTGTAACTATAGCAAATTGATTGTTTTTCTTTTTTATTTGTCAAATAAATGTCAAAAATTTGTAAATAAAAATAGCTTGAATTGAATAATTCAGCATGTTTAAAGATATAGAATACCAGTAAAACTAAAAAACATGTATGTATCTTGCTTCTGCAACTAATTATCCAGCTAAATATGCCTTCAAAATATTAAAAATTTGCATATAAAAGCTAGCTTCAATTTACTCGCGAATAAACAGCATGGTGCTGTTTATTCACTTATCTAAAATGCACAACAATGGAAAATGAGACATTCTGATTGGTCAAATTTGTAATGAGTGAAATAATCCATAGTAAATGAATTTTGTTTATTCATTTCTATGCAGAATTTTAAGCTCTACAATATTTATTTGAAACATTTTTGTCTAAAATAATTTGGGAAACAATGCGCACGAAAAAACTGTTTGCTCATTTTAAACGCATATGTCTTGCATTTTGTGTTTCACCCTGTATAATTATTATGAAAACAAACAAATAACTAAAATATCAATTCTATAAGTCAAACAAGTGTATAAAAATGTAAAAAAAAAATAAAATAAAATAAACTAACCTGTTTATGAGGCACGAAAGGTTCAACAATAAACTTCCTCAAAGTCCCGGAAGCTGCCCCAACTTTCTGTTCCTTATTCATCCTCTCCGCGATCCACTGTTTCACATCCGCTAAGCTCTTATTAACAGTGATCAGCCCCAGCTTCCCTCTGCGTTTGATGAGCTGGTCAGGCTTGGCCACCAGCTTCTCCGTGGCTAGCCATGGGTTCTCCTGCACCAGGTTCTGCCAGTTGGTGTTTTCGTCCACGCTGGCGAACCTGCACGACGACGAACCAGCATTCTTGCCGATGTGGCGGTTGATGAGGCCCTTCCCCGTAGCTTCACTCACTGCTTTGGCGGACATCTTCGAGGAGACTCAAGGTCTAGGTGATCTACGTGGAGAAATGGACTTAGTTTAATGTAATTTATTCTCAATAAATTGTCAACAACAAATATTTTACACACACCACTGAAATATAATAAAACTGCAACGCGCACTTTTACGGTAAACCGTGTCTGAAACAGATATATGTCGTGGGCTAGTCTTCTTTGTCTAACACTTGTTTATAGAACGGTTGCTACGTAAAAACATTGTACAACAAACATAGATATCCTTCAATTAATTATCTTTTTCGGCTCGCATTTTCAACGTCAGTGAGCGTTCCAGTATTATTATATTTCAATGCCACTAACTTATATCTGAGTAGAGCAGATCATATGTTTATATTAGGATATAGGAAATACAATGTTACAATTTAAAAATATAAAAACTGTTTAGCAACAAAAACTGCACCAAATAATCCTAAATTTATTGATGTACCTAATACATTTCTGTCATGAGATAAACGTGAATCAAAATATATAATTTTTAGCTATTTCCAGAGTGCCATGATAAACAAAACATACAAACAGTCGTATTGAGTTTGACAGATGACATTTGACATAGTTTTAATGATTATTGAATTGTTTAAATTATTTCTTAGTAATCATGGACACATTTACCATTTAGAAATAATTTAAACAAGTCAATAATTATTGAAACTCTGCCAAATGCCATCTGTCAAACTCAAACAATACAAATGTTTGTATGTTTTGTTTACCATGGCACTCTGGAAGTAGCTAAAATTATAAATTTTATTTTACGTCTACGTATTTGGTGCAGTTTTTGTTGCTGAACATTTTTTATACTTACACTTTTGTTCTAAAATTCATAGGGAACGAACTACCGGCTAATTAATATTTTAACAATGTCCTATAAATCAAGTAGACACACAGTATAAAAATAGATATTGTACAACAAAGAAAGATAGCCCTCAACTAGCTGTTTCTTTTGGCTCACGTTTTGAACGTTAGTGAACGTTCCAGTATTATTATATTTCAGCGACTGTCACCTATGTTACTTATATTTTTGGTTCAAAATATACATATAAAAATAACAAAACTAACCATGTCGAAAAATGAAACATGACAAGAAAATTTGGTCAATTTATTAACCAATAATTTGCATCGTGTAAAACAGGCATAAGAATTATTAATAAAATCGCACTCTCGCTGTGTAAACATTTAACCATTTGACCTTGAATCGAGCAGCCATTTTGGCAGTAACTGTATACAGCGGTAAATTTGAATAACTGTCAGTTGCAATTGAAAAAAAATCTAAAAAAATTATTCCATCTGCAATATGAAAGTATATTATTATATGAGGGATTATGATAGTCATTATTCACGCAGATGAAGCGAATGAATAATGACCATAATCCCGAATATAATACTATACTTTTTCTACTCCTGTAAATTCGGAAATCACTTTTGAAAATGATCGAAATTCGTTGAAAACACACATTGAAAAACGTCAACATCAAAATACACAATGACAACTGACTACATGTCAACTGTCAGACGGCCGTTGCTTGGTGATCCACATCACGTCTTTAAAATAACCGTGAATTATGGATCGCTGTGATTGGTCGAGAAGAGTGAATTATAAATCATAATTCCCTGTCGTAGTGAATTACGGATACTATAATTCATCGAAAAAAAATTGAAATAATGGGGATAAATTTATACAGGAGTAGAAAAAAGTGAACGTATCTAGAGATGCTCGATTGAATGTTTATAATGGTGTGTTAGTGCCTAGTGAATGTTGGGTGTGGATGAAGAAGCATGAACAACTTATAACTGCTGTGGAAATGAGGTATTTGAGAGGAGAGTGATCGTGCCCGGAATGCATTATAAAATTGAGAAGAATGTTGTTAAGGGTGAACGATTGCGTGGGCGTCCGAGGAATAATTGGTTGGGTATGATTGATGGTTTGTTGCGTGAACGAATGAGGTGTGAATGTGGACGAGGCGGTGTGCCAGGCTTGAAATGTTTGACTGTGTTTCTGGGTTCGTGCTACCCCACTGAGTGGGATATAGCATGACGTTATGTATGTATGTGTATATTACAAGTTCCTACAATTTTTAACGGTACAAATAAAATTACTCTCTATTTTATGAAATTAATATAAAAGAAATACTGTGGCTTGATATTTGACAGATAGAACTGACATTGACCTTGACATACTGTACTAAGATATCGGCCTATCAGCGGACGATGAACGCCCACGGAAATATCACAAAATATTTGAATTGTCGTTACTATATAAATTCTTATACCTTTTGTGGTCTGATGGTGTACTTTGCAATGTTGAATTGTTAATTTTTATGTTTGCAATACGCTAACCTTGGATTTTGACGTCAAACAGTTTAATTTTTATTTCTTATGTCTAATGAATAATAAAGTCTTTGATTTGTGGCACTTGTAACGTTGTACTTGACTATTTTTATTTTCAATACAGTTCTCATTATTCAATTCATGTTATTATTATACTATTCATATAAGAGGGACAAGAGAGTTTCATTTCCTGAGAATAAATTTTGTATTCGCATAATTTGTTTGTCATAAATATTTTGAATAAATTAATAATTCATGAAGATATTCAATAAATTGTCATATTGATTCCGCGTTGAAAATATTAGAACAAATGAAAGATTTTTTGTTTAAGTTCTGTAAATTCTTCTACTACAAATCTGAAAGGTTGCCCTATGTAAGAAAATTTTAAAAATACGTCTGAAGACAAGTTAAAGTCTTAAATTATTGATATTAAACTATTAGTTACATCAAAGCAATTTTATTCAATCATTCTTGAAAGTAAATAGCAATGATATTTCAATCAAAATTTCGTTTAATTCTAATCAATAATCATACATTTGCTAATTTGATGACTTTGTGTGGCTTTACAACCGTACAATGTTTTGATATATGATTGTCAGAATTAATCAATGAATCGTTTGTCTACTTTCCGAACATCTGTATAAAACCTGTATGCACCAAAAGTTGTCAATAAATTTTTAATGAACTTATCATACTTTAAATATGATTACTAATGCAGAAAAAAATCGTATGGTTACTTGGTACAATTCTAATTATAGTTTAAGAAATATTTTTATGAGAATGATGATAAGTTTATTTAACATTGATAAACTATATTGCAATTTATATGGAACAGTACGGAAATGTATATAGCTGGTATTCGTAATAATTAACGACAGAAAAATAACGAATCAGAATGACGGATACGAGATGAACAAGAAATGATTTCCTATGTTTTATAAATCATTATTTGTTACTTACTAGTTTGTACATACGAAAAATTTCGTTGATTTTTAATAAAAATTGTATAAAATTTAAACCAAAAACCTTTTATTCAATCACTAATGGGGCGTATTCTGTATCTTACATGTTAATTTTTTACGGCCTGGTCAAAATATTAACCAATGATAAAAATTGAAAATTTCATTTGACACATATATTTCTATTGGCTACAATTTTTAACCGGTCGTTAAAAATTAACCGGTAAGTTACAGAATACGCCCCAATGTCTGTTTTACACGACACAATTTATTGGTCAATAATTAACCAAGTTTTCTTGTCAATAAATTGACAAGAACAAAAATACTTCCGTTCGTTTTTACACACATTTCTGTCAAATTATTGTGACAATTTCAGTAGTACCAACACAATATCAGCTGACATCTATGCTACTAATATTTTTGATTCAAACGCACAAAAATTACTAACCACAAAATAAATATGTTTGAGTAGTTAACAATGACTAAAATCTTCTGGAATTTTCTAAAAAATATAAATAAATTAACCTATTAATCGGCGAAGAATAAACTGACAAACAATAAATTGACAAGAAAACTTTTTCAACAATTTTGAGTCAACTGTATTTGCTGTTTTGTGAAAGCATAATTATTAACGACAGTAATATCTATTGACATTAGTAGATAATATCGAAAATTGGTTTCCCCTTAAATATCATTAAAATACAATAATACTTTGGGTTCAAATAATTCAGTACAAAATAAATATATTGCAGTTTTCAAACTCAATTTTAGGATGACACTTATTATAACCTATAAAACAATCAATCCAGAATTTTCTGTAGTATTTTAACTAATAAATGAGTCGAAATATTTACAGTAATAATTGATCAGTAACTTACTTTTGTCACAAAGAAATGTAAAAGTAGCACAACACAACCAAGCAACGTCCAACTTTCGTTACAAACTAAGGCTGAGGAACTTCAGCGCCCGCGGTAATTTGAACACTTGTGCTCTACAGAGCGAACAAGGGTATTTGAGGGTCGCGATGGTCTGATCCAGTCAACTCTGAATACAGCACAACACATGATACGCGCCTGCACGCCTGATGTCTCCCCACTTATGACGAAATCACGCGGAAGGTCGCAAACTCGTCATACACCACGTATATAACATACACTGATCACCAATTTGTGTAACGGTTGTATGATAACGGGTCAATGAACTATACTAGCATCTTGACCAATTTAATACTGCAGTATTGGAACAATTAATTGTGTAATTTCTATATTAAATATGAGTTTATGAGTTAGTTATTTCCGGAAAAAGGTCGGCGTTAACTTGAAGGTTACTAGGTCACTGTCACAAAATTGTGTAACAAATAAAAATTGATTTATTCTCGAGTATTGTCCGCACAAATGAAATAATTCTGACATTTGACAATTCACCAATTCAGAAAGCGCTCCTCAGTGACGTCAGAATGACGCGAAAGCTATGAGATTGCAAAAAAATAGAAATCTTGACTTACAATCACAATAATGGATGAACCTAGTCTTATTATTTTATTTTAGATACAGTCAGTCACTACTCTGATTACTATATCACGTATAAATATTTTTTGTTCACGTTAAAAATAATGTCGGTCTTTTCTTTTTTTGACAATCACCTAACACCACTACACGTGAAACTGAATGAACTTAGCAACATAACCGTGACGTTGTACTCAAAGGTTACCAATGTCATCGCAAAAAATATTTATTGCATAATTTGATTTGAAATATAAACAGCAATGTTTAGTTGCACTGCAAAATAAGTGTACGTGAAATAAAAACAAAAATCGTTGCCTCTGACATTCGCTGCCAATGTCACATGTATACAGTTTTATATTTCACGGTTGACATTGATCTAGGTCATCACCATGGAGCGAAAATTCAATTTTGTTATATCAATGAATTTCAATATTTCAATAAACTTTTATTTCTGTCATACATAGTGAATTAATTTTATAATTATTGTAATAAAATGGCAGCAACTACTGAAAAAATAAGAGTTAGCAGTGCACGAATGGCTCCGTCCAAGAGAAATGAAATACTGGAAGAAGAATTATTTAAAAGTCCACGGTACAATATTATTTTTTCAACACTTCAAAACATATTTTACAGTAAAATTTTTTACAGAATGACCAAAGACTTCATTAAAAAGCACTGCAAGGAACACAAATTATACCAAACTCCATATTTAAACGATGTTTTGTATTTACATTTTAAAGGATTTCGTAGAATTGAAAACTTAGATGAATATACAGGTTTAAAATGTCTGTGGTTGGAAAGCAATGGTATAGATCAAATAAGTGGCCTGGAAAATCAATCAGGACTAAGAAGTCTCTATCTACATCAAAATTTGATAAAAAAAATAGAAAATCTTGAGCAATGCACCTTATTGGATACTTTAAATTTGTCACAAAATCAAATAGTGACCATCGAAAATTTAGGTATTTATCAATATTTTGTTTTCACTGTAGAATATCGTGACTATCATTATTATTAAAACACTTAAATTTTAATCGCTTGTTATCAAACATATCACGCCACTAACCACTGAAGTATAGTAATACTGGAACGCGCACTTGTAGTCTTTTACGAAAGTGACAAACTATCCTGGGACAGATGTCGTGGGCTAGTCTTCTTTGTCTAACACTTGTTTATAGAACGGTTGCTACGTAAAAACATTGTACAACAAACATAGATAGCCTCTTTCGGCTCGCATTTTCAACGTCAGTGAGCGTTCCAGTATTATTATATTTCAATGCCACTAACCTATATCTGAGTATAGCAGATCGTATGTTTATATTTTGCGATCATAATGAAGTCATTATGACACCCAATTGCATATCGAAAGACCTTGATTTTGATTAGCAATCATTTTTTTAGAATGTTGATACTAGATTACATTTATTAAATTCTTGAATGTACATGAACTTTCAAATAAATGTTAAATCAATACTACCAACTGCAAAATTACTCATATAAATTTCCCTAAATCAACTAGGATTAATAAACCAGATTTTTAAAAAGATTTTGGTATATAAAAGAAACAATATATAAAACATATTTGATTGCTATAACGAGCTCTGTTTTTAAATGTTTTAAGAAAAATGTTTTAGCCTCGGTTTTAGCGGTTCTAAAATTATTTTATTAAAAAAAAAAAAAACAGTTTCTGAACGAGTTTGAAATGTGTAAAACTAATGTTTTTGCACGGAGGCACGAGAAATATGCATATTTAATTGTTAAAAGTTATTTGTCAAACTAGAGAGGAAAGCGCTTCTTTTTCCCCCCTCGAGTTCGCTGCGCTCATGAGGCATTTCGAACGAGAGTGGAAGAAGAGCTTTTCTTCGTGTTGGACACAACATTTTTTCACATATTTCTAGAAACGATTTGCTCGGACCTAAAATACTCTTTGAGAACACAACTGACAGACACAAGGCGGTGTAGCAGTGTTGCCAATGAACAAATCCTAAATAAGTTGCCAAAATGTAATTTAATAAGAAAAAGAAGCATATAAGACTAAAATAAGGATTTTCAATAAAATTATGAATTTATTTATAATTTTCATAATAATTTTTTTTGTAAATAGCATTCATATTGGTAACACTTCTATATTTTCCTCTCTAGAGAGGAACAACACATTTTCCTCACTATTTCGGGAGAAAAACGGTGGGGTTTCCTACCATGTTGTGAAAAAAAAAAACATTTATTAGTTATCAATTAAAATTTAACTGCTTCGCCTACCAGAGGGCGGAGCATACATCCCAAGAAAATCTGTCCCATTACAGAACATCAAATCTGCTGAAAGAAAGTACAACTATTGCTAATAACATTAATTTATACTGTGATACAATAGTGACAATTTTCAAGAATCAATCTAAACAAACATATTTATTTTATATTTCAGAAAAACTTACGTGTTTGAATACACTGAACCTGAGCCGCAATTACCTAGAATCTCTAGAAAATCTAGAACACTTATTGGAGATAAAAAGTCTCTCAGTTCTTGACATATCAAATAATCTAATCGATGATCCATTAATTGTGAACATTTTTGCCGATATGCCCAATTTGAGGGTGTTGTATTTGATGGGCAACCCTGTAGTGCGAAATATCCCTGCGTATAGGAAAACTTTAATTTTGAGATGTAAAATGCTGCAGTATTTGGATGATAGGCCCGTTTTTCCTCGAGACCGGGCCTGCGCTGAAGCTTGGTAAATATTTTTAAAATGATTTGCAACTTCATTTCTTTAATGACACCTATATAGTTTTACATATTTTTAAAGATTTTTTTTATATTTAAAATAATTGAGTAAAACAAAAAATAGTTCAATGGACCACCAGATTATTTCTTGCATGTTACAAAGACGAATTTTTGACTTGGACTGTACAATTTAAAGCACAGAAAACCAGTGCTTACTTAATTTCTTATTTCAATGTTATAACTCGAAACTTAACAACAAATACGAAACTCTAAACTTATCTATTATAATTTACCTTAAACTGATTTGATAATTGAAATAATTATATTTTAAATACCTTGCAACGTTGTAGGCAGCGAGGTGGAGTAACTGAAGAAACTGCAGAACGTCGAAGATGGATTGAACAAGATCAAAAACGAATTTCTGATAGTGTTGAAGGTATATTATTTTCCAAGCTCATTTTCTTTCAATTTTTTGTCATTTACAACAAATATAGATTAACGATCCTAAAACACAACGCAATTTATTGGTTAATAAATTGCCAAGAACAAAATATAGTCGTTCATTTTACACACACCATGTTCTCCGTCAAATTTGACAAATTCAGTAGTACCAACACAATATCAGCTGTCACTTATGCTACTAATACAACATAAACAAGTTTAAATGGTTGGGCAATTACTAAAATCCACTAGAATTCCTTTAAAAAATTGTTGAAAAATAGATCTTATTCTAATTAGCTAATAAATTGACCAATAACAGTTTACACACATCATCAATTTCGTCAATTTTTGACAATTTCAGTAGTACCAACATCAGCTATGCTACTAATAGTTTTATTTATTGATATTATTCATAATAGATATTAATAGATTCTCTATTAAAATTGTACACCATTTTTGCTTAATTGACAACACCAACAATGAAAAATATATGTACAAGAATGGCATATACCCAAAACCAAAACATACATAAGTTTGAGTGCTTGGTAATAAATAAAATCTTCTAGAATTCCCTAAAAAAATTGTCAAAAAATTGAACGTTTTTACAGGGTGTAACATAAATAATAAATTTAATCACTGATAGAACTCGACGAGAACAATATTTTATTACTTTTTTCCTAAATCTTTTAGTTTTTGATTTAAAATTATTTAATGATTTGTTACAAAACACACCAATGGAAAACATGTGACAGAACCCAAATAACAAAAATTGGGCTAAACCGTAGTTTACGGCAACAAATGAAGTTAGCTAAAGTTTCTAGTTTCTTTAGCCGGTCATAGTTACAGAAAAACAATTTTAAAAAGCAAGAAACACAGATTTATTTTTGTTTTGGGGTTGAATAAACACGAATTTGTTCAACGGCGTTTTCAGAATGCAAATTTGCTAGGTTTTTGTTGTTTGACTTGCATCACCACAAACTGTCATATCTATCAAACATCATTGGCGATCCGTAGCTAACTTCACAATTGGCCGTAAACTACGGTTTTACCAAAAATTGACATATATGTGTTAAGAAACGTTTGTAGATAATTACAATTTATTTCTTCTTGCTTTATCGATATATTTAATGCATGTTTTACACGACGACATTTTTTAGTCAATAAAATGCCAAGAACAAAAATATTATCGTTCGTTTTACACACAACTGGAGATTTCAGTAGTACCAACACAATAACAGCTGTCAGTTATGCTTTACGTGTAAAAATGACAACTAACCTCAAAAGAAAGAAGTTTGAGCGTTCTAAATCGTCAATAAATTAACCAATTTATTGGTGAAAAAACCAAAAACCAATGATTTAAAAATACCTTTTCAGCTCTACTTAGTCTTCGAGACGAAAGAAGAGAAAGAGCTCGTGAAGAACAGCGTGCTTCAGACAGCGGAGTGGGTTCTTCGCTGCAAGAAGAATTACAAGAATCAGACGAAGAAGATTCAGATGCTACTTCGAACACTTCTCAAGGTCCGTTAGTTATGCCATTGCATGAAGACCAAAAGGAAGAAGCTCAACCGATCTTTGCTAAAAATGAAGAAAAGATTGAGGTTAATGAAGACAATAACGTGTTGATGATTGTTGATAATAAACACAGCTCACAAGAAGATAAAATTGAACCTCCACGCCCATCTGAAACTCAAAAGAAGAGAGTATTAATTGAAGAAATTGATGAGGATGAAGAAGAATCTTCAACAGAAATTAAGAAAGCAAAGCAAGATGGCCAACCTATTAAAATTACAGTTGAAGAAATTGCTGGAAAAGAAGTAACAAAAATAGACGATTCTGGAAATAAAGAATTTGTGCAAATGGTTATTGAAGAAATTAATCTTGATGGCGAAAATATCAAAGAAGTATCTGAAACAAAAGAGGTTTTAGACAGTTCTGTCAAAATGCCAACACAAGAAACTAATAATATTCCTGAAAAAATTGAAGCTCCTGTACCAACAGTCTCTGCAAATATACTCAAGAAGGAAGATCTCGATTCCGAAGACGAAGCAAAAACTGACGAAATAATATATGACATACTACAAAACGAAGAAAATCTAAGAAGAAAGAATCAATTAAATGAAGTGAAAACAATAATTAATGATTTAATAGGAAAAATTGATAATAGTACTCCAGAAAATACTGAAACAACACCAGTTGAAAAAGTAGAAGAAAAAATAAAGAGTCCTCAAGAAAAACAAGAAGCAAGAATAAATCGATACATGCAAAAGCTTCAAAATGACGCAAGAAACGAAAACAGAGTTTTCAAAAGACTTTCCGAACTGTACGTCGAAAGCCAACAAGGAAAATTCTTGAAATCAGAAGATATTATTAAAGTTATTGATTTGGATAACTCTGATTCTGAGGAATTCATGTCACCAGATTCTTCTACGAACTCATGTTCTTCAGACTCTGATAACGAAGAAGAATCTCCAAGAAAATCATACAAACCAAGCTTGACTTACCAATCAGCTGTTCTATTTGATAACACGGGCGAAAACACACAGAATAATCAAAAACACATTGGAGAAACTGAAGAAAATAATCCGATTTGTCAAATTACTAATGACGATGATCAGGAAAGCAACCAAAAAGAAAACATTACTAATGAACATAGTAGCGAAAAAGGTGACAAAGAAAACTTCAATAATGAAGTTAGCAGCGAAAATGACAGCAGCAGCGACGAAAAAGAAGAGATCAAATCAGAAAGTACAGACAAAAATGATAATAAAAATAATTCAAAAGAAAACATTGTTAATGAATATAGTCGTAGTAGCGACAAAAAAGGCAAAGAAGAAAAATATGAGAAATTTTCAATTTATGAAGATGTCAGCAGCAGCAACGTAAAAGAAGACAACAAATCAGAAAGTGCAGACAAAAATGACAACAAAAATAACCAAAAAGAAAACATCGTGAATAAACATAACAGCGATGAAAAACGAGAGAATGAAGATAGCAGCGAAGTTGACAGCAGCCGGAAAGAAAAAGACAGCAAATCAAAAAGTGCAGACAAAAATTACAACAATAAAAATAATGAAAAAGAAAACATCGTTAATGAAAATAGTCAGAGCAGCGACAAAAAATGCAAAGAAAAAACCTTCAATAATGAAGATGGCAGCAGCAGCGAGGAACCAGAAGACAACAAATTAGAAACGGCAGACAAAAATAATCAAAAAGAAAACATCGATAATGAATATAGTCATAGCAGCGACGAAAAAGACAAAGAAGAAAAATATGAGAAATGTCCAATTTACGCGAAAGAAAACTTCAATAATGAAGATAGCAGCGATGATGACAGCAGCAGCGAAGAAAAAGAAGACGTCAAATCAGAAAGTGAAGACGAAAATGACAGTAATGAAAGTGATCAAGAGGAAATATCCGATGAAAGAAAACAATATAGACAGTTATTAAATCGCGCTGTTAGAAGTTACTTCAAAGGTTACGATGACGAAGAACTATTTGCAGAAATTGAAGCAGAATTCCAAATCACAAAACGACTTCGAGAAGCGAAAAAATCAAACACGAATGTTTGTGAAACATCAAATGTTAATCAACAAGAAATCAAAGCTAAAGAAACTGAAAACGATAATAAAAAATCAATTGGAGTATCAACTACAGACTTTGAAACACAAACAGTTGAAGAACCTGTCAAAAAGAAACCTCAATATTTCACGGAAGAATATTACAAAATGGTGAGAAACGAAGACACCACAGAATATTGCTCCAGTTCAGAAATTGTAAACAACATAAAAGAAATTCGAAAAGAAATGAAAAATTTTGCTGAAAATTTCGACAATTTTGCTAAAAACAATATGACGGGATATTTTAAAAGCCTCCAGGAAACTCCTAAATATGAATTGCAACAAGAAAACATTGAAGAAATCAATGAAACTGACAACAATGATAGTGTTTTAGTTGCTAAAGAAAAAGAAGATGAAAGAGAAGTGATTAAAAAATGGATGGCTGAAGGAATACTGGACCCAAATCTTGATTTTCTTGCTGATTACAGAGAAGTGTCAACTGAAAAAACTGAAGAAGGGTTTGACAAATCTCATTCAAAAGATACTGAAGAAAAGCCAGAAAACTCACCTGAAATTATGATGGGAGATTTGACACAAGATAATACAGAAGAAGAAGATAAAATCGTTGAAGTGTCGCCAATAATTAAAAGAAAAGTCACATTTAGTTTAGAAATGCAATTAGCTGCTGAACAAGACAAATAAACACTCAAATTTATCTTTTTTATGTTATTTGTAGCGACGTATGTATTTTATGTTGTCTGAATCTAAGATTAATTATCTGACGCTTAAATTTCTCTGTATTCCCATGTGGTTATTTAAATAAATACCTATAAATATTAATTATTATTTATCACTCTTTTTATGAACAGGGTATTGTTACATGCTGATTAAATGTTGATAACAATTCATCAACAGGAAGTGGTAGTTTACTTGAAGACCTATCAAGTTCTTTGGGTACATCTCAGTAAAAAATTGAGTTAGAGTCAATTTTATTATATTCAAAAAGATGTGGAATAATATTGGTTATAATATCTATTTGAAACTCTTTTCTCTATTTTGTACCGTTTAAGTTATTCAAGCGATTTCATTAACCCATTAATATCGAGAACTATTTTTTTTAAACAATGATTTCATTACTGTATTTTGGTTACTTGTAAGTATAAATACGTATCAAATATTTTACATTCGTATATTTATTTGAAACCGGCACTAAAGTGCTAAAAAATCATTATTAAAAGCTCAGAAATCGTCGCAAGTAAACCATTATATGAAAATGTTAATCAACGCAGTGTTGCCAACCGTAAAATAACTATTGAACAAGTAAGATAATCCTGACAGATACATGACGTATTGTAGTAAATTTATACGTGAAATGAAACAATATGTGCATGAAAAATTAACTAATTAATTGCGACGAAGAAATTGAGGACAAAACATATAATTTTGAGTGTTATTTATAACTCAATGTTCGAGGTTGGTAACACTGAGTGTCAATTCCAGTTGACAACTGACATACATATAAACTTAACCTATATATTTTTTAGTTTTTGCTAATTTTAGATTTCAAATAAAATTTAATATGTACCGCGGCACTGAAATTCCTTTTTATCACTCACATGGTTTATTTTCCTCAGCAAATAAATTCCATATTCGTGATAAAAAATTGAACTTCAGTGTCCTTGATACATAAATAACTATTATACAGAGCAATATCAAATGTATAACCTGACATAGTTAAAGTTAGATATCTTTACGTATAATCTATCATATGCTGGACATTAATGGGTTAATACTATCATTATCGTAAATAAATACATAATTATTCATTTTAGAAACATTACAGATATATCTTGGTATTTTCGAAAATTCAAATTTGTTTCATAATGCCTGGCAAGTTCATTACTTAATTTAATTGCCTTTTAAGATAAAGGACCAGTTAGCTATGACATTTATTTTAATTACTTTTGTACTTAATATATAACATTAAATGGTACAAATTATTTTTAATTATAAATATTAAGATAAACACATTTTAGAAGTTTATGTTACGAGCTGATTAGATTTTGGCAGCAATTCATCAAATGAAAGTGGTAGTCATTTTTATCACTAGTCCAGAAATTAAAGTTACACAAAACAGTTTCTGGACGTGTGATACACATATTTTTATTATAGTGATCAATGTGTATTGTGTCATAACTTTATTAAATGATATTATTGATGTATTTGTCAAATATGAAATTGTACATCATCCGTAAACAAGGATACGAAGGATTTGTAAATATGTATAAACAATTCATTTGTTTTCTTTGAAAAATTCAGTGATTTGTGCACAACAACTGAAACTTTAATTATAATTACTTACATTTGATATTACAATTAACAATAATTGATGAAAATTTCAAACCTCCAAACACTCAAACACTGAACAAAACCAACGCACAAAATTGACAGCCAGTTGATGCCAACCCTAACTTTAGAAAAGTCCCTAGTTTCTGCCGGCCTAGGTTTGGAACCAAACAGTTTCTGGACGATTTTGAGTTGTGTAAAACTAGTGTTTTTGGGCGGGGACATGAAAAATAATAGAATTTTTAGTAGAAGCTAAATTTCTATTTTGTTTTTGTACCGTTTAAAAATTGTTTAAGTAAAATAAATATATCACGCTATTTACCCATTTCTAGGTGTGACACTTTGTTTAACGCAGATCTTGGAGTGAATTGCAGCTACCAGCCGTCAAATCACGGCCTCCAAGAATGGTTTCTTTAAACCAATGAAATGCTTTAATGTATGTCACGTGTCTGCGTTTTAACCAATCCTGTCATTATTATACTGCGAATAATGCTCTTGTGATTATTCCCGGCAATATTCTCTGTAGCTTTTTTGTTTTTGTTGACAGATTTCAGATAGTTATCAACACAAGTAAAAATTAGCAAAAAAGATAGATTTAGTGACGTGCCTGATGATGAAATAAAAAAATAATCTAATTAAATATAACTCGAGAGTTCGATAAATTAGAAAATAATTCTCCTGTATCTTTGTCAAACTTGTCGCCATTTGGCAATAAGTTTTCGAAAGATCTGTCAAATTATTTTCAATTTATTCTTGTTATATTATTACTGAAAATTTACGAAATTTAATTTAGAAAATTTGTTGGCTGTGAGGTTTGAGCTTAAACCGATGATTTTATGATCCACAGTTCGCTAGTGTGCGTTCCAGTATTACTAGATTTCAGTGAATTGGACCGAATAATTGACAAGGCTCTATAGTACTGGATAGAAATCTGCAATTAAATTGAGGGGGAAACCATTGAAAGTCGGTAAATGTACAACAATATGTTGTATTATTATGTATTTTTATTTTTAGATACATTACAGATACATACACAACTGTTCTTAATTTTAAGCTATAATAGAGGTTTCATTCACAATCATTTTATATGCATTTATGTTTTAAATTATTGGTATGTATAGTAACAATAAAAAAATTACAATTCTTTCTATTATTATATTATATAATACCTACGATTCAATTGAAAAATTGTATAGCCGCAATTGTATAGAAAAAACGATACGAAACAATGAAAGGAAAAACAACAAAATAGTCATATCCCAAAGAAGAAAGACGCAAACAAACGGTTTAGTACAAAACGTTATACAGAGATAATATTGAAGTGCGTCGAATGGCTTTGTATGATTTCATTCGTTTGGAAAGTTCACTCACTGACCATTTAACTTATATGAGCGCAGTGCAACGTGTGTAAGAATGTGGCGACACTGTAAACAAACGACATACGGGAAACAAATGCGAATCGCCCTCATATATAATTACGTAATTCATATAGTATATATCAAGAGAGTAGTTAAGACTGAGTCAATACAGATGATGTGAAATATTTGTGCCCTTTTTACTGATTTGTAATATTTTTATTTTTAATTAATATTTACTCATTTATTATTATGCATACATTCGATAGGTTTGTGTTTGTTTAAAATTATTGAAAATTCCAAGGTTCTGGATTTAATTCAAGACTGACTGATTTTGTGTACATTGGGACTTTATTAGTTAGTAGTAAATATAAAATTCACATTCACTCGTTACTCCTGAGAGATCTAGACTTGGAAATGTCCATGTACATTTCTAAGCCTAGGGGTACGTTAACTTAAAAATTCAATCTTTGTTGCTAATGCCAGGGCCCCCATCGCGCCTCAGGGCCCTCGGGGGAGGCGCCCTGCCGCCATAACATCGCACACCAATCTATGAGCCCTTTTACATACACACCGCTGCTGTCTGCGTCATTCCAATCAACATGACATTTTTAGGTTAGAAATGATATAAAAACAGATTGGTCTGCACGGAATGTGCAGGCGCGATTTGAACCCTGGCTACGACCCTAGGATATCTCGTTGACACGCACACGCACACGACATTTGGTATAAATAAATTAATAATTAATTAGAAAGTATAATGCTAACGCTAGAACCGCGTGTTAATAAACAATAAAAATTGCGACAAGAATCCACAAACAAATGAAGACTTGACTTGCTTGTTTGTTTCTAATTGGCTTAAAACACAGTGATGTTCATTTCTTTTTGGCATTATATAAAACGACACGGTATATTTTTATTATTACACATTAAAATTACTCACGTACACGATTTGACACTTCGCACCCACACACATATGTTCAGCACGCATTCTTTTAAAGCAAGTAAGCTATTTTCTTATATTTATATAATGTATTTAATATTTATATCATAAATTGTTTGCTAATGTATTTATTTATCATCATATTTTTTTGTATTTTCTGTAAGTTTTTATGAAAGTAGACTCAAGACATGAGATGATGAGAGCAGAAAAATGCTGTCTGCCGATGAAGCTAATACAAATATGACCTTTTTGATAAATCGCATGCAAAAATCAACTGTTTTCCGTAAGAAACAATTCGCAAAATATTACAAGTACACATATTATATACAAATAAGACAACTAGTAGACGCTAACAAAGTGTGTTTCGCAAATAGCTACCCGATACTAAACATCGAGTATTCACCAAGTGCCTTTTACCATTGAACATATTCGAGACAATTGATATGCGTCAACACTTTCACCTGCAACTATGTTCACGGTAAATGAAATGCAGCACTCAGCCGTTGAATTGAGCGAAAATCGATTTAGTTTTAGCCCCGATCAAAAAGGTCTTTTGCGACTGAAATGAACAATTGGTTTGACTTTTACATTAGATGGCGTGACATGATGATGATCGTGTGACAAAGATGACAATAAGAAATTATACAATCATTAAAATTAAATGCCCGGTGATTTATTTTATCAATGTTTGAGGCAGTAATATGTCATAATGTTTTTACCTTTTGACCACTATCTCAGGATTCTGCCATGACCTATATTAAATAGAAATTTTGAAACCTAACCTATTTCTTCCAATCGCACAGACACTGCACATTTCTCCAAAATACATTTCACCAAACACACTAAAACACTTTTCTCAAATGCTAAAATGACGATTGTTGGATAAATTACAAATGTCGAATAAATTAAATTCAGAGTTTGTACAATTGTCAAAACAAACTCTGTCGATATAACGATGTTTATATTACCGACCGAGACATTCTGTGAAAGTAATTTTGGGCATTTGTAGATGTAGAAATGTGTTTTGGTGAAATGTGTGAGTTCTGGATTTGAAAGTGAGGTTATTTCACACTTTGGTCAGCGATGCGTGGCTGATTTTGTCATCAGTTTCTGACTGAATCGTACAGTAGGGAATGGAGAATAGCAAAATTGAACCTTATTTCATTATGGCACTAGTCTCGCCGACGTAGTAGTTGTGCAATGGTACGTCCGCTACAAATCATGTTTGTGCTAAATGCGTTGGACACCTTAAATTTGCATCTCAATCCTGTATTCTCTCAACTGTTTCGACATTAGAAACACATCCGAAACTTCAGTAAAACGGAGTGAAAATCTCGATAGTACACTTTTATTAGATTGAACACAGTGTTATTTTTTTAATTTTGGTATATTTAAAATCTAAAAATAATAAAATGAACTGAACGGTCGAGATTCAAGTTGTTGGTTGAGCACCCGACAGAACGCGACATGCAAATGGAAAACAGAAAATAAAACCCCGAGAATTTACATTTGGAAACATAAACTAACAGAATATATTTACGTGTCTAATATAAATGCATAATAATAAAATAGTTACAACTTGACTTTAGAATAATTAGAGTGGGTGGGCGAGTGAAACCTGGTGGAGGTGGTTCTGCGGGTGTGCGGTCTCGGTCGTTGGTGCTTAGTTCCAGATGCGCAGGAAGCTGTCCCATGAGCCCGTGCCCACGGCCATGCCGTTCTCTGTCACGCCCAGGCAGCTCACTCGGTTGTCGTGCCCGGCCAATATGCCTACATAACATCCAATCACATTACTACTAGTTGCTTCCATCGGAACCATGGATTCGATGGGAAATTAGGATCTTGTTTGGATTAAGACAGAAGCTTCTACAGTTCGTTAACAGTACAAAAAAATCTTGTACTTGATTTTAAACACGAAAAGTTTTACTTATTAATTAGAATCTAGGATTATTAGTGCCTGCAGTGATGTATGGTTCTGAATGTTGGGTGTGGATGAAGAAGCATGAACGACGGATAACTGCTGTAGAAATGAGGTATTTGAGAGGAGAGTGATCGTGTCTACATTGGTGTATGGTGAGTGTGAGATTGAGAAGAATGTTGTTAAGAAAGTGGGAGTGAGTCAGTTGAGGTGGTTTGGACATCTTGAGCAAATGTCGAATGAAAGGTTGGTGAAACTAATATATGTAGGTGAACGATTGTGTGGGTGTCCGAGGAATAAATGGTTGGGTATGATTGATGGTTTGTTGCGTGAACGAATGATTCCGAGTGTGAAGAATAGACAAGGATGTATAAATGTGGACGAGGCGAAAGTAGTGTGTCAGGATAGGAATGTTTGGAGGGGATTGATTGTTGGTTGACTGTGTTTCTGGATTCGTGCTACCCCACTGAGTGGGATATAGTATGTTATGTAAATATGTATATAGAATTACTAATATCCTCAATAATTCTGTATAGTTCTTAATAGAATAGTGGCTCTCAATCATCTGTATTTGTATTTCAAAAATGAAATAAATAAATAAATATATAATTACTGCACTTGATCAATTTAGTTGTGGCCAAGGAAATATAGTAATACTGGAACGCGCACTGATAATCTTTTTTGAAAAAGAAAAACGAACCTGAGATAGTAAATGTTGTGGGTTACTCTTCTTTGTCTAACATTTCTTTGTACAATGGTTCTATGTTGCTATGTAAAAACATTGTACAATAGCCCACATTTTCAAAGTCAGTGAGTGTTCCAGTATGATTATATATCAGTGGCATTCTGCTTTCCCAGAGGTAAAGTTAGTACTAGGCTGTTTTACCTCCCGCCACATCCTGTAAAGGAGGTATAGGAATCATGCTAGTGAGTTTTCAGTGAATGAGCACGTTAGTTCTTAATAAAATAGTGGCTCTCAATCATCTGTATTTGTATTTCAAAAATGAAATAAATAAATAAATATATAATTACTGCACTTGATCATTTTATATGTGGCCACTGAAATATAGTAATACTGGAACGCGCACTGATAATATTTTTTGTAAAAGAAAAACGAACCTGAGATAGATAAATGTAGTGGGTCACTCTTCTTTGTCTAACACTTCTTTGTACAATGGTTGCTATGTTGCTATGTAAAAACATTGTACAATAGCCCACATTTTCAAAGTCAGTGAGTGTTCCAGTATGATTATATAACAGTGGCATTCTGCTTTCCCAGAGGTAAAGTTAGTACTAGGCTGTTTTATCTCCCGCCACATCCTGTAAGGGAGGTATAGGAATCATGCTAGTGAGTTTTCAGTGGATGAGCACGTTTTAGGGTCTATAGAATACGATTTTAATAGTTTCTTGATGATGTCTGTGTGTGTGTCTGTCTGTCAGTGTGTGGATCTCTGGAGTTACGGTTTTTCAAAACCTACTAAACTGAAAATCTTGATATTTTCTATATATCAATTGTATCCTCTTTGGAAGAGCTGATTAGTTTTTGGTGATAATTCAATAACCGAAAGTGGTAGTTTACTTGAAGCCCTATCAACTTATTTTAAAATAACACAGTAAATTATGATTTAATGAAAATTTGTTGTATTAGAATAATGTTTTAAATATTATTATCTACAATTATTGTTTGAAACATTTTCCTCTTACTGTCATCATTTTCGAATTACCACACGTTAAAGAAAACTTATATTTTGATATTTTCGTTTAAATCTGCTAAACTGTTTTTTGAAAAAACAAAACAACGGTTGAAAAATGTCATTTTTTGACACGTGTTATAATTTGTTGAAGGGATGAACGTTTCTTGATAGTGGTGGTCCGTGTGTGATAAGAAATCTATGGCGGGAGGTATTGTGCTGCCCACAACAGATTTTGTAGGCATGTATTAGTACTGTCTAAAATTCTAAGTGTTAAAATTTGTAGGAGATTATGTGTTGGGAACAGCAGATTATTAAGGGGCATTTGAGCTAGTAGATGGTATAAAAATAAATTTTAGAACCACTATACTAATTTTTGTAATAGTATATTACAATACAAGTGAAGAAACTTAGAATTTCGCTCACGCATTGTGTCAGACACATACTTAAGCGTTTTGTTTAAACTTGCTATTGTAAATACTTAAATATTTAAGATTGGTTCATTGGCAACATTGCTACAAGGCCTTGCATTTGATAATCTAATTTTTAACGTGTCAGTTGTGTTGTCAAAGTGTGTTTTGGGTCCGAGCAACACGAGAGGAAAGCTCTTCTTCCACTCTCGTTCGAAATGTCTACTCAGCGCTCATGAGACAAACTTCGAACTCGAGTGGGAAAAAGAAGCGCTTTCCTCTCTCGTTTCTATTTCTGAATCGAAACAGATATGTATGATTGTAAGGGTGATAGTGAACTTACCCGCTCGTTCCGTCTTCATCGAATCCCAGACGTTACAGTTAAAGTCATCGTAGCCAGCGAGCAGCAGACGGCCGCTCTTGCTGAACGCGACGCTGGTGATGCCGCAGATGATGTTGTCGTGGCTGTACATGGCGAGCTCCTGGTCGGCGCGCACGTCGAACAGACGGCAGGTGGCGTCGTCCGAGCCGGTGGCGAACGCGTAGCCGTTGGGGAAGAACGTCACGGCGTTGATGTCGGACTCGTGGCCGGGGAACGTCTGCTTGCAGCAGCCCTCGCGGATGTCCCACAGCTTGGCGCTGGCGTCGCACGCGCCCGACACGAACGTGCGCATGTCGGGGGACAGGGACAGCGACATCACGTCGCCGGTGTGGCCCAGGAACGAGCTCACTTGTTGACCGGTCTCGATGTCCCACAATGCACTACAAACACACAACAACACATGCTCAACAATGCTGTCTACTAGACATCAGATTTATAACAGAATAATAGTTATCAAGGCACTGAAGTTCAATTTTTATCACGAATATAGAATTTAGTTACAAAATAAACCATGTGAGTGATAAAAAGGAACTTCAGTGCCGAGGTACATATTAAGTTTTATTTCAAATCTAAAATTCCAAAAAACTATAAAAAAAATTACAATATAGGTTAAGTTTATACATCTGTCAGTTGTCAATTGAAGCTGACAGTCAGTGTTGCCAACCTCGAAACGTGAAGTTATCGTAAATAACACTCAGAATTATGTGTTTTGTCCTCAACTTCTTCATCGGAATTAATTAATTAATTCTTCTTGCAAATTTTGTTTCATGTTACGTCCAAATTTACTATAGTACGTCAATATATCTGCCAAAATTATCCTACTTGTACAATAATTATTTAACGGTTGCCAACACTGGGTTGCTCAAAATCGTAGTATAATGGGTGGGTTGCTCAAAATCGTAGTATAATGGGTTGCTTTAGTGACGACTAGCGGTTCGACCTGCTTCGCAGGTCTAACCCCTAGGCTCCGCGCCCCTGAAGAAGATTTCAATTTAATTTAGGGTACAACTAAAAGTTTGGGCTAGTGGATCATAGTGCTTTCTTAATAACATTTCATACTTCATTTCTCCCTCCCATGTAACTAAATTGACGAAGAAAGCTCGTCACTTCGTTCCTCGCTTTCATGTCATTAACATTGCGAATGTCGTTCGTTCGTTCCTTACTTCCATATCGCTTCGGGATAAAAAAAAGAACAACTGTCGATCGTAACCTTTAGGGCTAAAAATGATTAGTCACTGTGTCGCTCAACTTCCCGTCTTCAAAAGTAATTTTAATAATTTCTGCAAAAAAAATTGCCGATTGTAATGATTTGTGATAAAGGATGTTCCTCACTAAATTCCTTAACTTACTACTCCTAAAACATTTCATTTAATACCTCACAAGTCAGGTTTCTATAAAACAAAAAACAATTGCCGATCAAACTATTTGCGATGAAGAAAAATCGTCATTGCGTTCCTTTATTTCCTGTCACAAAAAAAAAAACACTTAATACTTCGTAAGTTAGGGTTTTGGAAATTTCTATGAAAACAATTGCCAATCGTAATGATCTTAAAGTAAAGATGGGTCGTAACTACGTTCTTTAACTTCCCACTTTTAAAACATTTAACTTGATACCCTACAAGTCAGGTTTCTATAAAATTTCAGAAAAACAATTGCCCATCGTATTTAATTTCATTTCACTTTAAGAAAAAAATGAAAATATAGGTCTGTCCATATTTTTGACAAAGCGTTAGAACATGTCTATTGAAGACTTTTCATTTGATACCAAACACGATACATTTTTGATGACTTTTAGAAAAACAATCGACAATCAGTCAACTTCAATTTTTTATATTATCATTTATTTCGTCTCTTCGAGACCTTTCTTTTGATACCCAATAACTGATTTAAAAAAAAAATTAAATCAAACAAAATTTACATTAATATTTGATCATGTAATAAAAACTTCTGTCAATCTGACACTTCTTTTGTCATTTTGTCAATTTAAAAGTAGAGTCGATAGTAATAAATAATAATTTGCATCCTACATTTGCTTTAAATTTCATGGTTTTACTTTATTTTTGCTAAATTTCATCGTGTAACACCCACTTCTCTCAGGACGTCAATATACAATCAAAGCAAAAAATTATATTCGACATTTTTAAAATTAAAAAAAAAAACGTTTAAAAAAATTGCAAAATATCAAACACGTTTGTACATTTATTCTGAATACAGATAAATTTACAAAACTTCTCCAACTTGTCTACAATTAATGTAATTTATATTTAAAATGTTAAACTGTACTGTCAAAAATGACAAACTGTCATAGATGTTCATCTTAAAAAATCCACGGCCGCCACACTCTTAGTTGATTTTGGCCCAAAAATGCATGTTTTTTCAAGTTTTCTCGCAAATCTTGTGCAGGAAAAATTTGAAATCATCAAAAGGACCTAATCCTAACCACACTCTAAATATCTATGAAGGTTTCACTCAAATCCATCAATCCGTCTGACCTCTAGAAATGGACAAAGTTGCGTGATGAATCTATAGATATATATATAGGCCCCGATTAACCAAAATAGTATATGGATTTCTGAGCTTTTAATGACAATTTTTGAGCACTTTAGTGCCGGTTTTAAATAAAAATGTATTATATCAGTAAAATTATTCTAAAATAAATATTGATTTTGATATTGGATTTTGAAGCTATTGTTAATTATTTTAAATTCCTGTTCATTGCATATGCATATTTAAAAAAATCTAACATATAGGAATCATGCTTAAAAAAAAAACGTTTTATGGTCTTTAGAACACGATTTTAGTAGTTTCGCGATGATGTCTGTGTGTGTGTAGATATCTGGAGTTACAGTTTCTGAAACTGAAAATTGTGATATTTTGTATATATCAATTGTATCAACTTTGGAAGAGTTGATTAGTTTGTGGTGATAACCCAATAACCGAAAGTGGTAGTTTACTTGAAGCCCTATCAAGTTATTTTGAATTATCTCATTAAATTATGGTTTAATAACAATTTTTGTTAATAATATTTAAAATATTATTATCTACAATAATTGTTATTCGATACATTTTTCTTTTACTGTCTCCATTTACGAATTACAGCATGTTAATGGAAATTATATTTTCATTTAAGTCTATTTATCTGTGCTTTTTAAAATAACAAGACAACGCTTGAAAATGTGTCATAAGTGAAAACTAAATGTTTTGAAGGGATGAGCGTTTCTTAATAGTGGTGGTCTGTGTTCCAACATTATTTGATAAGAAATATATAGCGGGAGGTATTGTGCTACCCACAACAGATTTTTTATATTGCTTAAAAAAATGAACTCTCAAAATCGCTATTATATCATTACAATCTTACAAAATATTAAATGTTTTTTATTTTTGTTTAATTGTTTCTAATAAATACTGATTTTAATTTGTTTGATATATCGTGAAATGCTAATATTTAGGTAACCAAATGAGCCTTATTGCATACTTTTTCATATTCTGATCAATTTTTGTATTTACATTTTTGTTGTAAAGCAAATAGGTAAACATTTACAGCAAAATCTAAACAATATTTTTTGTGTTGTATTTTATCTATTGTTTTTCGTCTTGTCCTGTGATTGGGCTTATTGCCTGTTGGGCATGTATTGTAATAATAATAATAATAGCATTGATATCCCTATACACTATATATCAATACTACGTCTGATATGTGACTCCACCAGATTTCTTATACAAAGCGATTGTCCTTTTAGAATAATTACTAATAAAGTATAAACTGTAAACACATATATTTATTTAAAGTAAAAATAAAATTCCTAATTGACTTAACTGTACGGTATTTCCTATGACGAATATACAAGTAGTTTGAATTGTATCCGAATTCTAAACAAATTATTTTATTTATTTCGTTCCTAGAATTGTATTTATAAATCGAATTGAATTACCCTCAATACATAACATATCGAGCTATGCAACTGGTTGATCAATTATTATATTTTTTACAACTAACTTTCACAATATTCCAGTAACGATTACTTCCACAAAAACAGTACGAATTTCAAAGACCATTTCTTGTAATTGTCGAACATTTGAGACGGAAAAACGAAGCCATGGCTTGACTTACCAGGACATATCACCAGAGCTAGTAACAATCTGGTTATCATCGAGGAACCGGCAGCAGGACAAGTATCCGGTGTGTCCGGGCAGCTCCCGGCTCACGCGCACGTTGCCCTCGCGCGTCTTCAGACTGTAGATGGAGCAGATGTTGTCCAGGCCTCCGCACGCCACGTACGAACCGCTCGGCGCGTACGCGCACGTCATCACCCATGACGAGCGCAGAGGAATCGCATGCACCTAACACAAACACAAAGTTAATATGTTTTGATAGGTTATGTTTGTGTCACTCTTGTTCCCTGGCGAAGAATTATGTTTAATTATTCGAAACGTTCAATTTAATACTTATTTATGATATGTGTTAAAAGCGACATTTTATGAGTAAGTGGGAATGTTAGTGAAACAACCCCACGAACAATAGTATATTGTGTCATTAGGAGTAAATGTGATACTTTGGGTGCTGAGCATGTAAGTTTGAACGACGAGCGAAGCGAGTCGAACAATTACATGCGAAGCACCCAAAGACACATTTACTCCGAATAACACATGCTATTTTTTCTTCACACATAGAAAATAAAATTATAAATATCATAAAATGCTCAAAACGTCAAAAAATATTCTGTCTTATCTAGCATTTCAAGTTGCCGTAGAATATGCTGTTTTGTTATTTTTGTTTATTTGTTTCATTTTTAACTGTCAAATTATTGAATTACAACCTAACTATTTTGCATGATATTTTACTTTGTCCGCCGCCGGCGTAAATGTGTTGCCAAGGATACACTTTTACGCCGGCGGCGACAATATTGAACTTCTGCTTGTTGAATACAAATACATATCAACGTACTTTTATGACGTTTGAAGAAAAAATAAATCACTTTAACACGTATATCATGCAACATTTTATCTACGATCGTCCTAGTTATATTAGTAAATATTAAAAAATGTAGTATGATATTTTGATAGTTATTTATTATATTTGTTGATTTATTGATACAAATCGTTAGCAACGTGGTAAAAGTAAGAATAAAAACACTTTTAAAACGTTAATATGTTACTTTTAACACTAGTGTTAAAAAGTGACACTTTTAACGGTTGCAGATAATAGTTATTTGTTTAACTAGACACCAAAATACCAGATTTGCAGCAGAGGCTACCTTCGCCTCGTCAATGAATGCTGTCGAAGCTGTAAATCTGTGTTTGAGCCGAGGTGAACATATAATTTTTTTGTTGATTTAAAATTAATATTAATTTATTGATTATTTTATATACATATTTTAAGGTTATCGCTGTCAAATTACATTGCTATGTATTTATTGAACGGTTGCTATAAATTTATTGCCGGTTGCTATGCGTTTGTTTAGCAGTTGTTATGTAAAATATTTTTACAGCCTAAGCATTAAAGTAACACTTTACAGACTGTTAGCAGTCCGTGAATTGTCATCTTTAATGTCAATTGGCAAAAAATATATTTTTCTGCTCCTGTATAAATATATCCAAATTATTTAAATTTTTTCAATTAATTATAGTACCCATAATTCACTCTTATCGACCAATTACAGAGCCAGAAATCTATAATTCACAGTTATTTTAAAGACGTGATGTGGATCACCTAGCAACGGCCTTCTGACAGTTGACATGTAGTCAGTTGTCATTGTGTATTTTTATGTTGACGTTTTTCAACGTGTGTTTTCAACAAATTTCAATCATTTTCAAAAGTGATTTCCGAACTAACAGGAATAGAAAAAGTACAGTATTATATTCGGAATTATGGTCATTATTCGCTCGAATGATTTGCATCAATGACTATCATACTCACTCATATAATAATATACTATTAAAACATTGTACAGCACTAAAATACTTCTCTTAGTACAAAGCTCGTAGTACCCACTGAAATATAATAATACTGGAACGCTCACTGAAGTTGAAAATTCAAGCTGAGAGAAACAGCTAGTTGAGAGGGCTATCTGTCTTTGTTGTACAATGTTTTCACATAGCAACTGCTCTAAAAACAAGTGTTACACAAAGAAGACTAACCCAAGACATTTATCTGTCTCAGGCTCGTTTTTAATTTCGTAAAAGACTAAAAATACGCATTCCAGTATCACTATATGTCAGTAGAGATACCAGCCAATATGTCTCAGTTGATTTTTGAAAGACATCAAAGTAATGATGTGTGTGTGACTAAAAAATACCTTGGCAATGACTAAAAACAAAGAAAGATGCTAGGAAACGGAACAGGAAATGAAATTTGGCAGGAATTTAATGAAAAATGTATGAGACAAGTCACGAGATATAGTAGCCAACGAACCACGTGTTGAATTTTTCAATAAATATCATATTTATTTGAGAAATGGTCTCATTATAACTTACAGAGTCGTAGTCTACTACGATGGACGACATGGCTTCAAGTTTAACACCATATGTTGAAGAATTGAATAGAATTTTGTAAATGAACAGAAATGTAAAGTTCACTAGTGGTATATAATGAGTTATCGTGTATTGTTCTATTCAAATATATTATTTTAATTATCTATTTTTTATTAAGATCTATTTTGAATCGAATGTTGAGATTAAATATTAAAAATATTACAATATACTTTGAATATTTTTTTGATTCTATCAGCTAAGTTCATCTTTAATTGATATGCGTAATTATCTTGAATGCACATTGAAAATATCATTTTTTGTAAGAACAACAATTAATATTCAACTGACAATGATCTTATTGACATCTGTGTGGATGGATGAATGCGTGTTTGTCTCACAAACGAGAAAAGATATAGCAACAAAACTTCATAATTATAAGTTTATGACAATATGAAGAACTGAGTTAACTTTGTATCAATTGCTAAACCGGAAGTGGGTGTGTATTTGACACACAAAACAATAAATTCAATTTGTTTTCAATATCACATTAGCTACACAAGAATAATTCAAATAAAATATGTAATATTATTAGGAATATAAAATGTTATTTGCAATTTTTTTTATGTATTTTGATGTTGACGTTTTTCAACGAATTTCGATTATTTTCTAAAGTGATTTCCGAATGTACAGGAGTAGAAAAAGTATAGTATTATATATTTTTGACGATCGTCAATTGTTTTTTTTTTTTTTTTAATAGATAATCTTATCGAGTTTGGTATCAATTTAAAGATCTAAGAAAAAAGATACATTTCTAATTTTGCATTTTTCTCAAATATTTTATATTATTTGGTCATTACATGTGAATATCATTGAATTCAGAAAAAAATACTGAATCGAATAAGCAAATAAAAAATATAGGTTGCCATTTAAAATAAGAAAGTTACACCCCGCATTTTGAGAACCACTGTTCTAAAAAAATTCTTGTTTCTCTCATTTTAATTCTCTTATAATATAGAAATTGTTTACTAATTTAACCGATCTCGTAGCTCTTATAGTTCTCGAGATAGCAATGGTGGCACACTTAAATTAAACACCCTGTATATATTTTTAACCACAATATATCGACTTGAAATTTTAAAATAGATTTCTATAAGTTTTATAAAATAAATGAATATATCAATGTGCTATTTACCCAATTTTGGGTGTGACACTCTGCTTTCACATATCTCTGTGGTACATTTTGCACCCTTTAAACATGTACTACTACATGTGTTTGAGTGTTTCAAGAGCTGTACAATGTTCTAAAATTATTTTATAAAATAAATGTTTGAATAAAAGTTACAGAGAAATATATTATCTACCACTTTTATTTGAAGTATTTTTTTATAATAGTTATTTATGATATAAGTGTTAAAGTAACATTTTATGAGTAAGTAGGGAAGTTTGTGAAACGAGGCGAAGCCGAGTGAAACAATCCCACGAACTAAATAAATCACTACGTATGTCATACAAAATTTTATATATTATTATTATTAGCAAATACTAAAAAATGCAGTATGATATTTTGACAGGTAGGGTTACATTTGTTGATTTATTGTTATAAATCGTTAGCAACGTGTTAAAAGTAACAATAATATCACTTTTAACATGCTGCTATGTTACTTTTTACACTAGTGTCAGAAAGTGACACTTTTAACTTGCTAAGCAAAACGTTAAAAGGGTCACTTTTAACAACGGTCCTAGATATTTTTTTTTTCACGACATGGCAAGAAATGCCACCGTTCTTCTCCCGAAATAGTGAGGAAAATGTGTTGTTCCTCTCTAGAGAGGAAAATATAAAAGTGTTACCAATATGAATGTTATTTACAATAAATATATTATTAAAATAATAAATAAATTCCTAATTTTACTTTAAAATCCTTATTTTAGTGATATACATACTTTAAATAATCTTACAATTATGTCATATTTTTCTTTTTCTTATTAAATTACAATTTGACAACTTATTAAAGATATTTAAGATTGGTCCATTGGCAACACTGCTACACCGCCTTTTGTCTGATAACCTAACTTCTAACGTGTCAGTCTGTCAGTTGTGTTGTCAAAGTGTATTTTAGGTCCGAGCAAATCGTTTTTTAGGAACATGTCGTGAAAAAAATGTTGTGTCTAACACGAGAGGAAAGCTCTTCTTCCACTCTCGTTCGAACTCGAGGGGGAAAAAGAAGCACTTTCCTCTCTAGTTTGACAAATTACTATAGAACATTGTACAACGCTAAAACACCTAAAACAGAGCTCGTGGTACCAGCCGTTATGCTAATAATCTTTAACAAAACTGCACCAAAAATAAAATATTTTTTTTGCTATAACTATAAATTTTTATGTAATTACAACGTCTCGAATTATTAAACGTAATGTGGATAAATAATAATCGGGAATACAGTTAACAGATTTTTTACAAAACCGATGTTTCGACATCAGTTGTATCTTCTTTAAAGCTAGTAGATAAGTTAAGTGATATTAATATGCACATGGTATAATATTATTATATAAACTAATCTATTAATCCTAAAGAAAACAAGTGGTGTTAACTGTACACTCGATTATTATTTATCCATTTGAACAATCATCTTCGTACCTTGTTGGTGGTGTGACTGTCCCAGACGATGAGTTTGCCGTCCTGGGAGGCGGAGACCAGGTTGCGCGAGTCGGAGCCCCAGTGCATGGCGTAGATCTTGGCGAGGTGGCCGCGCAGCGTCCGCCGCGTGCGCATCTGCACGCGCCCGATCGGCTCCAGCGACGCCGTGGCCTGCACCAGGCTCGTGTCGCACGCCGCCTTGCGTGCATCCTACAACAACACACACACATCATCAATATCAACAACACAATACAAAACGAACCTGAGACACACAGATGTAATGTCTTTCACGACTCGTCAGTTTGCGTTCCAGTATTATTATATTTCTAAATACTGAATCTGAATATATTATTTATTAAGAAATTTCTCATTATAACAATATTTTTTATTAAACCTGCATCATAATCCGTGTTTAAAACACGCTACGGCGTTCGTAAACGCAAGATTAAAACACGTCGTGCTTTAAAGGTTGCTAAACAACAAAAAAAAAATATTTACTATTAATATCTGTCACAACTGTAAACGTAAACAACAAATGCTAACCAGTCTCCATGTAAACGATATACGTCAAACGTCACCAGCGCAAAATTATGAAATGAATCAAAATCAAAATGTTGCTTTTCAGTTTTTTCCAGAGTATGATGCAGGTATAATAAAAATTAGCGTATGACACACGTGTATAAGTGCTTTTAAAGCACTAGCGACGTTAAAAGCACTCTGCTTCGCGTCGTGCTTTAAACTCGTCGTATGTGCTTTAAAAGCTTACTTATACACTTGTATCATAATATACTATTATGCGCGGTTCAGAAATATTCATATTTACATTAAAACAGATCTAATTTATTAGCCTACGAAAAAATCTAATTAACAGTTTTTTTAATATTGTTTTTACCTCCCGCCACATCCTGTAATGGAGGTAAAGGAATCATGCCAAAAATTCGGTAGTGAGTTTTCAGTGGATGACCACATTTTAGGGTTCCTAAAATACAATTTTAATAGTTTCGCGATGATGTCTGTCTGTCAGTCTATCTGTCTTTCTGTCAGTCTGTGTGGATCTCTGGAGTTACGGTTTATCAAAAACTATTAAACTGAAAAATTTTATATATCAATTTGGGAAGAGCTGAATAATTTTTGATGATAATCCAATTACCGGAAGTGGTAGTTTACTTGAAGCCCTATCAAATTATTTTGAAAATTTCAGTAAATTATAGTTTAATGACATTTTTTTTGTTATTAAAATAATGTTTCAAATATTATTATCTACAAATATTATTTGAAAAATTTCTAGCTTACTGTCACCATTTACGAATTACAATACTTTAAAGAAAAATAATATTTTTGCAATACCTGTACTGTAAGTTACCCATTAATAACAAAATTTAAACACAGTAAGTGGAACTTTTATAGCACAATTGGTTTCCATGGTTACATCATTTACTTACCGTTCACGGTGGATGGTAAGTGAAACTTACCGTGCAAGGTGGACGGTAAGTAAATATATGTCAATCAAATTTTTGTTCTAATTTCAATCTGTCAGCTGTTAATTTTGATACCTATTTTTCCTTTTCTTATATTTACGCAGGTATTGCAAAAAATAACTTACTAACCTCGAACTGTAAGTGATTTTTTATGTCTCGAATGTTTAGGAAATCTCGACCCTACGGGTCTCGACATCCCAAACTACATTCTCGACCTAAAAACTGTCACTTACAGTTCACGGTACGTAATATACTATTTCTTTTAAATCTGCTAACCTATAGCAAAAACGTCATACAGAAATCATGCTAAAAATCGGTATTTTCAGTGAATGAGCACTAAAATACGATCTTAATAGTTCATCTTTTCAATAATATTTAATAACAAATTATCTTATTATCAGCTTAAATTATCTTCAGACATATTTCTCATACCAACAGGTGAATGTGTCAAAGGCATATTAATTGATCTGGGATCTCATAAAAAATTCAAAATATCTTGCTTGCTGTACCCGAATAAATTTTATGATATTACTGTACATAACCCCAATGATAAACTAGACTAATAATTATTTAATTAACACTAAAATTTGCACTACTAAATATAGATTTCATGTCTGGACGTTTCGACAGTTTTATCATATATGTAATAATATTGAAATTATTTTAAAATTAACTGATATTACTTTCCAGTTAAATAACTTCTAAATGGCACAATATAAAGAAAAACGTTTCAAATAAGAATTCTATATCTGTTCGAATATAACTACATATATTCTAATTTAATTATTTACTTAAATATACCCAAAAAAACTTGATAGGACTTCAAGTAAACTACCACATCCGGTTGATACATTACTACTAAAATCAAATCAGCTCGTAACATAAACATTCAAATTTTAAATATGAAATCGTATTCCAGAGACTCCAAAACCACTGTATATGTTAATAAAAAATTGTGACCCGTAACAATACCTCCCTTATGTAATATAAGTATTTCCGAATAATTATAATATAGACTATATTTTAGCTACGTATTATATCATAAAATTTTCTACCTAAATGAACATTAAATTTGTAAAGTAATTGGATTATTTTACAACATTTTTATGGGACACTCAGTAATTCAAAATTATTATTTTTACTCCAAAAGTTGTGCAACCCAATTAATCTAAATATGTATATAAATAATTTAACTTGTTTAATTGTAATGTTTCAGTGAATGGTGTGAGACTGGAACAAGTGAATGAATTTGTATATTTGGCTAATATTGACCGGGAGATTTAAAGGCGGGTGTCTGCAGGGTGCAAGGTGTTGGGTGCTCTGGGTACATTTGCTCGAAACGTGATTGTATCTAGAGTCGTCTAGAGATGCTCGATTCAGTGTATATAATGGTGTGTTAGTGCCTAGTGGATGTTGGGTGTGGATGAAGAAGCATGAACGACGTATAACTGCTGTGGAAATGAGGTATTTGAGAAGAGACGTGATCGTGTCCACATTGGTGAATAGTGAGTGTAAGATTGAGAAAAATGTTGTTAAGAAAGTGGGAGTGAGTCAGTTGAGGTGGTTTGGACATGTTGAGTGAATGTCGAATGAAAGGTTGGTGAAACTAATATATGTGGGTGAACGATTGTGTGGGCGTCCGAGGACTAACTGGTTGAGAATGATTGATGGTTTGATGTATGAATGTGTACGAGGCGAAAGTGGTGGAATGTTTAGAGGAGATTCAGTGTTGTTGGGTTGGTGATACTTCAATAAAGCTCTAGTGATTATTCCCGGGAATAACCTCTGCAGGTAGCTTTTTTGATTCTTGTTAACAAATATCAGTTGTCAGATAGTTATCATCAACACAAGTAAAAAATGAACAAAAAAAAAGATTGTTAGATATAACTCGAGAGTTCGATAAATTATAAAATAATTCTCCAGTATCTTTCTCAAACTTGTTGCCATTTGGCAATAGCCACTCAAGCCCTATTCTCACTCTCTTATTATATTATTATTTATTACTGATTATTTCTTTCACTGCATTATAAGCCAATCAGAATGCTTCATTTACATAAAGAAGACGATTTCAAAGCAAGTTTTAATAAAATCCCTGCTAAGTCTGTTAACCTAACTATTGCCTGTCAACAAATTTTCGAAGATCTGTCAAATTATTTTCAATTTATTCTTATTTTTTCTTGTTACGAGTACATTATTACTGACAATTTTTTATTTGTTTATGTAGATGAAAAGCGGACTAATTATTTTTGTTTCATGCTGCCTCATGATTGGATGAATTGTGAAATGTGAACATTACAACGACACGAACCTACGACCTTTGGTGTACTAGGCTAGTGACATAACCACTACACCACTGAAATCGACACTGATAAATTTATTCTCTAGTTTATCTGAAATTAGAAATACCAACCCTTGGCCCGGTTGCACCAACGTTAGTTAAATTTTAAACTTGGTTTAAATAAATAAAAGCAAATCGAAGTTATATGTCATATGGAGTAATTGACATTGATGTAAAAAATTAGAGACGCTTTTATTTATTTAAACCAAGTTTAAAGTTTAACTAACGTTGGTGCAACCGGACATTCATGAAGTTATTTAAACTGTAACACAAACAGTAACAATAATTCTAAGAAAAAATATCTCAATTCTTCTCCGCCAAAACAAAATCAGCACCCTGATTGGTGCAGGGCGCTAGAACTTGGCCGCTCCAATGTACGGTGTGCCGTACTACATACATTTATTGATCCCAACCGCGCCTTACTGACGGACATGTGTGGATACTACTACAGGTTACTAGCAGTACTAGTACTATCATAAAAATACGGGTACACGTCTGAACACTAAACCCAACAAATCTAACATTACACCAGAGGACACTCGTCTTAGCTCTGGTGATTTACAAATATTTATTTGTTTTCCGGTAGCGCAGATATTGGAAACTATACAGGATGGTGTGAAAAATTAATGCACGGTATTGTAATAGTATATTATTCAATGAGCACTATTTAATCATTTACCATTAACCATTAAAAATATTAACACAATAATTAAATTTAAATCAGACCTCAAAAGTTTCTTAACATCTAAGAATTATGTCTTCGAATTTTTAAATGACAGATTGTAACAATATTGTAATCGTAATGTAAGTAATCTATATAAGTAGACTGTTCCTATACCATGTATTTTGGTCGACAGGAAATAAAATATTATTATTATTATTTTTATTGTTGAATAATAGCCATTACAGACGAGTAGAATACTATACTTTCGTCAAATATTTATTTGAAATTATAGGATAAGTAGAATTTTTGCTTTGACAAATACAAAAAACTGTTTGTTTATCAACATAGATAAATTGAGCAACCATCGCTAGGCTACGTATTGTTGTAACAAAATTTTGAAGTGTACATTTAGCAGAAAATCTGGAAACCAATATTCAGCTACAGTTTAAGCTTAAAAAGAAAATAAAAGTATGTAAAAATGAGAAAATTAGCGTCTTCGGCTTTTTATGTGGATAAAATTACTTAAAAGTCATTTTGATTTTAATCTTTTGACACGTAAGATTTGAATTTGACAACGAATGAATAATATTATTCATCGAACTGTCAATATTGTTTCATTAGCAACAGTAACAAAGATCATTAATTGATAAACAACGGTTGAATTATGGGTATTATTTGACAGTTGTGGATAAAGAAATTTAACTGTCATTTAAATGTACTTGTAAAATAAAATACACATAATTTCAAATTAATTTATGACAACATTGCTGTCAAAATTTTTATTGTTATTTGGATAATTTGATGTAAATTTAGTATGGAAGCAAAATTAATTGGAGTTTAATTTTTTGTTATAATACAAAGCGCATAAGTGTATTTTTCTACTCCTGTATAAATATATCCCCATTATTTAATTTATTTCGATGAATTATGATTCATAATTCACTCTTCTCGACCAATCACAAAGCCAGAAATCCATAATTCCCGGTTATTTTAAAGACGTGATGTGGATCACCTACCAACGGATGTCTGACATGTCAGTTGTCATTGTGTATTTTGATGTTGACGTTTTTCAACGTGTGTTTTCAACGAATTTCGATCATTTTCAAAAATAATTTCCGAATTTACAGGAGTTCAAAAAGTATAGTATTATATTCGGGATTATGGTCATTATTCACACGAATGATTTGCTTCACTCGCCTACGGCTCGTGACGCAAACTTCATTAAACAGAATAAAAACGGTTTTCCTCATGTTAAACGTCTAAAGCCCGCATTTTGTATGTTTGTATATCGAGTGTAGAATTTAAATGCGAAGTATATAGATTTCAATATAATTTTTTTGATATTCATGTAAATTTTTTCCTATTAAATTAACAGCAAAAGTTTAAATACAAAAGTTGTTCAGAATTTAAAAATGCATTCAATAAGGCCCATTTGGTTACCTAAATGTTAGAATTGTACGGTATATCAAACAAATTACAATTAATATTTATTATAGAAATTATAATACGACCAATGAAATTAAACAAAAACAAAAAATATTTGACATTTCAGAAAACAGATTTCGATTTATTTATTGCAGTATTGCATTATTTTGTATAGAAATTTCGTAAAAAAATATACCTATAATAGTTATTTATGTATCAAGGCACTGAAGTTTACTTTTTTTCGCGAATACGGAATTTATTTGCCGTGGAAAATAAACCATATGAGTGATAAAAAGGAACTTCAGTGCCGAAGTACATATTAAGTTTTATTTGAAATCTAAAATTAGAAAAAACTGTAAGAAAATTATTATACAGGTTAAGTTTATATATACATCTGTCAGTTGTCAATAGAAACTGACAGTCAGTGTTGCCAACCTCGAGAAGTGAAGTTATCGTAAATAACACTAAAATTATGTGATTTATACTCAATTTCTTCATCGGAATTAATTAGTTAATTCTTCTTGCACATATTGTTTCTATTTTCCTTATAAAGTTAGTACAATACGTCATATATCTGTCAAAATTATTCTATTTGTACAATAATTATTTGACGGTTGCCAACACTGCGTTGCTTAAAATTGTCGTAGGTATAATGGGTTACTTTAGTGACGATTTCTGAGCTTTTAATGACGATTTTTTTTAGCACAGTTTATTTGAAATAAATAAATCTAAACCTATTTTTGAAGTGTCAAATATTTTTCTATTTTGTCTAATTTTCTATGGCCGTATTATAAATTTTCTAATAAATATTAATTTTAATTTGATTGATATAGGTATAATGAAATACTAATATTCAGGTAACCAAATGATTTTTATTGCATGTACTTTTAAACAACTTTTGTATTTACACTTTTTTAGTAAAGAGAATAAAAAAAAGTTTACAGCAATATAAAAAATTACTTTAAAATCCCTATATTTTACAAAGCAAAGCAAACACCTTAAATTGTGAAAATATATGACAGGAAAATTAAATATAATTTTATAAATTTTCATATTTAATTTCTACAGTTACAATCCATAATAAATGAATTTTGTTGACTGATTTCCACGCAGAATTTTACGCTCTACAACATTTATTTGAAACATTTTTGTCTAAAATAATTTGGGGAGCAATGCGCACGATAAAACTGTTTTCCCATGTTAAAAGCATATGGCCCGTATTTTGTGTTTCACCTGTATATCATCACGCCATTTACCCATTTCTAGGTGTGGCATTTTGCATGAAATGCGGTTACCAGTCGTCAAATCTCTTCCCCCTTCCTCCATGAAATTAGTGGAGGTCAAAGTACAGAGGTTGAGTTAAAAGTATTTAAAATATTTGTTAAAACTTTCGTAATTTATTTAAAAATTAAAGACAGGATTTTCCAACTCTCTTTCTTTGGGTATTTTCTAAAATTTCTAGAATTTCTTGTAATTTAAATGTATTTACCTAGTTATTTAATTAAGATAAAATAATAACCAGCTTGGGTTAATATGTTAACCATAATTTGAATTAGAAATACCAGAGTACAAATTTGTATAATTCTTTGCTTAATTTTTCATCTGTAATTAAAAATTGAATATCCTAAATATCAATCTTCAATTTACTCCTACAGATTAAAATAGTGCTTCAAATATGTATTTTTATTTATAGAAATATGTCACAAAATTAAAAGGCATAAAAACGCCAAAATCGCTATTAAAGCACTGAAATTGACACTAGATTTTGAGCAACGCAGTGTTCCCAACCGTACAATAATTACTGCACACGTAGGATAATTTCGACAGGTGTACAATGTACGATCAGTAAATTTATATGTAGACTGAAACAATATGTGTAAGAAGAACGAACTAATGGGAATGATCGGCGGTCATGTAGTGAAACTGTGGCGCCACAACTGCAATCTTTTTTGACGCGATTATGAAAAAATCTTTGCACACTTAGCCTAGCGCAAGCTAGCGTAAACCATGAACTTTAGAGAATCTGGGGCAAATTTTGACATTTGGTCGTTTGTGTTATCGTGCATTTTATATGTATTGTGTGGTTCATCGAATTAAAAATGCCGTTTTGTTGTATATGCAAAAAAAAAAAATAACCCTGCACAAGTTTCCAAAAGGTGAAGTGAAAAAAAAAACTTGTGGATTCAAGAATTAAACTTTCCATTCATTTTTTATAATTATTAATTTCCACAAATGATAAATTTTTTTATATTTAACAAACAACACGGTCTTCGTGTCCTATCTGTCACTTCGCACTCTTCGCAGTCATTTTAAATTTCTAATGATTCTGTCATGCGCAGTGCGAATATCATAAAATTGCAGTGGTGCTGCCATCTGCAATTAGCTTTGCCCGATCATTCCCATTAATTCCGATGAAGAAATTGATGACAAAACACATAATTTAGAGTGTTCTTTACGATAACTTCGGTGTCCGAGTTTGGGAACACTGAGTTGTTTGATTAACTGACAGATATGTAAACTTAACCTATAAAATAATTCGTTCAATTTAGTTGTAAGTTTATATTTCAAATACCGTTTCACTGAAGTTCCTTTTTATCACTCATATAGTTTATTGATAAATTACATAATCGTGATAAAAAATTAAATTTCAGTGCCTTGATATATACATAGCTATTTTATAAAGACATATTGTTATAATTATTGTTACTATTATATAAGTTTTATTCAACAATGAAAATTGTGCGGTAAAAACACTGCATTGTACAAAAAAATCAATAATTTATACACAAAAAAATGTATGTATGTTGTTCAAATTTAAAATAATTATTAATAATGATTGCTAAAATTGTTTTAACCCACCGAGAAAACATCTATTTTTTCGATCACGAAGAACACTTGGTCAATTTGACCCAATATTTTTTTTGATCGTCTTCCATTCTGTAATGACTGGATAGACTGGTCTAAATAAATTCTGAGGTAAACTTAAGATACGATAGAAATGAATTATGCAAATTGATGTCTTTAAAAAAATCCCGAAAAAAAATTGGTTTAAAAAAAATGAAAGTGTACAGAAAGTATTGTAACTTTTTTATTTTTTAATATTTTAAACTAAAAATTGATATGGAAACGCTCAAAGTATTAAAAAAATTGTGTGGGTCAAATTGTCCCAGTATGTTAAATACTTGTCATTATTATTACAAAAGTAGAATTATAAATATTACGTTCAAAGGTTAGCAGACGTTCCCCGTTCGACATAACGTATATGAGGGGACACAACACTAATTATAATTCTAAATATGTCAATAGGGGGCTAGTGTTTATAAACGCACTTTTATAACAGCTGACAATCGGATGTAAATACAGAATCGACATGAGTAAGCTTAGAAATAAATGACATAGCATTGCCGTGGTTTTCTGTTGTTTTCGTTGTTTAGTTTTTGAGGTTAGGTATTTTTTGTTTTGTATTTTAGAGAAGTATTGTTCAAACAAAAGTTCTGAAAATTTAAGTTTCTAGAACTTCTATTTGAAGTACTTTTCTTTAAAGTTATCGTATGTAATTGTAATCTAATAATAGACTTGAATAAACTATTAGGTATAAATCATATTTTTTTAAAGGTTGGTAGAAGTGCTATTAGGAAAAAGTCAAAGTAGCTGACACCTTGTGTCAGAAATATAAACTGCAGTACATAACCTCCCGCCAATTTTAATTTCTAAACGGTACAAAATATAAAAAAAATTGTACAGCTTTTTGAAAATGACAAAATTTACTGCAACTCTATTATTTACCATAAATACCCAAAAAAAACCTGCAAGGTCTTCAAGTAAACTACCACTTCCGGTTGAAGCATTGCTACCAACATCTAATCAGCTCGTAATTGAAACATACAAAAAGTAAATATTAAATTTCAAGTTGATATCTTTATTAGATTTCGAGTTATTGCGGATGAAAAAATCATCACAGACATCATCGCGAAAATAGTGAAATAGTGTTCCAGGGACCTCAAAACGTGCTGTTGAAAACTCACTACCGAATAATTTAACCCGTCATAATACCTCCCTTACATATGTTCCAATCATTTTTTGGCTACTGATTATTATCATCTAGGTTTAATAAATAAAAATAAATATATCATCACGCCATTTACCCATTTCTGGGTGTGGCACTTTTCTCGCTGTAGATCTTAGTATTTATGATATATTTTGCAGGTGAAATGCGGTTACCAGCCGTCAAACTACCTCCAAAATTAGTAGTAGTATATAAAGTGATTTTAGTTTGCCAATATTCAACGAATGATATTTGAAAACTAGATTTGTACTGTCTCAAAAAGTACCTAACTTTCTTCATAATTTAATTAAATATGTTAACTAAGAATGCTCTAATTCATCAACAACACAAATAATATTATATTAAAACCGTTAATTAACAGTTGTACCTCAATCGTAATTCTCAAAAAAGTTTCCTTCTTTGAGAAAACGTTTAAAAACATAATAATAAAATGTGACTTACTCTGATGGCATTTTTTAAAGTTTCAGCTTCTTGTCTTAAAGAGTCCAGTTCATTCATACTGTTTGCCGCTCACTATACCTTCAGACCTGCGCTAAAACAACAACAATTAACATACAATCAAACAATCATTTTATAAAAGTATTTCAAACAATATTTGATGAAAAATGTGTAAAAAAAACTATTAGGTGACCAAAAACGGAAACAGCATATCTTTTGGTTGATAAAAAGATTGCTACGAAGAAACAAACATAAGCGATAAAATATTAGTAATAGAATGACGTTGCAAGGAAATGGTTAAAATAAAAACACAAATCAATATATTTGCCGCTCGGCATAAACTAAATTCTTACTGCATCGGAAATCACGTTAGACACAATTTATTTATTTACTTAAAATAAAATTTACAGATTTCTTAAAACTTGTAGGCTAGTTTATTTCTCAGTACGACCAATCAATTACGTCATCTTTCTTTAATAAAACAAAGAAATGTGTTGACTATTAGGGACAAGTGAACATCGCAAATTTAACGGCCTACTAGTGGCAGATGGTCAGGAAATAGGGGCGACACAAAAAAATAAATTCCCTACGAACACCTGTCATTTTGAAGATATTCATACACAGCTTAAATTAAACATACGATAAATTTAGATTTGTTTAAAAATAGAAGTGATGAATTAATAAAAATCAACTCTTTACTGGTGATTCTATAATTTTTGGACGCTACTTAAAAATAATTCGAGGTTATATGCAAAAAACATTTGAGTTACTATCGTTTTCCACTGCTGTAAATAAAATTTTAAACAAATGATTTCTGTTATTTATTATAAAAAAATAAATGACGTACGAGCATTGAGCTGATGTTTTCTACACTGGTAATAAATCTATTAAAATATTTGTGAAATTAATTACATATTCTTGAGCACTACACGATGAAGGCTAATTAAAAATAAAATGGGTAAAACGCAATTCGTGCTGAGAATAGAACAAATATCAACAAATTTTGACAGATAAAAATTATAAATTGACTAGTATACCGAGACACACCTACTTTGATCTGCAAATTTTACAATTTACCGAAAATAAATTTTAGTTTAATACTGAGCAAACTTATGGGCAAATAAAATTAATTTGTTTTCCGTTGAGCTTGTACGATGTAAAATGCGCTAGACTATAAACAAATTCACGTATTTAAGAATAAAAATAAATGTCAGAGGCGCCATGATTACTTTTGCACCTGCCAATGTTCAGTACGTTAAAGCATAGCTGAAACAGCAAAAAATCAAGCAAAAACTTATTGAAAATGAATTGTAACTACGGAGTAATACTATTTACCTCTAATCTTACATGTAATTGTTTGTACGAATATAAAATAATTCGATACGATATTGTTATCTTGAAGTATTATCTAGCAAATTTGCATTAGTATCTGAAACGAGGCGAAAATTCGCCAGTAACACACCAAACAGCTGAATTAATAATAAAACATTCTGTCGCAAAGGCAGACATATCTAATGCAGTGGTTTTCTTTTTGGAATCAATGGTTGACAATTCGGAATACGTATCTACTACCAATGCAAATTTGACCGTGTTAGCAGTCTCACTACATGAACATGACATGAAAAGATAGCACAGCACTCGTAGATGCTAGTTAGGGCACAGACAAACACAAAACTTGCCTTGTTCACGTAAAATATCCTTATTAATCCACGCCAGAATAAAATACCCTAGCGTAAACCTGCGAACCACAAATCACGAACTTTCCGGACCTCGCCCATTCAATAGCGCGCGCACACGAAATACACACATCAGACTAGAATATGGACACTTCTCATAAACGCATAAGAATTGTTTATTTCGTTTAATTTTCGCACTAAAATTGTTTAAATGGCCAAAGTACTGTAGGAAGGGTGCGCCCTGCAAGGCCGGCGTCCTTGCATCGATCACTGTGAACCCCGTTTCTGTGACGTCATACTACCATTGCAGTACAGTGCTGACACCTGCGGACACAGCCACAACTTGTTTTATGAGCGCCAGAAAAATCCTAATAAAATTAATAAAACTTCACTAATTACGCTCAATCAACCTACAGTTTCTCTTAATTGATACTGAAAAATGCACTTGCATTCCTGTATATTTTTAAATTAACCGGTCAACGCCTTTCTACATGCTTAATACATAAAATGGGTAGGTATCATGCGGACGAATATTTTTTCGTTGACCATTCAAACGTTGAAAATGATGCGCACGAATCTTTAAAACTCAAATATTTTTACATTGAATTTTCAAGTACCGACTTACGCATTTCTTGAATCTGCAATCCTTGATTATGCAAATCTTGAAAATTCAAAACGGCAACGCTGCCTTTAAATTTTTTCTGGGTTGTTCACCACAACTTTTATCTGGTAATATTTTAGTAACTTTTATGTTATTAGTATATTTAAAAACTTTTCACAATTTTAAATCATTTACCAATATGTTTTAAATAATATATTTATATTAAATTAATATAAATGTTAAACAGAAGAATTGAAGAAATACAATTGAATTTATAATAGGCAGGGAAGAATTCAATTTAATTACTACAAATAAAATGAACTGGAATAAAATTCTGTGGAAGATATAAATGATAGAAATGTTAAATTAAAAACTTATGTTAACATTTAATAATATTTGTTTACATTAAAAACTGTTATTTAGATATGAAATCAGTGATCTGAACCCCTTGTGGTTCAGATCACTGTATGAAATACTTATATAACCTTACTTTTTATTAAAACCAGAAAATCTATTGTATCGATGGATAAATATATGTAAGTATTAATATAAAACTGGTTTGGATGATTACAAGTTGATCATGTTCAATTTCTTTTTCAGAGTAACAAATTGGATGGGAATATATTGTTCTTCAGCTGTTTCTTATCATAGCAAAGTTATATCTGACATTCAGTAGATGGATGCTGGACTTAGCTACTGAAACTCAACACACTAATAGTAATAACTATGGCTAGTATTTCCTTCAACAAACGTAAAGCCTATTTTTGTAAAATACATCATTTCTATCGTATATGATAATATGTAGTTGTTCTCTTACTACTCTTTTGTAACATGGCCCCTATAAATGTTAATCAAATGTTACTCTTATTATTACCACTGTGTAAAAGATTTGGAACCTTTTTGTTATTAAATAAAAAAATGCATAAGAGAAAAGAATTATAATCGTAAATCATCTCGATACTATTCCATTATAATTTTTATCAAGCTAAATTTGTGTGCCATAATGTTGCAATAGTTTTTAATGAATTAGAAACACTACAAGGAAATGTTAAATATTAGTTAAAATGTTCACTGTCTAAGTTAGATCTATCTACTTCTTATTTGTCGTAATTTCTAAGTCAAAATGAGATATTGTTTAAGCAAGTATGTTGTCATAAAAAAAAAACATAAATCATTGTTTTATTACTCATGACAATGTGATAATTACCTCTTTTGCTTCTATTTCATGTTGAGATATTTCCAAATAAAATAAAAGACTTGGATTATGTGCTGGAAAAATATTTATTTAAAAACGTTTCAAATTATTGAACATGATTCTTCATTAGAAAAATAAACGTTTAGCATAAACAAGTAAATAGAAACATTAGCTATGTAAGCAACAAATTATGACTTACAAAACAGAGGAAACCATGTATTGTTCAACTCGAAGTCTTCATTCTGATTAACTGTATTGTTTTGCTTCTGCAGTTGGAAAATTTTTGTCTGAAAGTAGCAATACTTTAGTTGTTGTCTTTCCTCGAGATCGTTGTCTTCTGTAAATATATACTAATAGAATAGTGTCACTTTTCTTCGACTCTTAATTGTTGTAATGAATATACACCTGCAATCACAAGAAAAGTTGACAGAAACCGGAGTACGCATTAGTAGCCTTCGACGCTACAGAAATGTATGCTTACCACCCAGCTGCCATACAACAAAAATAAACGTCGATTTGACTTCCTATGGCCAAACTTTTCGTGTCTCCAGATTTACATTGTCATTACAAGAACCATTTTTCTGTCATCTATTCTATATTATTAAAAATAAACTTCAGTATCCTAAATTCTTCCAAATGCCCCATCATCAGAGCATAACTAAAATAAAAGTAATGTTTTTACGATTAACTACGTACCAGTTACTGAAAATAACCCATTGGCACCGTTTTATTCACAGCATCATGCAATTTTAATTTTTCCAGATTTCAAAACCTGTATCTTTAGATATTTGGTTCCTGCGTGGTGCGTGCATATGTCTCTCGGACCATAAGCCTTCGGAAAACAACCCGCCACTTAGGAGTATAATCATTCCTCTATCGCCGTTCATTCAACATAAATAATTATTTTCTAATGTAGATTTTGTAATTATTTACGTTACCCTATGACATTTTATCTTCATTCTTTTTATGGCCGGTTTACAATTATATCAGGCATGCTTTCCCATAGATAAATAATATGAAATAAATGCATTTGAAACTAAACCACAACCACCAATTTGAAGCACAAAGTAATGACAAGATTGGAAGTACTTTAACCGTTAAAATTTTAAAAAAGAGGCTTTATTTATACGAGTTATTCTGCAGCCACTCTACAGCCAATTTTGACAAGCAAATCACGGTGCATATAACCTATAACCAAACTATATTTCTTATAATTTATAAATAGAGGAAATATTATATTGGAACACGTTATTTTGTAATAAAATATCTATTATTAATTAGTGTTATTTTAAAGTAACTTATTAACGGATATTGAAAATTTTAATATGGCGCCAAATTTAAAAATGTATCTGTGTTGTGTTCAAAACCGACTGTAATGTATGATATTATTTGGTACTTTCCATTAGTAGTATTGATGTGAATAAAATAATAATAGAATTATTAGTGGAAGCTATAGATATATTTCGTTAGCGACAAATATAAATATTTAATACGACATTTGAGAGGATAATATGATGATGAACTTAATTAGATTAATTAGTAGGAAAACAATGAATAGGTAGTATCTATTTCTCTTTCTTTCATTCTTTGTTTGTTCATTCATCTTTATTTATTAATTAGGTTATGATCTGCAATTGAAAATCTATATATTGTGTTGTTGATTAAATATAGGTACCTACATTATGAATTAAACTTATTACCTTATTTGTCTGTCTACCTTTCTTCCTATCGTTATGCATATTTATCTTGCTTCGGGATCTGCGATTGCAGATCCATCTTTCATTTTTGTCCAATCTAACCGAAAGATTTAGTAATTTTACAAGTATGTAATTATAAGATTTATAACACATATGTGTCCACAGAGACATTTAAGGAAAGAATGTAAATTTCTACTCTAAAATATACAGATAATTAAGAAACTGCTATAATTATATATTATATGTAATTGATGAACATCCTATCAACCATTTATTTTCCTGACGAAGGGTAAACTTAAATGGTAAAACGAAAAAAACGGACTAGCAGTCAAATAATTTATTAAAAACTATGCCGACGTTTTAATAAATTATTTGACTGCTAGTCCGTTTTTTTTTCGTTTTACCATTTCCTACATCAGTCGATCATCGCATCCTTTCATCAAGGTAAACTTAAACTTAAATCTTTTGCTCCATTCTTCAACACGTTATTTAGTTTTTGGCATTTTGTGAGTAAATATAAAGGTATTTATTTAAAAATGTGTACTGTTATATTCGTACATTTTCCTTAGAATTTTGTTTAAGATAAGTTGAATCGAAACAAACTTTTTCCACAAGAAAAAACCGCGACTTACGGTGCAAATATTTTGTTTTTTTTATATATCATAAGAAATAATAAGAATTCGAGAAAATCGCGAGATATTAAAAATAAAGAGCAGGAAATTCTCTACAAAAAAGGTACTCAAAGTTTTTTTTTTCATAGAAACAATAGTTTTTCTGTAAAACCCGCTTGAACATCACGAATGAACAGCCCGGAAACGCGGAAACTCCAAATAGAGTTGGCGGCGCTCCACATTTTTTAAAATTATCACACGAAAAATAATTTTTGCAAAGTAAACCAAAGAGCATATGGAATGTAACTAAATATCCATTCATAATTCACTAAATTTATCCAGAAAATTTTATTTTTATTATCCAAAGCTAGTTATACAATAATTTACTTTCTGTTATTTTAAACCATTTTACATAAATGTCAAAATATAAACTAAAAAAACAATTTTCTGATCAAAAATCCTTCGAACATTATTAATTACTTAACTGTATGTTTCAAATAGGAACAATGACAATTTTTAATACCCTACCTGGAAAAACTAAGCAAATATTACATTTTGTTTAATTTTTAAATTCTTCAACAATATTGGTTTTGCGGGATTCAACTTTGAATAAAATTATTAAGAATAATAGTATATTATTCAGTGAGCATGTAATGTATGCTCATGAGAATGAAGCTTGCATCAATGCGAGTGATGTGTAAATCATTCGAATGAGTAATAGCCATTACATGCGTGTAGAATACTATATTTTATCAACAACATTTCGTCAAATATTTGTTTTGAAATTATAAGATTATGTAGAATTTTTGCTCCGACAAATACAAAAAATTGTTTATCAACATACATAAATTGTAGCAACCATCGCTAGGCTACATATAGTTGTAAAAATTTTCGAAGTGATTTGGCATTTAGCAGAAAATCTTAAAATCAATTATTCAGCTACAGTTTAAGCTTAATAAGAAAATAAAAAATGCTACTAAAATATTTAAAAAAGTAAATAAACATGCAAAATTCTCAGAAAAAGTCAGAATTTGACCATTTTTATACTCGGAATTATGGTAAATATTGCATAAAAATATATTACATGTTTTATATTTAAAATCTATATCCTGGTAAAAAAAATATCCCCTTGAAAGAGTAGATTCTACAGTAGAAGATGTTCGGGAGAAGAAGAGAAGTATCTTGATAATATAAAAGATGGAAATTTTCTTTTAACTAAGATTAAAGGAGGAATTATAAATATGGGTGCACAGTACTAAAAATATTGGACACAAGTTTAAATAATGAAATTAAAAAGTATAGATAATGAAAAAAGAGAATTTAAACTCATAGAAAATGATATTTAAACAGATGACATAGAAAATATTGAGCAATATTGACAGTTGTTTCATTTAACTTAATTTTTTTTTCAGATCTCGATTTTAAAGTATTCAGAGGCGTAATATTTTTAATATTTTGGTCAATTTCATTAACAGAACATCACACATTTTCATACAATTTAGAAATCACACTTGATTTATTTACGTGTTGCTATTAAAAGCAATTTGAAAACAACTTGTATACGGCGTGGCAATGTGATTCTGCCTTTCTGTCAAATGAAGTTTTTAAATTTTACTTTATTTTTCATGAGAGAAACAGCGTTTGGCTAAATTTTAATCGGGAAATAGTCCTTCGAATATCTCTCGTGCATGTTATTGTCGATAATTTGACATGCACTTGGGATATTATATATGACTATCGCCCTCACCTGTCAAATTATAAAATTGAACAAATCAAAATGATGTATATCTTTAAAACTAACCAATCAGATGTGAATTACGCGAATATTTTGACAGCGAATATTTTCCCGGGGAAAAAATATTCGAATATTTCCCGCAAAGGTAACTACATTAATTGTTAATAACTTTAATAACGAAGGAAATTAACAAAAATATTAATAGTTAGTGATATTAAAAGTACAGTTTTAGTAAACAATTCGATGATTTTCTTCCTTGTCTGACAACGAAGAATTAGTTTTAATAATTCTTACGGATCTTAATTCTTTTACAATTTAGCGTGATGTTTCTCATCAAATTGTAAATATGGTTTTATTGAGCTACTGCTTGATTGACCAGATATCTTAATTAAAGATTGTTCAGGAATGCCAACTTTTACCAATGATTTGAAATTTTTAATTGTTTGGTAACCAACAGCTTCTGCAGCCAATTTTGTCCACTAAGAAAGTGTATTTTTTCCTACCAGAGAATTCCTAAACCATAGGGAATTTGAATTATTTGGATTAAAGTCGAAATTTGGAGTTACAAATAACCTATTACTGGTTATATTATTTCCTCTTTTGGACAGTAATTTTTTTAAACTGCAAAGTTTCGACACTATATGATCATTTTAGACTCATTTTGTCAATAGTTATATCACGAGTGCTAAGAATTTAAATCGATTAAATTTGACATGTCTAGCTTATGCAAAAGTGTTTGAGTACATAATAATTTAAAAAAAAAACCCGAGACCGCAGGTCGAGGGATTTTATCTTAAATTATTATGTACGATAACACTTTTTTAAAAGCAAAATTTTGTAAATAAGCTAGACATCAAATTTAATCGATTCAATTCTTTAGCACGAGGTATATGTCAAGATTATTTCATGAATTCATCGCATAAACATTAATACTTGCCGAAGAAATTGTACTAAAACGTTAATTTTGACACATTTTCACATAAATAAATCGGTACACACATAAACAAAAAGCACCATAAAATTATGTTGTAACTATAGCAAAAACGGTTCTTTAGTAACACGATCCCATTAGTCACGGGTTGCCAAGCAACGAGTGATTAAAATTTTTAAACACGCCAAATTTGCAAAAATTTTGTTATCATGGCAAACTTCTCATTTAATATTGTGATCCTGCTTCATTAATAAAAATATTTTTTTACATATTTTTTGGGGTTTTTCATTATATAGTATATACATATAGTATAATATAGTATAATTTCAATTTTTCAATTCCTAAACATCTTACATTTATAAGAATTTTTTCAAAATTTTCAAAAATGTTTTCAAATTTTCCAAATTTCAGGTGGGTAATTACCCAGGAAATTTTCATGTGTGTAGTGCGGCCCACATTACCCACGCCTTCCGCCGGCCTTGCAAGTATCTAAATGTGCAATATGCCCAATCAGTTTTAAACTCTGACGAAATAAAAGTGCATGAATGCTAAAGTTTGCTCTGATTATAGTCGTTCTGGAAGGATCCAAGAGATAAAAGCTGGTGAAGCTTACGATTCATGAAAAAAAACTAGATGATTTATTAATTGTTGTATCGCTATGGATCATGTACCTACTTCGCAGTCGGATAGTAAGAATACTTTCTGTAGCGTATCGTCGAAGATTACAAAATACTTGCTGTCGGTGCATATACATAAAAATAAAGAGGTGTGGAAAAGTCATAGCATAGTCTCGAGGAAATATTTTACACAAAAGTAGTGCTACTTTTAGACAAAAATTTTCCAACTGCAGAAGTAAAAAATACAGCAAATCAAAATGAAGGGACAGGACATGATTTTCTCGGTTTTATACTATAATTTGTTTGTTACTGTTTCTATTTAATTGTTTATGATTTTCATTTATTTTCCTGATGAAGAATTGTGTACAATAATTCGAAACGCAGTATATAAATAAATATTTTTATATTATACCTGCATCATAATCCGTGTTTAAAACACGCTGCAGCGTTCACAAACGCAAAATTAAAACACGCCGTGCTTTAAAGGTTGTTAAGCAACAACAAAAATAATTACTAATAATATCTGTCAAAACTGTCAACAAATTGTATAAAAACGGATCTACATAGTAACGTAAGCGATAAATGCAAACCGATGTCTATGTAAACGATATACGTCAAACGTCACACGCACAAAATTTTGAAATGAATCAAAATCAAAATGTTGCTTTCCAGTTTTCTCCAGAATATGATGCAGGTATAATAAAAAATAGCGTATGACACACGTGTATAAGTGCTTTAAAACAATAAAGAAAAATGTTCAGAATTAAAACGGGATCATTTGAGTTCTAGTTGCTAATTTTTTTGTTATGTCTGAGTTCTAGCCAAAGAAAATTCACGATTTAAGGTAATTATCAGAGTACCATGAGAAATAAAACAATAATTTATGTTTTTATTTCTGATATATTTCAAATACTTGCTTAATTTATAAGATTTCATTTTCACTTAGAAATGACGACGCCTAAAAAGTACAGTAGCACTGTTTAACTTATCTTAGTCCACGGGACACTTTTTCTTAAACATTTCGGAGGCAAAAAGGATAGGTACATGAAAAGTCATTTCATGTCAATTCTAAAGTTATTTTATTTATACAAAAAAAAATAGTCAAAAATAATACATAACTAGAAATAATAAAAACACAGTCAGAATATTATCAAGGTATTTAATGGAAACATTGAGCAACAATTTCTTTTAATATTGATATTTGTTGTGAAAAGTCTAATTATATTTTCAAGAGTGGAATCTTTCAAGCCGTTTCTATATTTCGACTTTAAATACTTCCGAACATAGAAATTCCAGTTAATGCACTAGATGCAATATGTAAGTTGATGATTTACGATCATAATTCTTTTCTCATATGCATTCTATTATTTAATAACCAAAATGTTCCTAATTTTTTACAATGGTATATGAGCTATCATCATAAGTAATAGGTTTCAAATCAAAAATTTGAGATCGGCACAGCAGTAGTCATTGATTAACATTTAAAGGGGCCATACTACAAAAGAGTAGTAAGAGAACCACAACACAACTACATAACATCATCATATACGATAGAACTGATGTATTTTACAAAAATAGGCTTTACGTTTGTTGAAGGAAATGCTAGCCATAGTTATTACTATTAGTGTGTTGAGTTTCAGTAGCTAAGTCCAGCATCCATCTACTGAATGTCAGATATAACTTTGCTATGATAAGAAACAGCTGAAGAACAATATATTCCCATCCAATTTGTTACTCTGAAAAAGAAATTGAACAAGATCAACTTGTAATCATCCAAACCAGTTTTATATTAATACTTACATATATTTATCCATCGATACAATAGATTTTCTGGTTTTAATAAAAAGTAAGGTTATATAAGTATTTCATACAGTGATCTGAACCACAAGGGGTTCAGATCACTGATTTCATATCTAAATAACAGTTTTTAATGTAAACAAATATTATTAAATGTTAACATAAGTTTTTAATTTAACATTTCTATCATTTATATCTTCCACAGAATTTTATTCCAGTTCATTTTATTTGTAGTAATTAAATTGAATTCTTCCCTGCCTATTATAAATTCAATTGTATTTCTTCAATTCTTCTGTTTAACATTTATATTAATTTAATATAAATATATTATTTAAAACATATTGGTAAATGATTTAAAATTGTGAAAAGTTTTTAAATATACTAATAACATAAAAGTTACTAAAATATTACCAGATAAAAGTTGTGGTGAACAACCCAGAATAAAGTTAAAGGCAATGTTGCCGTTTTGAATTTTCAAGATTTGCATAATCAAGAAATGCAGATTCAAGAAATGCGTAAGTCGGTACTTGAAAATTCAATGTAAAAATATTTGAGTTTTAAAGATTCGTGCGCATCATTTTCAACGTTTGAATGGTCAACGAAAAAATATTCGTCCGCGTCATACTCTCCCCATAAAATTATAATTTGTTTTACTCCCAATTTTATGCGCATTTATATTTTATTTTAAGAATTTATTCTGTAGGTATTTGTGTTATAAACTTATAATAACAATAATAATCAGATAATTCAAATTAAATTAGAACTGAAAATGAACCCAGAACTCATATTTTAAATAATTTTCTGATTTAAATATGTGAGTAAATTTATAATCTTATAAGTATAAAGAATAGAATAAAGTAAAAATGTTTAAAAATTTATTTATTGAATACAACTGGGGATATTAGTTTTTTACCAATCACTGAGTCATTGACAAGTGTGTTGGCAGCAGTGCCAAACGTAATTTTACGTTTTGAAAATGGTGGAACGCCATTAAAGTGTTGTGTAGTAGACATATTGTGCGTGTTATTTGTAGTTAAAATTATCAATTATGAGTTCTACAAAGACTGAAACTACAACAACAGTACCAAAAAATGGACCTAAACCATACGGGAAAATCGTATTAACGTTAAAAAACTGTTTATTGCCCGATGAAAAATTGTTGTTGACCCCGTCACAAAATGATGGTTTAGATAAGGAAACTGAAATAGATTTAAGAATATATGGCTGTGAACTTATTCAGACCGCTGGCATTTTACTAAAACTTCCCCAAGTAAGTACTGTTTTTATATATTTATAGATTTAGTTGAATAGTTGAGACAATAGATATGATTCAGTCACGTTGTGGTTATTTTTGACCTTGCTTATTTTGGGATTTCCAACCAATATAAAAAATTCTGGAAATATTTCTTCGAAAAATAAGTGATTATTTGTTGATTAACAAACAAATATTAATAATATCGATAGTCACGATGGATATTTAAATGTTTTGGCCGACGTATTTGTTCTCAGGTCGCAATGGCTACGGGGCAAGTAATTTTGCAACGTTTTTACTATTCTAAGAGCCTGGTTCGACACCCGATCGAACACACGGCGATGGCATGCGTTTGTCTCGCCTCCAAAATCGAGGAAGCACCCCGACGAGTTCGAGATGTCATAAATGTGTTCCATCACATCAGACAAGTCAATTCTAAAAAGTAAGTATCACTCAGATGTTCTTCTCTTGCATAAAACATTTTAAATGGGGACATATTCATTTAGATAGACTTATCTTTCGAATTTACTTTCAAAGATAATTAGAGCTAATGAAATGTTAAATATGAAGCATAGTTGTACAAAGAGAGTAAGTTAGCATAATTTTTAAGAATATATTTCGTACGGTGTTTTAGCTTATGTAAGTGTGACACATTTTAACTTTTCCATTCTTTTTGTTTTCCTTTCTTCATCAAGGGGCCATCATTCCGAGATTTTTTTTACTCAACTGCCTATTTCCAACAATTTTTATTAGCCTGTTTTACACAACCTAATTTATTGATTAATAAATTGGACAAATTTTCTATAAGAACAAAAATATTGTCGTTCGTTTTACACACATCAAGTTGTGACATTTTCAGTAGTACCAACACGACATCAGCTGTCACCTATACTACTAATTGGTGTGGTCACTACATTACTTTCTTATACACAGAACCAACTGAACACGTATGACTTGTTCCTTGCATATGACATTATTTTCACAATTATTTAACACATAAATGTTCCTGTTTAATTTTAGTTCTCATTGTAACTATGATTTTATTTTAAAACATTAATATTTAGTCTTTAAAACTTTCTAACTAATAATACAAATATTGCTTTTATAATATTTCAAACAGCACATATTTTTGACACTTCACAATCATTTAACGATATTAATAATATATTATACATTAAGGGAGAGAAATGTATAATTTTTTTCCCGCAGAGTACAATACGACATGCGAAAAAATTTACTTCTCTCCTGCTGTGTATATATTATTTTTTTTTACGACCCCAATATTTATGATGGTTTAAATGTATTTCAAAATTATTTGAATTGTAATATAATTTTTGATTTGTTTAATTTTGATCTTTTTTCACATTATTTGAGCACTTTCCCTCACGACGGGAGAGAAAGTGCACAATTCTCTCGTAGATATGAAATTGGCTGCTTTTGTCATGATTTTGGTATCATAGAAACCTAGTTTCTCTCCCGGTCGTGAAAAAAACATTTTAGTTTTTTGTTCTTATTTAGCTAAAATTAATGAAATATATTATTAAATATATAATTTAGTTTTTCTCAAAATTAGAAGCATGTACACGAAAAGTGCAAATAACATTTTATATTCTAAACATTTTTGCTAACATCTTTCATTTGAAACTATTTTTCATAGCTGATACTATTTTTGAAAAAACTGTAATTTATTGTTTTGTGTGTCCAGTAAACTTTCTCTTCCGGTTTTTCAATTTCATTCAAAAATTACACAGCTCTTCCTATATTCATGAAACTTATAAATTCCAAGTTTCGTTTACATATCTTGTCTCGTTCATGAGATATTGCGCACACGGACACACATCCATCCATCCATCCTCACACACAGACATCATTGAGAAATTGGTCTTAACGGATTCAGTTAACCTCAAAATATTTCCGCAATAATCTCGTTTGCGATTTTTTCTTCATTCCAATACTTCCTTATACTTTGTATAAGAAAGTAAAAAGTATGTTACACAACAAAAAATTGACGAGAAAACTTGTTCAATTTATTGACCAATAAATTGCGTGGTTTAAAACAGGCATAATGAAAAATCTCAACATGAATTGTTGACCTCTTGTGGTTGTGGCTTAAATTTTACCAATATTTGTCTCACAGAACATAAATTTCAGTACACTTTTTATATTGTATACAGTGTTGTGCAAATCACTGATTTTCAATTTACTGTTTTAAATTTCATACAATGTTTGTGACACCTCTTTTGCGGTGGTTTTATTCAACCCTTTCCAATAAAACAAATATTATTAGAATTCTAGTTTGTGTTAGCTATGCATTTTTAGTCACTGAAATATAGTAATACTGGAACGTTGACTTTTATGAAACCGAAAAACGAGCCTGAGACAGATAGATGTGGGCCATTTTTCTTTATCTAACACTGTCCGAAAGTGAAAAATAATATTTAAGTTACACATTTATTTCAGAATTATTGATTGTTAACTTCTATATATTTTCTAAGTTGACTGTACAACAAAGATAGATAACCCAACAACTGGCTGTCTCTCTCGCCTCACATTTTCAACGTCAGATTTCAGTTAGTGTTCCAGTATTATTATATTTCAGTGCTTAATACTTTCAAGAATTTTTTCGTCGAATTTTATTAAAAATAACAATAATCGACCTGAGATTATATGAAGGAAAAACTAAATTTTAAATGAAAGTTACGACGTACAGACTGTCCCTTTTTCAGGTAAATCTATTGTTATTTACCTCACGAAAAAGATTCAGAATTGATAAAACATCATCATCTTATATTCTTATGATTCATAAGGTATAGAGAAGAGTCCGTAAAAATATTTACAATTTAATACAATTGACATATCATAAGAAACAACATCTTTAGTAAAGCACAAATGAATTAATATTTTATTTACTATTAAATAAAACTAGAAATGTTCAAAAATGTTTTCATTTACTGTCAAATAATATATCAACTTGTCAACAAAAAGACATTTGACAAATACAAATACATTGATTGGTACCACGAGCTCTGTTTTAAGAACAGTGTTTTAGCGCTATACAATGTTCAAAATTAGTTTATAAAAAAAATGTTTCAAATAGAAGTTACAGAGAAATATATTATCTACCACTTTTATTTGAAGAATTTTTCTATAAATTAATTGTAAAACATTTTACAGCGCTAAAACACTTCTCTTAAATTATCCAAAATAGCTGTCGATTTGCATATTTGTTTTTTGCTAATTCTACGGCATGAATAATTTGATAAAAATTAATATTTGTTTAATGAATTTTTTTGCCGATCAGCATTAAAAGTGTAAGTTTTTTGACAGTTAACAATCTATAAAATGTCACTGTTACTGCCTAGATATAGCAACCATTTAACAAACGTATAGCAATATAATTTCAATGGAATAATTTACAATATACCGGGTGTTGAATTGAAATGTGGAATAGAAGGATTTCAAAAGCAAAAAGTTTAAATAAATAAGTTGTTCAGAATTGAAAAATTCATACAATAAGGTCCATTTGGTTACCTAAATATTAGTATTTCACGATATATCAATCAAATTAAAATTTATTAAAAAAATTGTTGTATGGGCGTAGAAATAAACAAAAACAAAAAAATATTTCACATTTAAAAACAATGTCAAATATTTTTCATTTTTGTCTAATTTTCCAAGTCCGGGTAATAATTTTCCTAATAAATATTGATTTTAATTTGATTGATATATTGTGAAAATTTAGGTAACTATGGACCTTATTGCATACATTTTTCAATTCTGAACTACTTTTGTATTTACACTTTTGCTGTAAAGTGAATAGGTACAAATTTACAGCAATATCAAAAAATAGCATTTTAATGTATTAAAAAGAATCACTAAATACTGATTTACAGCTTCGGCAGCATTCATTGCTTCAGCTTTGCTTCGTCAATGAAACGCTAGTCTCTTCTGTAAATCTGGTATTTTTGTGCCTAGTTAAATAACTGTTTCCTTCTCTACAAAAAACTATATATTATTTTGCTGAAAAACCATTAGAAGATCCAGTATTTCATTATTTTAAAATTAACATTGTTATATACTGTCGCATTATCCTGTAGATTTCAAGACTTCAATGGTGAGGCACTGGGGGGATATCCTGTATACAGGGTGATTCATAACGTACGGAAAATAATGAAAGTGTAGTCTTAATAAACTTTGGACAAATTCAATAATTAAAAAGTTACTACTAATTAATATTATATTATTATATGAGGGATTATGATATTCATTATTCACGAAGATGAAATTTGCGTTAAGAGCCGCAGGCGAGTGATGCAAATCATCCGAGTGAATAATGACCATAATCTCGAATATAATTCTTCACCTTTCCTACCCCTGTAAATTCGGAAATCACTTTTGAAAATGATCTAAATTCGTTGAAAACACTGACTCCGTTGCTTGATGATCCACATGTGCTATAAAATAACCGTGAATTATGGATTTCTGACTCTGTGATTGGTCGAGAAAAGTGAATTATGGGTATTATAATTCATCGAAAAAATTGAGATATATTTATACAGGAGTACCAAAGTTCTTTTAAATGAACGCCTACCTATTGAATACCGCTGATAATAATTGGGAAGATTTGTCATAGAATAATATATTCTTCAACAAGTAATGGAATGGTACATATTCCACCCGAGCAAAAAGTTTGTAGTCCGAGCCGAAGGCGAGGGCTAAGTTTTGCGAGTGTGGGATATGCCGTTTTGTTACATGATGTAAACTATACTTTCTATAACAAGATTTTGGAAATTATACAAAAATACATATATAAAACTGTTGAAAACGTCAAACTCAAATAAATCAATTTAAAACAAACAGATGTAACCATAGTAACTGAATCAAGATACTCCATATATCGCGCTAATATGCGGCTCTGATTCGTCGAATTTATTCCATACGCCGCGTACGGAATGATAGTTGTTCCAATACAATTTTTAGTTGGGGTAACTAGGCATTCCACAACTAAAAATTGTTATGGAATCACTAACATTCCATACGTAGCGTATGGAATATTTTCGACGAATCAGAGCCGCACATTAGCGCGATATATGAAGTATCTTGATTCAGTTACTATGGTTACGTCTGTTTGTTTTAATTTAATTTTCTGAGTTTGACGTTTTCAATAGTTTTATATTTGTATTTTTTGTATATTTCCAAAATCTTGTTATAGAAAGTATAGTCTACAACATGTAACGGAATGGCATATCTCACACTCGCAAACCGTAGCCCTCGCCTTCTGCTCGGACTACAAACTTTTTGCTCGCGTGGAATATGTACCATTCCATTACTTGTTGTAGAATATACTATTCTTTTAAATCTGACAATTTGCTGTTATTTTAATTTTAAATTCTACACCCAATAAAAAATAATAACAAAAGCAGTAAAATGAAGAAATATTTTTAATTGATAAATTATCAACATGTCTACATTTTTCTCGTTATTGAAAGTATTAACTATTTTGCATAATTCGATGGTTAATGAATTGGCATTTCAATGAATTTTAACGGCCACTTGTTTTCTAATTGTGTTTTTGTTTTTAAGTGGCTCTTAATCATGACAGCAATTTTCGAGCAATTAAAGAATACATTTATAACTAAACATTGTTCAAGTAATTTTAAAGTATTTCCAATTTCTGTTTAACTGTAGTTTATAATGACTGCTTATTAATTGATACAACTCTAATTTGCTGTAACTTTTTTATTATTGAGTTTTTGTCAAAAGTTTGTTAAAGAAAAGACATTTGTTGGACCCCCTAGCTACAGAAATGATTCTGTGCGTTACGAATCGCCCTGTAAATAGTTTGAGAATAGTGTAGATTTCGTGATGTCACACTTTCATGACCTGTTATTGTAACGGTGTTTCGGTTGAAAGGGTTGAAAGTTGAATCTGTGCACAACACTGTGACCCATGTTGAGCGTACAAATGTGTGCTGTTCCTCTGTGTCCAACGTTACTCAAATGTTTATTGTTGATTTGCAGAGGTGAGTCCACCGTTAATGGCATAGTTGTTGGGGCAACTGGCCAAAACGCCACAAATTGCCACCGTCTCCATCGGGCTGAGTGTCCAACACTGCAGCCAACTTAACAAATATAATCCCCCAACAAACCATATATAACCTCAAACAAAACTCTATTAAGCAGTCAGTGTGTGATCTTTACGTTTCCAACTACGTTGCAATGTGTTGTTTGGTGTAATTTGGGGGCTGGTTTCTATAGTTGTTGCGTCGCGCTTGCACAAGGTAAGGACTTGTTACGAAAAGGTTTTATTTCTGATTCATTTTTCCAGATTGTTAAAAATGGTTTCAAGCATGTGAGAGACTTCTGCAACATACGGCAAGAAATATGAGCCAAGCTGCACTAAAACCACTTTTTTATTCATTATTATTTCAAGTACTTATCTCATATTTCTTGTTTTATGTTTGTTTGCACATTTGCTCCACAATGTGGTACGTATTGATTTATTTTTAATGTGTAAGTTCATTAGGTGTAATATTTATTATGTATATTACAATCATGCTATTTTTAAATTGCTGCACATATACAGGATGTAACGCAAAATGCGGGACATAATCGTGTAACATCGGAAAATTCTGCATGGAAATCAATAAACACAATCGATTTACTATGGGTTGTAATGCAGAAATTAAATATGAACATTTAAAATTATTATTTAATGACAAACAAATATGTCATGTTTTTCCTTTGATATTATTTTAAATAGTAAACCAAACATTTAATAATGCTAAAATATTTAACAGAAAAACATGACACATTTGTTTATTATTCTATTAAATAACAATATTGTAAATTTTAAAAAAAGAGTCAGAAAAGTGGTACATTACTATCGAGTAATTTACGGCTCCGAGTCAAATACAAACATTTTCCTGACAAGTTATGTATTATTTTGTTTTCTGAAACCATTGATAATAATAAAAAAATTAGAAGCATGTTCAAGAAACCAAATAGCATTTTATATTCCAAATATTTTTGCTAACATCTTTCATTTGAAACTTTTCACAGCTGATTCTATTTTTGAAATAAATGGAATTTATTGTTTTGTGTGTCCAGTAAACTTCCTCTTCCGGTTTACCAATTTCATTCAAAATCAACTCAGCTCTTCATTTTTTCATGAAACTTATAAATTTTCGTTTACATATCTTGTCTCGTTCATGAGATATTGCGCACACGGACACACATCCATCCATCCTCACACACAGACATCATTGAGAAATTGGTCTTAACGGATTCAGTGGACGTCAAAATATGTATTTCCGCAAAAATCTCGTCAACGATTTTTTCCATGATACTTTGTATAAGACAGTAAAAATTAATTTAAATTTAAAAATTAAATCTGATATTCTATATGTATCTAGTAGCGCGTTTCTTTCGTTTCCAATGTAACAGAACGTTTAATTAAGTTTTGTAACTACGTTTATGAGGTAACAGAACGTTTAAACGTTTTTCTGCTAGTCAGGGAAATACTACTTTTGCTCCGCAGTTTAGGCGCGAAAATAATACTTTCGCCCCAATTTCAGAAACATTTAATTTATACTGCCGTTCGAGAACCACTAGTTGAAATTTCTGTTTGTTATTCCTATTAAATGAGGCCCTTTTTTCTGGTCAATTTTTGTATAAAACAATGTTTTCTAAAGTCATTGGTTCGCCCAAATAAGCGCTGATTGTTTTAAAAGAAACATCCTGTATGTGCGGAGATAAAAATATAGCATGATTACAATAGGTTGTATATTTCATTCATATTATCGAGAGATTTTTATGTAACTTAGAGTATCCAATTTTAAAGCACAACTTTATATATTTTAAAACTTAAAATATAATTTAAAATTGACATCGATGTGCTCGCTTTTTTGGTGTAGGGAGATATTTTTTAAGAACTTCGCATTCCATATTTTAACTCACTATTAAACTGTAAAAACCAACTGAATAAACTAGAGAAGATATATGTAACAGAATTGTAAATAAATAAATAATATAATCATGCCATTTGCTCAATTTGGGTGTGGCACTCTGCCTTCGCAGATCTCAGTTATTAAAATGCTCTTACCAGCCGTCAAAGTACGACCTCAAAAGTGTTAATAAATAGAGAAGCTTAGAAGTAGTTATTATGGGGTCGAACTGAGATCTCTCTAATAAATAAATATATCTACATACGACATGTTCATATTGGGTGTGGCACTCTACTTCGCAGATCTCATTACGTAAAATGAAGTAACCTGCCGTCACGGCACGACCCTCAAATATGTTACTTGAGATAAAACAACAGCGTTTAAAGTTTGATTTTGTTATACCACGCCATTTACACATTTCTGGGTATGGCTCTCTAATACAAATTTCGGTTAATTAAATGTGGTTACCAGCCGTCACGTTACGTCCCCATAAGATGCAATTACTCATATCTGGGTGTGGCACTCTGCAAAAAGCAGATCTCGATTTTATATATTTTTGCGCGTATAGTTCTGTCAAATAATAATCCCCATTTTAGTGGAGAAGCCACAAGGGTATGAGACAATATTTGGAATTTTTTTTCAGTCTAAACCACGGAAATGTAGTAATACTGGAACGCGCACTTGTAGTTATTTACAAAAGCGAAAAATGAGCCTGACATGTCGAAGGCTACTCATCTTTGTCTTATACATATTTGTTGAACAGTTGCTATATAAAAAGATTGTACAACAAAGTCTAGCTGTCTCTCTCGGTTTACATTTTCAACATCAGTGAGCGTTCCAGTATATATTTCAGTGGTCTAAACTAGTAGAACTAAAAACGCGTATATAAATCAATGTTAATTGTACAATTAATAATTAACACTGGGACTAGTTAGAAAATTTAGCTTTAAGTGGTAAATATGCATATTTTAGTAATTTACATTGCACGACCGTTACGATAAGAAATTCTTTACCACGAGAGACAGAACAATAGGTTTATAATTCAGTATATTATAAATTATATTTATTTCCACTTTCTATGTAAATGACAGTTTAAAAGTACTTTGATAACTAAATTAATGAGTAATTACAGCACATAGACCTGTAAAGTTTTACAGAGTCTGGTAAAATTTTACGAGCTTATATTTTATAAGGTCCATTATTTCCATACTCAGTTAACTATATGTTACAAGTTATGTTGACAATTTTTGTTGCTGCACTAAGAATGGATGTTACGTTTGATTTTAAATAACACGATTGATATATTCAAGCGTAATAACCACTAATGATGCAGCCCCAAAAATGTCAAGATAACTTGAAACACGAATGGTATTCGAAGGACAATTCAATGAGACCAAATGTATTAATTCTTTAAATTGACTAGCAAATACATTCACTGCCAGAGCAACAATGTTACAATTCAATCAATCAATCAAGCACCAGTGAAAATTGTCGATGAAATTACTAGTGCAAAATGTCAGTATAATTCTTTTCAGTTGGTGGAAAATTTTAAATCCTCAAAATCTATTGGACCAATTTTGACAGATTCATATGAGTTGAATTGTCAATAAAATAATTAAAAAATATTGCATCAATTATTTTTCTAGTTATAATCTTTTGATGTGATATTTTGTCTGAGTTTGGAAATACCGGCCCTAAAAGTAATTTTAAAAATACTGTGAAGGTGTAAATAAAACTAGCTTGTAATTAATTTTTACTGGACTCACTAGATTATGAAAACTCATTCCTTCGTAGATTAGTAAAGATTTATTTACTACGCTCAACATGTCAATAACTATTATATTCTTAACTTTAGGTGGTTAACGATTGACTAACTAATAGTGTATTGTACATCAAGGGAGAGAAGTGCATGGTTTTTTCCCGCAGAGTAATACACACTTCTCTCCTGCGATGTACATACTATTTTTTTTTTTGACGACCCAAATATTTATGATGGTTTCTATGTATTTCATAATTATTTGAATTGTAATATAATTTTTGATAGTTACATTTAATTTATTTAATGGTTAAAATTATTTTAGCACTTTCTCACGACGGGAGAAAAAGTGTACAAATCTTGGCTGTTTCTGTCATGGTTTGGTATCATAGATACTGTTTCTCTCCCGATCTTAAAAAAATAATTTTAGAACCAAAAGTTGCAGATTATTTAGTTACTTTATATTTTATCTAAGGTATTATTTTTTCTAAAATAATGATAGTAAATTAATTACTTGTTAACCACCTTTAGTTAAAGAGTCAATCGGCCCAATTCTCTAACTCAGTTGTTAATTTTTAACCTCTTGTTAATATTTTTGATAAATGAAACAAATGTTACAAGTGACAGTTTTATTTTTTCTATGAATTAATAATTTTCATTGGATTAAAATATTAATAAGTGGTTAAAAATTGACAACTGAGTTAGAGAATTGGGCCAAATATAACTAGTTGTAAGTATTGGCGAATTCAAATCTCGCTAGTGGTCCTAAATGTAGGTCCCTTGGAATAATAATCTATAAAGAACCTAATCCAAATGACAAATGGAATGTTCAGAATGTTGTAGTTGTATAAAAACAATCGGCTTTCTACTGTCAAGAAAAAGGTACGTATTATTTTTGCTACTTCCAAAATTGCACCAGACTGTACATTGCAACGTAAACAAAATAAATAGTTGACCAATAACACACATTTTATAAATAAAATTAAAACGAATTAAGTCGGAATGGAGGTAATCAAGAACAATGAAGATTCACTATCGTACTTAGTATTGTGTGCATTTTATTAAATCTCTTCAGCTATTTTGCAGGTGTCTTCAGGAGGGTAGAATCTCACTTGATACGGACCTGGACGTATAATCATGCACATTTCCCATAAATAGAATAATTGAGACACACAACTATGCTTCATATTGTAACATGTGTTGAAATTTGGAGAATATTCATCAGTGCTTAAGTGTATTTGGTGTTTTTGATGTTCTCCAAATTTAGGGGATGAAGTGTGCGGGGGTGGGGCTTAGGGTTTACCTTTTTGCTTTTTTGTCTGCGTAGAACTATTCAACCGATGATATTGGACCAAAATTACATAACGTTAAAGACACAGGTGATTAAAGCGGAACGAAGAATCTTGAAGGAGTTGGGATTTTGTGTGCATATTAAACATCCACACAAGGTATGTCTGAAAAACTCACTATCAATATTACTTAGTACCGGTATTTCCATCTAGGAATAAACTTAAAAAAATACACATCAAAAAAAGACAGCTAGAACAATAAGTTGAGCTATGATTTCGATGCGACAATTTTCATTTATTTGGTACTTTATTCGTAGTAGATGGAAATATCGGCCCTTAGGTTAGAAATAAACATGGATGCTGTCAGAATAATTGTTGTTTATTAATAAATTTCACATTTATTTGAATTGTAATATAATTTTTGATAGTTACATTCTATTTATTTAATTGTTAAAATTATTTGAGCACTTTCTCTCACGACGGGAGAAAAAGTGCTACAATCTTGGCTGTTTCTGTCATGATTTTGGTATAGAAACCAAGTTTCTCTCCCGGTCTTGAAAAAAATAGTTTTTCAACCAAAAGTTGATAATTGTTGTTTATTAATAAATAGTTTAGGAATCATACAAAAAATTCTGTAGTGAGTTTTCAGTGGATGGGCACGTTTTAGGTTCCATAGAATATGATTTTAATAAATAATAAAAAAAAACGCAGCACTTGAAAATGCACCAAAAATGGCTAAATTTCAGTGCCATAACTCGGTTGCATTTAGTTGAAATTGGATGATTCTTTGAGTTTTAGAAACTTTGAAATGCTTTCTTCAATGTGATGCTAGTCAATATGATAATCAAATCCATTCTACCCTCATATAAAAAAGCTTCCTGATGTCAAAAAATGTTCAACTTTGCTAGCTCGTACGCAGTGTCAAAAAAATCGTAGACTCAATTGGCAAACAGAGCAATAAAGTTCAAACATTTTCCTTTGTGTTTCTCAAGATTTGAGTACCTACGACAATTTGGTGCGAAATTGTGAATTTTTCAAAAATTTTCCAGTCACGTTTTGAAAACAGACGTTTTTAGAAAACTTTTGTAAATGCGATAAATGGATATTCAATACGCAAAAAGTATTGCTCTTTCATTTAAGAGGCTATTGCGCACAGATTAAACGATTTTGATACGAAACGATTCAAGTTACGGCAAAAAATACGGAAATTGACCTTTTTTAAAAAAATACATAACTTCTGGCCAAATCATCGTAGGTCCTAGAAAATTGCAAAAACTTGAAGGAAAATGATTGAAAATTAATTCTCTGTTGGTCAATTAAGTCAACGATTTTTTTACTCACACTACGAATAGTTAAATTTCAACAGTTTTATCCAACATCTCTTAATAAATGCAAAATTTATTAAAGAAATATTATTTAACAGTGACATATTCTTTACATTGTTTAAATTAAAATGTCAACCGAAGTAGTTACCAAGGTGTTGTGTGTTATTATTATTGTTATAAATAGAAAAATACTCACTAGTGACTTTTCTCAAAATTATACCCACTAGTTGGTAATCTGTTACTTTTCGTGTTTAAAATCGCCATAGTTATACAGCATTTATTGAGAGGTCTTGGATAGTAGTATATTCTACAACAAGTAATGGAATGGCACATATTCCACACGAACATAAAGTTTGTGCTACGGTTTGCAATTGTGGGATATGCCATTCCGTTACATGTTGTAAACTTTACTTTCTATAACAAGATTTTGGAAATTATACAGAAAATATAAAACTGTTCAATACGTCAAACTTAAAAAATTAAATCAAGATACTTCATATATCGCGCTAATATTAGGCTCTGATTCGTCGAAATTATCCCATGCGTATGGAATGATAGTTGTTCCAATACAGTTTTTAGTTGTGGAATGTGTAGTTTCCAAAACAGTCTTATATAAAATTTATTTATAAGTGTTTCTATGCAAGATAATAGGAACAACTAAAAACAATTTCTCATTTCTTTTTCAGATAATCGTAATGTATTTACAAGTCCTATCATTCGAGAAGCACAAAAACCTAATGCAATTATCATGGAACTACATGAATGATTCATTGCGAACAGACGTATTCGTTCGTTACCAGCCGGAAGTGATCGCCGCCGCCTGCATTTACTTGACTGCCCGGAAACTCAAACTACCTCTACCCAAGACTCCGGCGTGGTACCTGCTTTTCGGTGTCAAGGAAGCGGAGATAAAGGATGTTTGCATAAGGATATTACGGTTGTACAATAGACCAAAGGTTTGTCACTGTTGGTTTTACTAGAATAAGAATAATTAACCCTCCAGTTGAACTGAAACTAATTTAATTTGTCGACGATAAAACTTTATCTAAATTGAAGACTATCTACACTTTTAAAATGTCTTAATTGTTATTCATTAAGCCACAATGATTTTTTACAAATGTTGTGATGTCAGATTTGTGAATCTCAAACAGTAGGGATTGTAAATAATTGTAGTCACATAAATGTTCTATTTTTTTGTTTGAAAAATGATTTACATTTAATTAATAGTATATTGTACAACGAGCATGGAATGGTACTCATTTCCTACGAGTATGAAATGGACATTCCATGCGAGTTGTACACTATACTTTTTCTACGACCACGATATTATTTCAAAATTATTTTAATTTTAATAATAAATTTGTTCCGCTTTTACCATTAGAATATTTGACAATTCTAAATAAGTATCTTAGCAATGGCACCTGTACTTAAATGAGCTGACCTGTATCGAAATACTCACAAAACAAATTCATTTCGCACGATGCTGGCAATGTACCTCATATCCCTAGCAACAATAAACCTACAATGAGCAGATTTCTCAGTGGTCGTAGAAAAAATAACATTTCGTGATAAATAATTTAAATATACTCCAGGAAGAAACTTAAATAAACTGCAAGATTATTTTAAAATCATTTAACAAGTCTGTAATTTCGTTAAGTCGACCTAAAGTAATATTTATTAGTTCAAAATAAATGGATTTAAAATATACGTACGAATTCAAAGTAAAACAAATAAATAATCCTCACTTTTTACTCATTATGGGCGTGGCACTCTACTTACGCAGATCTAGGTAAATGATATATTTTGCGTATGAAATGCAGTTACCAGCCGTCAAGTCATAGCCCCGTATATACGATAGTGGCGGGGAAACAGGTAAATTTAATTTGGCTATTGTCGGATTTGGGATTCGAACTTCGAACAATCCGATGCGTTACGACTATTTATTCATTTAAATTAATGGCCAATTATTTTGACACTTCGGCAATCTGACAGCTCAATAAATAAAAAATAAAGACAGCTCAATAAATAAAAAATAAAGAGAAGTACAAAGAATTCAGAATAGGATAGATATGCGCCATAATACTTTGACGTCATTACAAAGGTCTATAAAACTCAAATATTTTAATAATTAATAATATTTTTTAAACTTCTGTTATATCTACTCCGATGTTTTAAGGTCAACCTTACGGGCTGAAGATAGCGAAAGATGAACATGACTTTTTTGAAACAATATATTATAAATAAATAAATATATCATCACGCCTTTTACCCATTAAGGGTGTGGCACTCTGCTTGCGCAGATCTCGGTAGGTGATATATTTTTGCGTATGAAATGCGGTTACCAGCCGTCAAGTCATAGCCCCCAAAGTTGTTAGTGGAGGGGGAACCACAGGGGTAAATTTAAATTTGTAACTGTCGGCAGTGGGATTCGAACTGAGGATCTCACGATCCACAGTCCGATACGTTACCACGGAGCTATTTACCCCATTACAATATATTAGATATATTATACAATATATTATTATTATATTAAATGAAAGATGGGGTAAATAGCTCCGTGGTAACGTATCGGACTGTGGATCGTGAGATCCTCAGTTCGAATCCCACTACCGACAGTTGCCAATTTAAATTTACCCCTGTGGTTCCCCCTCCACTAACAACTTTGGGGGCTATGACTTGACGGCTGGTAACCGCACTCTCAAAAATATATCACTTACCGAGATCTGCGTAAGCAGAGTGCCACACCCATAATGGGTAAAAGGCGTGATGATATATTATTATTATTATTATTATATTAAATGAAACATATAATGTTTTATACCTACATTTGTAGATAAAAGTCCAAAGTTTTGTAATCAATTTTAAAAAGCTAATTTTGTTTACAAATTATACATGAACATAATTTACAAAGTAGTAAAATATATACCACACATTCCCATGAACGACTACAGTAATGAAAATGATTCGTATATTTATAAATAAGATCCTCTATAACATACTAAAATTATTTTCCATTTGAATTTACAGTTTTTGAGAAACAAATAAAAATATACCAAAAAGTGTGTTTTTTGGTATATTTTCATAAAATTGGAAAAAATGCGATAAAATACTGGAAATGATTCGAATACTCAAAATGTGATTATTAAATAAAAACGCGGACTAATGTTTTTTTCGGTATTTATTTATTTGTTTATTTATTTATTTTCAGCCAAATGTAGAAATACTCGAGAAAAAAGTTGAAGAGCTGTGTAAACAATATCAAGATGCAAAGTTGAAGGCTAGGGGAGGTTCTGAAAACAACACACCATCGCACAGTGGCAGCCCGTCCAGTCCCGGACAAAAGATATCCGGAGGGACACATAACGCGTGGGGCGGATTTATCAGGTTTCCTATTTTGCTTTCAATCAGTATCTTCATTCATTCATCAATCATTCACTCTTCTTTCAGTTCTTTCAGTCATTTGGAAAAGTTGTTTTATCATTTATTTAATAACATTTTATGTTAGGATTAAAATTTAACTGAGTTTGTTGACCAAGTTTCTTATCTAGATTTTACTGAAATTTATTTAGCTTCCGCATTGTTTCATTTCGTATATGTGTCACTTTATCGTTTATTTTAAAAATAATAATATTAAAAAATATTTTGTCAGAACATTTGTCCACTTTTGCGCGTGGTTCTCTGTATAGAACAGATTGTGGTAAGCGATATATTTTTACGCGAGCTCTTCCGTCAAATTAAATAAGATGTTAGTGACTAAATTTATTATATTCATCACGCTATTTATCTATTTTTGTCTGTCTGTCTAGGTTTGCTTTTGCAGATCTCGGTAAAAGATATAAACTGCTGGACAAAAAAAATACATATTTTTTGTCGTTTTGTTTTATTTTCTAAATACATACATAACATCGCGCTATATCCCACTTAGTGGGGTAGCACGAACCCAGAAACACAGTCAACCAACAATCAATCTCCTCTAAACATTCCACCACTTACGCCTTGTTCACATTCATGCATCATTCGTTCACGCAACAAATCATCAATCATACACAACCAGTTATTCCAGATTAATATATTTTTTTCCAAATCTATACTAAAGAACACGATATTACTACGCGAAGTTAGCCAAAATAACTTTACAGATTCTTATGTCAAACTTGAATTACCTACAAACCTAAAAAAACAAACATATTAGTCTGTAATACTATTGGTGAATTTATTTATTATTTACCTTTGATAATAATAATAATTTATTAATATATTTAGGTTGTATGCTTTCGAGGGATAGACGTATTGATCGGGAGATTGAAATTCGGAAGTCTGCAGACAGTAAAGATTGCTTTATTGAGTGTTTATAATGGTGTGTTAGTGCCTAGTGGATGTTGGGTGTGGACGAAGAAGCATGGACGACGTATAACTGCTGTGGAAATGAGGTATTTGAGAGGAGAGTGATCGTGTCCGGAATACATTGGTGTATGGTGTGAGATTAAGAAGTGGGAGAACGTTGAATGTCGAATGAAAGGTTGATGAAACTAATATATGCGGGTGAGATTGAAGGTGAACGATTGCGTGGGCGTCCGAGGAATAAGTGGTTGGGTTTGATTGATGATTTGTTGCGTGAACGAATGATGCATGAATGTGGACGAGGCGAAAGTGGGGAATGTTTGGAGGAGATTGATTGTTGATTGACTGTGTTTCTGTGTTCGTGCTACCCCACTGATTGGGATATTGCGTGATGTTATGTATATTTGCTATTTTTTTATATTGTTATTTTGCCGAAAGAAGTTAAAGAAACTATACTAATAATCATATAAATTTCAGACTTAAATTTTACAATAATTGAAACTTGAACAAACAGACGTTATTTATTCGTTATCTAGTAGATGGGGCGCATGTCTGTTTGTCATCATATTACAATCTCCTCTACAGCATAAATAAATATAATTAAGGGCTAATAACGAGCTATTTATTTCCCCAAACCTACTAGTATGGCAGTGTGAATCTTGTCTGATTTGAAGTGTTGATTGCAGCCGATCAGGAAGCCACATCGTTCCAACGAACGACAAGCCAGCGCGCTCCAAGTCGCGGTCGCCGAGTCACTCGCCGGTCAGTAAGCACCACAAGCGGTCCAAGAAGCACGCCAGGTCCCGGAGCAGGTCTCCCACCTCCCGATCGCACAAGAAGTCCCACAAGCGGAGAGCGAGCTACTCCCGCTCCAGGAGCAACAGCCCCCACGCGAAACAGTCTCGCAAGAGCGGCAGGTGAGACATGGACATTGCTAGTTTACAAATAATATTATTTGAGCTTAGATTTCATTGCGTTATTATCTTTTATTTATTCGACAAATAGTTTGTTCGTAAATGGAGAAACCTTTGCTAAATTGTTGTAGCAATTAATTTGCAGAGTCCTGCAGAATTCTATCTAATGCGGATCACATGACAAATAAAATTAACCAACAATCAATCTCCTCCAAACATTCCACCACCTCATTCGTTAACGCAACAAACCATCAATCATACCCAACCACTTATACCTCGGACATCCACGCAATCGTTCACCCTCAATCTCACCCACATATATTAGTTTCACCAACCTTTCAAGGTGTCCAAACCACCTCAACTGACTCACTCCCAAATTATCAAATTGGATGTTACTGTAATGATTTTGGTATCATAGAAACTTAGTTTTTCTCCCAATCGTGAAAAAAATATGTACCCCTGCATATAAAACAATGGAAGATCGCTCAAAATTAATTTTTTATATTTTAAATATTTCTAAATAAAAGAACGAAATAAATAAATTTTATCACTTCTCAATAAATGCTCTATAACTACGGCGATTTTAAACAAGGAAAGTATCAGATTTACCCACTAGTACAGTGATGGGGAACCTATGACCCGTGTGTCAGACACTGACCCGCGCAAGCTTTTTAACTGACCCACGATTGCTAATTTTCGTTACTCCTTGTTCATTCAAATATTTATTGCCATTTGCACCAAACACTTAAGAATTTTTAGCCCCAACAAAAAAATTTTTAAATCGCTAAATTGCGCCCATTATTGCCCGTTAACCTAATTGAATTTTCAAAATGTTTAGTTTTAAAAAAACTGAGTTAAAAGTTTTTAAACTTAACTCTGGTACAAATAGACATTAGTGACCCACGAGTTAGTACTTAAAAAAATATGTCACTGTCAAATAATATTTCATAATAAATTTTATATTTATTAAGAAATTTTGGATAAAACGTTATACTTTACACGTGGACAAAGTAAAATTACCCCCACTTGATAAAATTATCACGCTCAGCCTTCGGCTTCGTGTGCTAAAATTTCTCTCGTGAGTAATTCTTTACTACCTGTAAAGTAATAGTATATTACGTACCGTGAACTGTAAGTGATAGTTTTTAGGTCGAGAATGTAGTTTGGGATGTCGAGACCCTTAGGGTCGAGATTTCCTAAACATTCGAGACCTAAAAATCACTTACAGTTCGAGGTTAGTAAGATATTTTTTGCAATACCTGCGTAATTATAAGTAAAGGAAAAATAGGTATCAAAATTAACAACTGTCTGATTGAAGTTAAAAATAAAATTTGAATGATATATATTTACTTACCGTCCACCGTGAACGGTAAGTTTCACTTACCATCCACCGTGGACGGTGAGTAAATGATGTAACCATGAAAACCAATTGTGCAATAAAAGTTCCACTTACTGTGTTGAAATTTTGTTATTAATGGGTAACTTACAGCACAGGTATTGCAAAAATAACTATTTATTATTACCTAAATGAGATGTTTCTCTTTTTTGACATTTTAAGTATCAAGAAAAATCAATGGTTGTCAATTTTAAGTATAGAAACGTAAAATGAAATTATAAAATAATGTACGAAGAAGTCAGACAAGAAAAAAGAAACCCAGTTTAACTTGACCATCATTATTTCCATCTTGGAATTATTTTTAATTGTATTACATAATGTAATGAATTTTTAACCCAGAAATTGACCCATATTTCGAAAAAAATCTGGGTTTTTGTCAACCCTAGAAAAAAGTAACTAATAGGTTGAAGTTATTGTTATAATCAAGATGCCCCTTGAGTATAATCTTCACCAATGATTAGCTCATAATTGTTGAAATTTCGGGGACAACCATACCCTTGCCATGACCACCGAAGAAGAGTTGAATTAAAAACTATTACTGTTACAGAGAAAAGAGGCACCGCTCAAGATCGAGAAGCCACGAAAGAAGATCTACCAGCTACGAAAAAGGAGCCGATAAATACGATAAGCAAGATAAAAATGATAAATATGTAGATAGACACGATAGAGATAAATATGAAAAATACAATAGCAAAGATGATAAATACACAGAGAAAGGAGACAGGTACTTAGACTCAGATAAATACGACAAGAAGGATCGGTACAATGACAAGAACGATAAAAATGGTGATAAGAATGATAAGTACAGTGATAAGTACGCTAAAGATGACAAATATTCTCGCGACGACCGAGACAAGGAACGATACAAGAAATCAAAGCATCGAGACGAAGACAGGAATGAAATCAGGGAAAGATCAAAAGACAGGCGGAGATAAAACAGTGTTTTTTAGTTAATTTTATTATGATTCATCACTAGTTTATTTTAGTTTTCTTTACGTAAATCGCCATAACATACGACGATCATGTCCGAATTATTTACTTTGTCATTTTGACAATATTTAGGTTTTTTATTTGTATATACATCATGATTACCAAATGTACCTCTTAATGTAAAAAATTAGATAAAAATAAATATTTTTACTAATGGGTTTGCTATTTTTTATAAATAAAACGCAGAACTTTGATTCTTTGTTGGTTGTTTCTATTCAAATTTAAAAATACATATTCATGAATATCAAATATTGTACATCCTATGTAAAAAGAAAATAGGTATAATAAATATTTTACTAATATATTTCATAACTTCTCCAATTTTTTCAGTAAAGCGTTGGGCACTGGGCTGTTTCTTTCTCTTTTGACGATTGGTGCAAAGTCTAAATTGCACAGCTGAAACAATTTCAATTTTAGAAAACTACATACATTCAATCTTAATTTTGACATTTTCAAATACTTGCTACTCTACAGAACGGTTAAAAAATAATTTGGTTATCTTAATCACTGATATGTAGTAATACTGGAACGAGCAATCCATGTATGGAATATAAACGTCTCAACAAAAAATTAAACCGACAAAAAGGAAACTTAAAAAATTTAATTTTTGTGCACCCATTTTTCTACCCCCAAGGGTGAATTTTTTTTTTCAATTTCGAGATATACTCTATTCAATAAAAAAAAGATCATCGAAATCAGGTAACCCAGTACACAGTTATGCGTGGTAGAATCGTCTTAACAGGTAAAAATTCAGTGGTTAAACAATCAATCTACGCATATTAGGGGTGGGATTTAAATGGGATCAACTTCGAGGTATACTCTATTCAATAAAATAAGAATCATCAAAATCAAATAACCCAGTACAAAGTTATGCGTGGTAGAATCGGTTAACAAGTAAAAATTCAGTGGGTGAACAAACATCTCCCATTTTCTCACCCTTAGGAGTAGAATTTTATTTTCAAATTTAAATGGAACCAACTTCAAAATATACCCTATTCAATAAGAAAAGAATCATCGAAATCGAGTAACCCAGTACAAAGTTATGCGTGGTAGAATGGTTAACAAGTAAAAATTCAGTGGGTGAACATTAATAATCATCCAAACGCTTAAATCATCATTAAAAGCCCGAAATCTGTACTTATTACTTAAAAAAGTAACCCATATATGAAGATTTTGAGCAACGCAGTGTTGGCAACCGTACAATAATTAATATACAAGTAGGATAATTTTGGTAGATGTACAGTGTATGATAGTAAATTTATACGAGGAATAATACAATATGTGCAAGAAGAACGAATTAATTCCGATGAAGAAGTTTGGAACAAAATATATAATTTTGAATGTTATTTACAATAACTTCAATGTTTGTGGTCGGCAACATTGAGTGTCAGTTCGAATTGACAACTGACAGATGTATAATCTTAATTTTTTTAGTTTTTTCTAATTTATTGTCACTCACATGGTTTATTTGCCAAGGCCCATATTCGTGATAAAAGTAAAAATTCAGTGCCTTGTTACATAAATAACTATTATTTAACATTCAAAGTTTCGTTTCTGTTGAAGATAGAATCTCATGTTACAAAATTATGATAAATACCTGCGGCAACAAATGAATCATAATCATTCTATAACCAGGAGTATCAGAAACAGGATTTCCATGCAAAGTAAGTCGTTTTAATTTGGGCAGTTCGCTTAATTTCAAAGTTGTGTCAATGTTCTCAATAGCATTTCCGTGAAAATACAAAATAAGCAAATTTTTAAACTTTGTTAATTCCTAAAAAATCACTAAATGTACAAACTGTAAACCAGTAAACATTGAACAGTGACACTTACATTATCAATTTCTCTAATATTGTTGAAAGAAAAATCTATCCAGCTTATTTTATCCGGATATTCCAAAGAAGTGTTTATGTAATTTGCAATACCAGTGATGGAAGTTAGATAGTTGTTGTCTAACCATAAAGATTTGGTCATAAAGCGCCTAGATTCTCCTCTTATTGGAGTTTTTCCCAGTCTACCCTCCCGTGGTTTCTCAGATGGTTCGTCTGAAAGCACAATAATATATAATTTATTCTTGACACACAATGTTTCTATTATTTATTTATACATCACTGTGTTTTACCTGTCAAACTACGTATTTTTTTGAAGGATAAATCAAGAGGAGGAGAATCTTTCAATTCGTTGAGAATAGCTTGTTCTTTTTCGGGCATAATTATAATTATTGGTTTCTTAATTTGGTTATGATCTACGATTTGACTTGATCCCTTTTACTGCCAGAAAAAACTGAAGCGTGATCGTTAAACAAATATATTTGGTTGTCATAGTAACAGAATATATGACACAAAAATATGGCGATTTTTTTAGGAACCCAATCCAAATGTATCAAAAAATGTAAGTAATTTTTGTATTATTAGTTAGAAAGTTTTGCTGACTGTAGATATTAATAGATTTCTGTTTTAAAATAAAGTCATACGCAAGGAACAAGTTATACGTGTTCAGTTGGTTTTATTTGTATAAGAAAGTAGTGTGGTGCGCACACCAGATTATGTTTGCTTCTTTTGACAAAACTGAATTATATGTTTAATAAACTAATTTTAATTGCTATGGGAACAAACAAATAACAAAAACTGTAATTATTAATCATTCAATACAGATTCACATACCGATAGAAAAATTTACTCACGGAATATCCTCACTTAAATTGTAATATTTTTTTATTACATTTCTTTATAATATAAGCGCTAAGAAACCTATTGTAGCAGAGCGCATCGTCAGATCTCTAATATTTTTCGAGATACGTCGATTTTTGGTATTTTTCGAAGTGCAACTTTAAGGGCCTGTAATTCAAAAACTACACGAGATATCTAAAAATTCTCTTCAGTTTAGTGTTTCTGGTGCCTTATATAACAAATTAGCAAAATTTTGAAATTTTTTTGTATTTTTGTTCAAAATTTCGATCGGCGATAACTCGACAAATATTAAAGATACATGTTTGCAGTGTTCAGCAATCGATTCAGCTCGTCGAAATACATAAGTATGCAAAGTTTCATAAAAATCGCTTTACGGGATGGAAAGTTAGAGCAAAAAGCTTGAAAATGGCGTTTTTTGTCCAAAAAGTCAATTGGTACCCCTTGACGTTTGGCCTGAATTTGGCCATTTTCAGATTTTTTGCTCTAACATTTTAACCGGTTGTCCGAATTTTCTGAAATTTTCAGGGTTTATGTATTTCGTCGAGCTGAATCGATTAGTGAACACTGCAAGTCTGTATCTTTCATATTTGTCGAGGTATCTCCAATCGAAATTTAAAAAAAAAATTTCAAAATTTTCAAAATTTACTAATTTATTATAAATGGCACTAAAAACACAAAACTGGAGATATTTTCCGATATCTTGTATAGTTTTCGAGTTACAGCCCCTCAAAGTTGCTCTTCGCAAAATATAAAAAATCGTCATATCTCGAAAAATATTAGAGATATGACGATGCGCTCTGCTGCAATGGGCTTCCTGGCGCGAATGTTATAAAGAAATGTAATTAAAAAAATTTACAATTTTAAGTCATATTTGGGGAAATTTCCGTATTTTGAAAATATTACAAATCGCCATATTTCGATAAATATAAGACATATTACGATGCGTTCTACAGCAATGAGTTTATTCATGTTTAAATTATACATAAGTAATAAATTTCAAGTTAAATTTGGAGGAATATTTAATTTATTTTCTAGTAAACAATTTACTAGTACTAACCTTTTGATACTTATTATACGTTTTTTTCTTAATTTAAATAATTTTCTAAATTATGAAATAAATGTAGTACTTAGTTAATTTTGCTTTATTATTTTTTTTTATATTTTCAGAAAAAAATTATAAGTAACAAAAATGTGTCAATTAATAACTACGGCCCGCTTACGAAACGTAAATCTTATTCTGGCCCTTGTTATACAAAACGTTGCCCACCCCTGCTATATACCCTTAGGTATATGATAATTTGTCGATAGATATTTATAAGATTTACTAAGAGTTTTTAAATTGTCATTTTTTTTACAATTTCCGCGGGGCCCTAAGCTAATAGTCAGCTTATGCTATAATCCAGCACTGGATCTCTGGAGTTACGGTTTCTCAAAAACTACTAAATTCAAAATATTTATATTTTGTATTATGTAAATTGTATCTCTTTGGGAAGAGCTGATTAGTTTTTGATCATAATCTAATAACCGGAAGTGATAGTTTACTTGAAGCCCTATCAAGTTATTTTCAAATGTCTCACAATTTTTGTTATTAGAATAATGTTTCAAGTATTATTATCTACAATTGTTGTTCAAGACAAGTTTCTCTAACTGTCACCATTTACGAATTACAACACATTACAGAAAATTTATATTTTGTAATTTTCGTTTAAATCTGCAAACCTGTGCTTTTTAAAAACCTACAATGCATTTTTGACATATGTCGTAATTGAAAACTAAATTTGTTGAAAGGATGAGCGTTTCTTGATTGTGGTCCATGTTCTTGCATTGTTTGATAAGAAATCTATGGCGGGAGGTATTGTGCTGTCCACAACAGATTTTTAAATACAAATATAAGATTCAATGTTTCGTACAATAAATACAAGAGATTTTTTGCGATAACGATTTTATTAGATGAAAAATAAATATAAAAATAAATTTTATTTATACATATACCACACTTAATCCTAAAAATCTTCAAACAGTGAATCTGTATCAACACCGTCTAAAACTTGAGTTAGAATTATATTTTCTTCTTCTGTAGTTTTGGTTGAATTAACTTTTGTATTTTTAACACAAACTCGTTGATTTTCTTTATTAGGTTCTTTATTAGATTCTTTATTAGGTTCGTTAGTACTAGAGATATTTTTTGTTTTAAAATTAAATTTATTTGGTGTTTTATTAATATTCGTTTCATTATTATGTTTAATTTCATTTCGGATTGTTTGAAATTCTGGTGATTTTTGTTGAACACTATTTGGTTTTTTAAAATATGGATTATTATTTACAGCCGGTTGCAGTTTCTGCAATACTTTTTGAGCCGCATGACTTTGTTTTGTATTTTCAATTGTTTTAATCAATTCTTCAGCTGTTAGTTCTTGAATATTAATTGTTTCAACTGTTTTGCCAGTTTCTTCATTGTTTACTTCGCTGTATATTACGACAAGATTGTTTAAAGTTACTGCTAAATAGTGTTTTTTTAATGTCGATAACACACCAACTTGTTTTAATACTATAACAGATCCCGGGTTCAAATAATCACAGTATTCCTCCCAGACTTCATGGAGAAGAGTTGCTTGGATGTCTCCAGTTTGGTCTTTCAGTAAAATCATTGGATCTTTATTTGAGCAGTCGATGGTTTGAATTAAAGCTGCTAAAAATGGAGTTTTCTGTCCTATTAGTTTTTTTGCTGTTGCTTTTGATTTGATCCATGATATTGTGTATTTATTTGGTAAACTTGTTCTATTAGATACAACAGACCAATCGGAAATCATTTTGAACCAAACCTCTTTTTTGAAAATGTCGTCAGACAGTTGGGAACATACGATTTCCTACAGAAATATTCAAAAACTCTCAGAATTCATACAAAATTAAATAAAAGATTTTTTGGTTAAGTTCTGTATAGACTTTTTATTAAAATATAGGTCTGTCCTTTTTACCTCCCGCCACCTCCTGTAAGGAAGGTATAGGAATCATGCTAAAAATTCGGTAGTGATTTTTCAGTGGATCAGCACGTTTTAGAATCCCTGAAATATGATTTTAGTAGTTTCACGATGATGTCTGTGTATGTGTCTGTCTGTCGGTCTGTGTTACGGTTTTTTCAAAAACTACTAAATTGAAAATTTACATATTTTGTATATATCAATTAATATGCCCTTTGGAAGAGCTGATTAGTTTTTGGTGATAATCCAATAACCGGAATTGGTAGTTTACTTGAAGTCCTATCAAGTTATTTTGAAATATCTGAGTAAATTATGATTTAATGACAATTTTTGTTAAGAGAATAATGTTTCAAATATTATTATCTACAATTATTGTTCGAGACAAGTTTCTCTTACTGTCACCATTTACGAATTACAACACGCTAAAGAAAAATTATATTTTGACATTTTCGTTTAAATCTGCTAACCTATGCTTTTAGATAAAAACAAAACAACGGTTGAAAAATGGGAAAAATGTAATTTTTTTGACATGCGTCATAATTGAAAACTCAATTTGTTGAAGGGATGAGTGTTTCTTGATAGTGGTGGTCCGTGTTCCTGTATTGTGCGATAAGAAATGTATGGCGGGAGGTATTGTGCTGTCCACAACAGATTTTTTATTTTAAGTTGTAGAGATAAACTCTTCAAATAAAATCTATATATTTACAATTCACATTTGTATATAGGTGATCCATTTGAGCCCAAAAATATATGTAATTTCTGGTTTAAATTATTATCACTTTTGCAAAAAACTACTGTATTTTATGTACGTGAAGAATAACTGTTTAATTTATAATTTTAGACAATTTATCGTATTATACTTTTTTGATAATCTAATTTATAATCAAAAGCAGTAAATATTTATTGGTGTTCCACTTAAAAATATAAAATTGCATACTGTGACGTTTAAATGTAGCATCCTTTATAAAAATATTGAAATATTTATGGTAAGTAGTAAAGTAGATAAATAATGAATATAGGAGGACAGAATCATATCATTTGGCCCAGTTAAAACGTTTAAAATAACTTTAAAAATAGTTTTAATCTTACAAAGGGAAAATTGTCGTACTCAATTTATTTGTATTTTAAATTCTGTTATTTTAAAGAATATTTCAAGGGAAAATAACAACTCAAATTAACAAAAAACACTAACATAAATATTGCATTTGACCCAAAGGTATTGGCTGTTACATCGAAAATATAGAAAAATGTTTCAAATCTTTCCAACGAAGTTTTATCTATCTCATTTATTTACTAAGATATGCCAAAAAACCCTGAGGGGCCTTTAAATAATCAGCACTTACTGTTGATGAATTGTTCCCAAAATCTAATCAATTCGTAACATAAACATAATATGAATGTGTGGGAGGAAAAATGATAGAATTAAGATATAAATATTGTGAATTAAACAATTTTCCTTTCTATTATTTGATCTACATCTCAAATTACAACATATATTGAAGAGTGGAAAGATTATGAATGTGGAAAAAGCAGTAGAACGATAACAACACAACACAAACGAGTCATTCGTTTTAACCAACCAGACAAATCTGCTGCTGAAGGAATAAAAATTGTAGCAACTGGTAGCAAGATCGAAATGTGCTAATGGCAGACTCATAAGTCATAAGAGAAGTTATAGAAATTTACAGTGAATCAGAATGAAGGCTACGAGTTGAACAAGACATTTATAAATCATAATTTGTTGCTAGTTAGTTTAGTAAAAGTTTGTACAGAATTTAAACCAAAAATCTTTTATGTATTTATAAATATATTGTGTGTATTGAAATGTACTTACATCTGGTTCCAATGTTTTATTTGCAGAAGTGTCAAACTCTTCCAAAGTTTTAATATTGACACTAATCTGTTTTTGTTCTGGTAAAATTCCTGCAGGTCCTGGAAATTTCCTTTGCACAACTCTTCGATTTTTGTCTTGATTAAAACTTTTATTAGTCAAACATTTGGTTAGGTTATTTGATTTGATTATTGAAAGAATATTTTTTGTGTTATTATCGGGAGGTTCCGTACATATTTTTTTAACTGGCTGATCGTTTAATGGATCAGAATTTCTTTTATTAGATTCATTATTTGTGTTTGGAATATCAAAAGCATCGCTTAGAAAATCCTGTAAATATTTAAATGTAAATTGAGATAAAATTTATGATTTGTTGTTTACCTCATCGATGTTTATATCATCAGAAGATTGAAACATAATTAATTATCATTAATTCAATAATATACGCACAAAAATATTTCATCTGTCAAAAATATTTGAGGTTATGACGAGTTTTGGCATATTGCGCCATATTAAAAATTGTTGCCAATACGTATTTGGTTTTATCTTTTGTAAACAAAAATAAATCAAAACAAATTAATGATATTACGTTTTAATCTGTCATAAAATGAAAGTAGGATTTTTAAAAATGGTTATTTGATAGTAAAAATATGGATTTTTAAATTTTATTCATTTTTTTAGATTTTTCCAGATCACAAATTTTTTTTGGTGGTTTTTCACCACATCACATACATGTAGTATTATAATACGACTTTCTTCTGCGTCTAGGTGTAATAATAATATTATACATACTTATATAAACATTTCTAATTATTAATAATTAACCTACAGAAAAGAAACACAAAAATTAAATTATTATATTATAATACACTGTGTTGTTTACCACCCCTGTAAATTTACTTACATAAATTATAGAAATTAAAGAACATGTATATAGATAGGTTATTATGTCAGAAAATAAACTTGGTGAGAAAATAAAATTATATTAGTGCAGATGCTTAAAAATTAATTAATATGCTCCATAAACGTTCTCATCGGAGTAGGCTATGTAGAGGAAGAAATCCTCTTCGTGGTGTTCTTGATATAGAGATCCCATAGTTGCGGATGTCGGAGGAATGACGTTGTTCACGAAGAAAAATAACGCGTCTTCAGGCCTCAAATGGATCCTTTTACGGATCAGGAAATAGAATTGTCCTACGGTTAAATCTGAGGGAACCAAGTATTTTTTCTTGTCTAAGTCACCAATTCTAGCTTTTGGTGCTTTCTCTACGATGACCTAAACAAAATAATTGTTTCAATCCTTTGTCAACTCTCTAGGAGGGATTGATGTTTTTTTGTGACCTGTTGGATAAGGTTTGGGTGTTGGGTTCTATTTTAGGTGAGGTGAAACAGATTGGAATACAAAGAAATGTTTGCTAAACATACGTGACCTTGACTGTCAAGAAATATTTTTGAAAAGACGTCAATCTACAGATTTGTCACCTTTATGTAATATTATGCAAAGGAATATTAACACTAAATGACTTGAATTAATTATTTGCAAAGTAGAACGCATTAATGGAAATGGCGAATAATGATGAATAAAATGTATGTGTCATATTTTTGCATTGTACTTACAGGCACGCGATCTGGATATTTTCTTCTGATTTTTTCACCTTCTGCTTTCCTCTTTTCAAAAGGATGTTCCTCTTTGTATTGGAACTTCATTTTCAATGTAGAATACCAAAATTTTGTTCACGAAATGAGACTACGTTCTTTTTTATTTGTTATGACACAACAAACAATCGATGAACGTCAATGGCTACTAAATGACTCATACCAACACTTCAGTTAATTCAATTTATTAACTTATTTTAAACATTAAAATTTATAAGTTACTAAATAGTTTAAATTATTTAATTATTCTCTGTATTATAATATACTTGGTTAATTATTATTTGAAGGATTACAATTTTATTAGTTAGTACTTTGATTAGTTTAGTATACAGGCGGGAAACTTTCTCAAATTTAAAATGCAAACTCGATAATTCTGCACTGTAAACTGTAATATAATGCATGTTATACATTTTTACCTCCCGCAAAAGTATATAAGGAAGGTATTGTGATGGGTCAAAACTTTCGGTAGTGAGTTTTAGGGTCCCTAGATTATGTTTTCAGTATTTTCGTGTTGACCTCTGTCTGTGTGACGATTTATCGTTCACGCTAACTCAAAATATAATACAGATATCATTTTGAAATTTCATATATATATTTTGAATGTTGAATTTACGTCCAGGATAAGATTTTGGTAGCAATATATGTAAACCGGAAGTGGTAGTTTACTTTAAGATCGGCCAAGTGTTAATTGAATTTCTTTTCTATATTTTACACCGTTTTGAAATTAAAATTTTTGGGATGTTATCAAATTATTTAGTAGTAAGCGTTGACTGTCATTTTTGTTTCGAAATATTTGTTTAAAAATTTGTTTCCAATTATTTGTCATTATATATTTTTTAAATCATGGCTCTTCGACTGGGCTCCAAAATTAACCGTTTACTAAAACTAAGCGTGAGTATGAAAACAATTTATTATATCTTCCATTACAATAATTATTGACAAAAATATTTTGACATTTCAGCGAGCAAAATTCACAAATGTCGATCAGATTAGAGCATTCAGCACCCCAAATTCAAAATCAAAGTACACCAATCAACCAATCAAATCAGCAAGTACTTTATCACCCAACCAAGTCGAACTACAAAACAAAAATGTGGAACAAATTTCAACTCAAAAAAATTATGAAACCCTAACTGAAACAAATCCAACATTCGATAAATCGAACATAGAAGATATACCAATAATTCCTTCTGAGTTACAAGATTCTACTGTGACATTACGTAGAAAATTCGCTATGTCTAGCACTCAAACCGCTTTGACACAACCTTTGAAGCTAAATAGGTTGGCAACACCGTTTCCGGAACCTGTCAAAACTTTACGAAGCGACACAGTTTCTGATGAAGAAAAGGCCAGACAGATGCAGGAACAAGTTAAAATGGAAGCTAGGTATCATTTACAAATGCACCAAGAGATGTTATTACAACAAAAATTACAAAAACATAATCAAGTTGAACAGCTTCAAGAACTCAATCAAATCAATCATCAAGATCAACAGACATCACAACAACCAAAGTTTCGTAAACCAAAACAGTACACTGAGCTACAAGAACCATCATCAAATAATCAAGAGTTTCATCAACCAACAAACAGTCAAGAAATGAATAATTCCCCAAAAAAGTTTACACTAAATTCTACGGAAAAAAATGCAGAAGATATAAAACAAAAACGTCCTCGAAATTCCAGATGCCGAAGAAAATCTCATACAAGAGCTGCAAGATACCTCCGACATTCTTGGTACCCTAGAGGTTATATTAGAAGACAAACAAGAGAATATTCAACTTCCGTTAACTCGCCAACAATTAATCCGAAAATTATGTCAGATTCAGAACAGTGTGATTTAATAATAAAACGTTTAAAAACGCTATACCCCGAATATAAAAACTTAAAGAAACCTCTTCTTATTCCTGGAAGTCAAGAAGAAAAAGATTTTATTAAAGGTATTTTGAGGTTAATTGGACAACTGACAGACAAGTCAAAACAAAATCAAGCTCCATTTCCGTCGTATTCTGAAGTCAAAACATTTCGCAATACCAACCTTACAAATAAAAATACCACCAATAAAATAACATTTAAAACTGGTTCGTCTGCTAGATATTACAGCACAAAAAGGCACACCGATGGTCTAAATATTATTGTACAACCAAATCCAGGCAAAATTTGCCCAAAATTCAAATTAAAAGGTTACACACCTACACAATGCACTTATAAAAAACAAGAAATGCCAACAAAACAAGTTGCTCCATATCCGTCGTATTCCGAAGTATGCGAAGAACCAAACGAACAAGAAACTACAAACTGTAAAATATGTTCTTGGAAAGCAGATGTCACTGCTATGTTAACCAAAACGCACAAACAACATTATTCAACTTCTTCCGGAGATAAAAAACGAACCGACAAACGCGAAGCCAAAAAAAAACCTCCTTGTAAAAACCCTTTTCCGAAGATACCAGAATGCGATTATGAGAAGCAAGCAGAGAAAAATGCAGAAAGGAAGAAGAAGAACCGTCCAAAGAAAAAGAAAACTCCGACTTGTAAGACAGTTTCTGCAGTAGAAAGTGGAAAAATAATTCGGAAAATAAAAAAGTGGTTGAATACCTATAAACATGACAAAGAAAATATTAAAATTACTAAATCTCCGGATGAAATAGATGGACGGGAATCATATGTAATAGAAGTTAGTGAATACCATGAAATTTCCCCAAATGACGCAGAATTAGATTTGACAGTTAATGAAGAAATTGTTCCTGAAATTGTTGAAATTATTCAACCAGAAATTATTCGTAGTTCCACACGAAAAAAACCGTTTCAAAATATGCAATACCAACCAATTGACAACCTGGAAGGTCATGTTTTAGAAATGATTGAGCCTATTCCTGTTCAAAGCAGGAATATCCCGGATTTTGTCACATCTTCAAGCAGTACAGCCGCAGTTAAGCAACCTGAAAAGTTGAAACTTTCTGATGGAAAAGAAACTGGTAAAGTATTAAAAGTGAATGAGAGTAAAATAAACGTTGTAGAATCAAAAATAAATAAGGTTAGGACAGATATTGGGTTTATGGGTAAAAAAGATAGTAAAATAAATAAGGTTAAGGAAAATGTTTTGACACCTAAACTTGAATTGAATATAGCAACAAAAGTTGACGGAACAAATAAATACAAAGAACCAGTTCCTACGAATAAAGTGAATGTAGTCAAAGAACATTTACAATTCAAACCTAAAAATCACAAAAAAACTGAAATTAAAAATAAGATTAATGTTCTTCGCGAACCTGTCAAATCACCTCCAAAAGAAAGTATGTTAAAATCCAAAGATTATAAACTAATAAATGTCAAACATAACATCTACAGTAAATACAAAGACTTCAAAGTAAATGACATGAAAGAACTACCAGTTATGACAAAGAATATTCCGAGTTTCTGTAAGCCCCCAAAATGTCCGAAATTCGAAAAAGGAGAATGTGATAAACCGAAACCAAAAGAACCTCCGAAGAAGAGATGTCGATTTAGGAAGAAGAGGAAACTGCCAAGTTGTGATGATGTGACAAGCAATAAAGGGAAGAAATGTTTGTCAATTCCTGGACTGGAAGATAAACCAGAATATAAAATAAATGCTCCGAAGAAAACTTATTTTAAGAGTACTGAAAATATTTCGAATTTTATTAATATACAAGCACAGGATATTGGAGTTTTAGCTAATCAAAAATCGCCATCGAATGATGACTTTGTACCTTTTAAATTGAAACCGCAGTTCTGGAAGAAATCATAAATATTTTTGTAAAAGCTTTAAAAAATAACATATTTTTTGATCATATTTTGAAAGTACCTTGTTTTATAAATAAAATCAATAGGAATCTAAAGTAGTACATTTATTTGTTATCTTTTTGTTTTAACAGGAAAGTGTTTTAGCGCTGTACAAGTTCCATGGAGTACAAAAGTTCTAAAAAAATTTTATGAAAAAATACTTCAAATAAAATTGGTAGATAATTTATTTCTCTGTAACTTCTATTCGAAGCATCTTTTAATAATACATTTGAAATTGGCACTAAAGAGCAGTAAAATAATTTAAAAAAAGCTCTGAAATCGACTTGGAGCAATGCAGTGTTGCCAACAGTGCGATAATTATTGTACAAGTAGGATAATTTCGGCAGGTGTAGCAGTACGATTAGTAAATTTGTATGTAAAATAAAACAATATCTGTAAGAAGATCGAACTAATTAATTCTGATGAAGAAATTGGAAACAAACATAATTTTGAGTGTTATTTACGACAACTTCAGTACCCGAGGTTGGCAACACTGAGTGTCAAAACTTAACCTATAAAATAATATTTTAAAAGTTTTTCATTATGTTTCAAATAAAAATGTATTATGTACTGCGGCATTGAAGTTCCTTTACGGGCCTCGGAAAATAAATTCCATATTTATGATGAAAAGTAAAACTGCAGTGCCTTTATACATAAATAACTTACAAAAAAATATATTTCAAAGAAAAGCGGTAAATAATATATTACTCTGTAACTTCTATTCAAAGCATTTTTCTATAAAATAATATTAGAACTTAGTACAGCGCTAAAACCGAGGCTAAAACACTCAAAAACAGAGCTCGTGGTTCCATCAATTATCTTTTTTTATTTTAGTCTTCTTCAGGGTGATAATAACTTATAATATATATATGTTAAAGTTGTTACAGAAATCTATTGTCAAAAAATAAAATAAAACACATACTGTTCCTGTTTGCAACATACTAAAAGACTTAAATTTTCTTTGCCCTATGTTATTTACTCTCATTCATTTTCTTTTTCATTCTTCAGAAATGTGCATCCTAAATATTTACCTTTTCTATAACAATTTACTGTATTACAAAAAGGAATTTAACAATGGTAGCTTATATAATATAAGTTTATATAAGAAAGTAACGATTAATTATGAAAGTAAAGTTACGTAACAGAAAAAGCGTAATCTTAAATTTGGCGGGAAAAGGTAAAGACTGGTTTACATAACTTGAATACAACTGTCATTTTGTTATAATTGTTTCTATTATACAGATATTTTACATATAATATAATTAATATAAATATTTATTCTTAAAAAGTTTCAATTTTCGATTTTAATTTTACATGATAAACAATATTAAAACAAAAATAATTTTTTAGGTGAATTATGAAGTTTTGTAATGTTATTAGTGAAGCAGAATTAAACGGTTATAATGGTTTTAGGTTTATTAGTGGTTAGTTAATTGAATAAAGTCGATTTAAAGAAAGTTTAATTGTAGTGGTTTGAAGTTACGGTGTAAATCAGGCTTGCCCAACAACTGTGCTTATCAGTAAATATGTGAAATAAAGATGGCGGATGTTGTTAGTGTAGAAGAGCATACAAGGTAATGTTTTCACTATTTTTATTAATTAGACCAGTGTAATTTGCATTTTAATTACGTTCGGTGATTACCAAAGTGTATATTCTTTAGTTACGGTTAGTGATTTGACGTTGTTAACGGCATATTGTGTGTGTTTTGTCTCATTATTGACTTTTCGTTCTATGCTTACCTGCTTACCTGGCAAAATGACGTAGCGGCTGTAAAAATTACATATAATTAAATAATTACGAATTATAATAAACAAAACGGGTTGTTTACACCTGTTCCACCAATTCACAAGGCGTGTTATATCAGTAGTTATGATATATATTCCTGCAACTTGTGACTGTCATTCATTGAATGCACCGATATTATTATTTGTTTTGCGTATAATATTATCAACATTTGTGGATATAATTTATTAATAAATACTAAAGTATATATTTTACTTACTATTATGGACCGATTTGGCCTTCGTGTGCTTGTTTTTTGTTTGTTTTTGATTAAGGAAACTTTATACAAATTTTGTGGGCTTCGTTTACGCTGGTGTAATAAAATCAGTATAATTTATTTTGTACTATAATTCATTACAAGAATAGAGCATATATTAATATTAGAGAATTAATAATATGTAAGTGTTAAATATTCAAGTCAAATAATCAACAACAAATATTTAAGAGTTGATTAATAATATTTTTCGTATAGAATTCGTAAGCAAATCAATGTGAACTAAATATTTATTACAAAACATGGCAAAAAAAATAATTTGAAACCTGAAAAGTTTACCTTGAAATGAGTAATATTTAACTTAAGTAGATTTCCTAATGAATTAATTATTATTTATGTTTGTGTTTACGTAATAATAACTACTCCTAATTCATTTATAAAATGACTTCTTCCAAATGAAATATTAATGCAGTTTAATTTTCCTAAGTACCAATAATTTCTTTTCATTTTTATAAATGTTTCGTTGTTTTGTTGTTTCTGGTGTGAAGTGTTTTTGTGAGTCTGGGAATTATAAATTCTACAAAATTTGAATAAACTTGAAATGAAGAATTTGTAATTTTATTAAAATGTATTCATTTGAATTTCAAGTTGTTTATAATGTGTAAATGAAAGGGGACTTAAATGATAGTTGCCCAATACTTAGATTTACATATTTTTGGTATAAAATTATTATTTATTGTTAATTGTTTTTGTCGAATAATGACCTCTATTAGCATAAATTGTACATTATTTATTTAAATAATGGGCTCAAATAATAATCAGTCAAATTTAATTGGTTAATGGTTTTTTTTGTTATTGCACACATTTTTTATTTATTTCTATTTATAATTTTAAAATAGAGTATGTAAGGGAGGTATTGTGACGGGTCAAAATTTTGGGTAGTGAGTTTTCAGCAGATAACCTGTTTATATATAATAAAATATTAATATTCAGTTAAGCAAATTGCCCTTGAAATATAGTAATACTGGAACGCGCATTTGTAGTATTTTACGAAAGCGAAAAACGAGCCTGAGACAAATGAATGTCGTGGGCTACTCTTCTTTGTCTAAACTTGTTTGTAGAATGGTTGCTATGTAAAAACATTGTGCAATAAACACAGAGAGCCCTCAACTAGCTGTCTCTCTCAGCTTGCATTTTAAACATCAGTGAGCGTTCCAGTAATATTATATTTCAATGATTGCATGTATTTTTATATTCTGAACAACTTTTGAGTATTGGGTGCTCTGGGTACATTTATTCGAAACAATGTATCTAGAGATACTCGATTGAGTGTTTATAATGGTGTGTTAGTGCCGAATGATTGTTGGGTAAAGATGAAGAAGCATGAACGACGTATAACTGCTGTGGAAGTGAGGTATTTGACAGGAGAGTGATCGTATACGGAATACATTAGTGTATGGTGAGTGTGAGATTGAGAAGAATGTTGTTAAGAAAGTTGGAGTGAGTCAGTTGAGGTGGTTTGGATATCTTGAGCGAATGTCGAATGAAAGGTTGCTGAAACTAATAAATGTGGGTGAATGATTGTGTGGGCGTCCGAGGAATAACTGGTTGGGTATGATTGATGGTTTGTTGCGTGAATGAATGATGTATGAATGTGGACGAGGCGAAAGTGGTGGAATGTTTGGAGGAGATTGATTGTTGGTTGACTGTGTTTCTGGATTCGTGCTACCCCACTGAGTGGGATATAGCGTGCTGTTATGTATGTATGTATGCATGTAACAGTATTTGTATTTACACTTTTGTTTTAAAGTGAGTAGATAAAAAAATACAGCAATATAAAAAAAAAGTTTTGAATATTGAAATACTTATACGCCATATTTCAATTATACAACCGGTAAAATATGGTATAAATTTGAATTTTAGAATAATTATCATTTTATTTTCATATATGATACATATGATAGTAATGTTGAATATTATAATTTATTTAAATGAAATTCATGGCCATTAATATTAAAAAGATTACATGTTACATTTAAAAATCTCCTGGAAAAATACAAATACATATTTAAAAGCATATTTATTTTTTATAACACTCTTAAATTCGCCATTATATCATTACAATCTTCTACGAAATTTCTACAGAAAATAATACATCACTGTAACAAATAAATCTAAATCCGTTTTTATAAACGTCAAATATTTTTCGTTTTTGGTTTGTACAATAATTGTAGCACGCCATGGAAAATTGAACAAAAACGAAATATGTTTGACATTTCTTAGAACAGTTTTAGGTTTTTTTGTTTTTATTTAACAGAAAGAAATACAATAGAAAGAAATGACCATTACAATCTTCGAAATTTCTACAGAAAATTATACAACACTGTCATAAATAAATCTAAATATTTTCTCTGACATGTTAAACATTTTTCATTTTTGTTTAATTTTCCATGGTACAATATTATAATAAATATTAATTTTAATTTAATTGATATATCGTGAAATACTAATATTTATGTAACCAAATAGGCCTTATTACATTCATCTTTAAATTCAGAACAACTTTTGTTTTTATACTTTAGCTGCAGCAAAGTAAATAGATAAAAATCTGATGTGCCCAGCACATAACCCCCCGCCCAATACAATTCTTAAACGGTGCAAAATAGTATTTGATGATACAGAAAAATACCTTCCTATTTGTTTATTTTCTATTTATATTTGAGAAATTTAATTTTATTTCGTATATTTATTTAAATTTTGACATATATGTCACTAAGAAAACAGCTTCACAATCAAAATGACATGTGTCACATTTCGTAAAAAATAGTTATTTGTGTATCAAGTGCGGATAGAGCATTGTTTGTTGCACGCGGCGAGAAGTTGTTGATCGAGGCGAAGCCGAGATCAACAACTCGACAAGTGCACCGAACAAGCTCTATCCGACGAGATACACACAATATTTTTTCTACAATCGTTGACCAATGTCAAGCTGTAGAAAAAAATTAATTTTCAAATTTATCTTTGGTCCCGCCTATAATAATTCAGTAAAATTGTAGATACCCATGTCACCGTAATCATGACAACGTTTATGAACAAAATAAAAATTTTCAAAGAAATCATAATTTGACACATGGAGTACATTTGACATATGAAGTACATTTGACATAAAGTCTACAGAGTGAATACGTTTATGGTGATTAAGTTGAAGTGTATGTACGTATATGCCAACTGTATTTACAATAGCAAGGTTATTACCAGAAAAATCCAATGCATCATTTACTTTTATCTAATTTATTTTTGTTTTATTTTTGTCGCACTAGTGCGACAATATGTCACTTTGTCGCCCTAGAGCGACAATTTTGAACATTTCCTAACTAAAAATGGAATAACAATGTCGATATTGTGCAACGATTGTAGAAAAAATAATTTTATGTGTTTCCATGGTGTAGAAGGAATGCAAGATTTATGAAATTTAATTTCTTTATATTTTTATCTATAAATCTAATGAAAATTAATAGTTATTTGTATCACAAGGTTGGAAACTGCTAATTTGAGAGTGGGAGTTTATTTTGATAGGACGAGCCGTAGGCGAGTCCTGCAAATACGAGCACTCGCAAAATAGTTTCCAACCGAGGGATACACAAGATTTTTCGCGCCAACATTTATGTAAATTTAATAAATAAATTTAAGTTATTACTCATTTTCTTAATGACAGGGAATTGTTTTATGTTGCTAACTTCACAATATTTGAATGTCAATTATGTTTATTTTCCAATATCATAACCAAAAATATGTCCATATTTTTATTTGGATTTTGCACTGCAAATTCAATTATAATTAGTTACAAATATGTTTAAAATCCATAAATATTCTGTTTTCTTGTGTTGCAAATACTCAATTGTAGTTATATTGCCATAATATTTTTAAGTCAATGCAATACTTTGACATTTCAGCGTCAGAAGTTAGGTAAAATTAGTGAAGTGATGCCAACATATAACCATAAAAAGTTAGCAATTTTTGTCGAACTAGTTCGACAAAAACATGATTTCCGACCGCTTTAGAGATATGTAATTGTGTCAATGTCGGACGGCGGCGCGAAAAAAATTTAGTGTAATCAAAACAGATGTAAAATTAATTATTCTACAAATTTCAAAATAATTATTGAAAATTTTAATTTACGGAAAACTATTAAGGTCTTCTAGTGAACTGCTACTTCCGGTTGACCAATTTTATCCAAAATCTAATCAGCTCTTTATTTTATTATAAGAAGCAAAAATACACAAAATTGTATTTTTTGGTATTATAGTATTTGAGTTTTGCGAGACGAAAAAAACGGTACCATAGACTTCGTAGCTTTTATATTTCCTATACTACAAGAAGTAAAAAGGCTTTTTTTATTTCCATTAAACAAAAATCATTAATATTTATTGATTTCGATATTTGATGTATTTTTAAAACAATAAAAGTTATCCATTAGCTTCATGACGTAGCCAACAACAAAGTGTTCCTAAAATATGTAATAAATACTATTAATACACAAAACTGCTGTCTATAATATATGTTATTTATTCCAAGTAGATACAAAATTATACTCTCATTATTTTAATAGCGAAAATCGTATCCAAAGTAATGTTTGGTACCTAAAAATGGAAGTGGAAGGTGAATGAATTATTTAATATTTTAGTTATATGATTCCTAATGATAGGTGCGGAATATTATACAGTGTGATTATGGCTTATATAGTTCGACAAATAAATGTGTTGGCTGTACAATAAATTACATTTTATTTAAATTATTTAAATACATTTTTACACTGCTGGACAAAAAAAAAATGGGACACTTTACCTCCCGCCACATCTTGTAAGGGAGGTATAAGAATCATGCTAAAAATTGGGTAGTGAGTTTTCAGTGGATGAGCACGTTTTAGGGTCCCTAGAATACTATTTTAATAGTTTCGCGATGATGTCTGTCTGTCAGTCTGTGTGGATCTCTGGAGATACGGTTTCTCAAAAACTACTAAACTGAAAATTTTGATATTGTGTATAAATCAATTGTATCCCCTTTGGAAGAGCTGATTAGTTTTTGGTGATAATCCAATAACCGGAAGTGGTAGTTTACTTGAAGCCCTATCAAGTTCTTTTAAAATATTTCAGTAAATTATGGTTTAATGAAAGTTTTGTTATTAGAATAATATTTCAAACATTATTATCTACAATTATTGTTTGAAACATTTTCCTCTTACTGTCACCATTTACGAATTACAACACGTTAAATAATAGTATATTGTGTCATTAGGAGTAAATGTGATACTTTGTAAGTTTGAACGACGAGCGAAGCGAGTCGAACAATTACATGCGAAGCACCCAAAGACACATTTACTCCGAATAACACATATTTTTTTTTCAAACATAGAAAATAAAATTATAAATATTATAAAATGCTCAAAACTTCAAAATATATTCTGTCTTATCTAGCATTTCAAGTTGCCGTAGAATATGCTGTTTTGTTATTTTTGTTTATTTGTTTCATTTTTAAATGTCAAATTATTGAATTACAACCTAACTATTTTTCATAATATTTTACTTTGTCCGCCGCCGGCGTAAATGTGTTGCCAAGGATACACTTTTACGCCGGCGGCGACAATATTGAACTTCTGCTCGCTGAATACAAATACATAACAACGAAAAAAATTATATTTTGATATTTTCGTTTAAATCTGCTAAAAATCAAAACAACGGTTGAAAAATGTCATTTTTTGACGTGTCATAATTTTTTGAAAGGGATAAGAGTTTCTTGATGGTGGTCCGTGTTCATGCAATGTTTGATAAGAAATCTATGGCGGGAGGTATTGTGCTGCCCACAACAGATTTTTTGATAATGTGGTTTTTCACTAGAGTTACAAAATGGCATATAAATCATTTATTTTATAATTAGACTCAAAAACATCGCACTTTATATAATACAAATTTACAAAATATTATTAATTATTCAAATATTTGAGTTTTAAAGATAGCAGTTCTGATGTCATTATGTTTCTCTGTGCGTCTCTTTTACACATCTATTCTATTCTAAATTCTTTGTATTTCTCATATTATTGAGCTGTCAAATTGTCGGAAGTGTCAAATAGTTGGCAACTAATTTTAAGATTTTTTGAATTTCAAATAAAATAACACAAGGCACAACGAAATTATAGATATGTTGAATGACACAGGTTAGCAAAATTTATCTTACAGTTTATTTGTATTTCTTTCTGGAATATATTTTAATTATTTACCACAAAAAGATATTTTTTGCCGAGGACACTTTAAAGACTGGTAACAGTCTGTAAAGTATAACTTTAATACCTAGGCTGTAAAAATATTTTACTTAGCAACCGCTGAACAAATGCATAGCAATGGTTCGACAAACACATTACAACGTAAATTGATGGCAATAACCTTCAAAATATGTATCAAAAATAACCACTAAATTGATTTTAATTCCAAATCGGCAAAAAATTAATGTGGTCAACGCGGCACTAAACACAGATTTACAGCTTCAGCAGCATTCATTGCCTCGGCTTCGTCTCGTCAATGAAACGGCCGCCTCTGCTGTAAATCTGGTATTTTAGTGTCTAGTTAAACAAATAACTATTATTTGAAATCGGCACTAAAGTGTTCAAAAATCGTCATTAAAAGCTCAGAAATCGTCCCTAAAGTAACTCATTATACGACGATTCTGAGCAACGCAGTGTTGACAACCGTTAAATAATTATTGTACAATTAGGATAATTTTGGCAGATATATTGACGTACTATAGTAAATTTAGACGTAACATGAAACAAAATTAGCAAGAAGAATTAACTAATTAATTCCGATGACGAAATTGAGGACAAAACACATAATTTTGAGTGTTATTTACGATAACTTCACTTCTCGAGGTTGGCAACACTGACTGTCAGTTTCAATTGGAACTGACAGATGTATAAACCTAACCTATATTGTAATTTTTTTATAGTTTTTTCGAATTTTCGATTTCAAATAAAACTTAATATGTACCTCGGCACTGAAGTTCCTTTTTATCACTCACATGGTTTATTTTCCTCGGGAAATAAATTACATATTCGTGATAAAAAATTGAATTTCAGTGCCTTGATACATAAATAACTATTAATTAATAGTATATTGTGTCATTAGGAGTAAATGTGATACTTTGTGTGCTGAGCATGTAAGTTTGAACGACGAGCGAAGCGAGTCGAACAATTACATGCGAAGCACCCAAAGACACATTTACTCCGAATAACACATGCTATTTTTTTTTCAAACATAGAAAATAAAATTATAAATATTATAAAATGCTCAAAACTTCAAAATATATTCTGTCTTATCTAGCATTTCAAGTTGCCGTAGAATATGCTGTTTTGTTATTTTTGTTTATTTGTTTCATTTTTAACTGTCAAATTATTGAATTACAACCTAACTATTTTTCATAATATTTTACTTTGTCCGCCGCCGGCGTAAATGTGTTGCCAAGGATACACTTTTACGCCGGCGGCGACAATATTGAACTTCTACTTGTTGAATACAAATACATAACAACGTACTTTTATGACGTTTGAAGAAAAAATAACTATTAATTAAAACAATTTTCTAAACAATAAAATAGAACATTTTACACTGTTTGAGATCAACAACACACGACAACAATGACGTCACAACATTTTAAAAAAATCATTGCGTATTAATAATTTACAATTAAGACTTTTTAAAACGGTTAGTCTTCAATTTTGATAAGCTTTCCTAAAAAAAATTAAAATAGTGAGGATCCCATTGTTTATTTCCCTAAAAATGCAATAAAAACAATAATATTAGTGTATATTTTACAACATACCTATATTTAGAAATAAATAAATAAATTCAATTTGTCATCGATCCATTTTGCATGAATTCCACAATTATTTGTAGATAAATATTTGTAGAAAATTGTTGTTTTAATAGTTTTCCAACTGCTCCAAACGTACTAATGAACGTGTGTTAATTTTTAATTTTGTACTAAATGTACAGCACTAATGATGTACATTAATAATAGTTATTCATTTGTTATTTCATCGATACGAATGACTGTCACTTGTTTCCATGATACCATCTAATGTAACATACAACACAGGAAGAGCAAATAATAATAGATGTTTTTAAAGAGAAAAAATATATATTTCAAGGTTGGCATTTATAGCAACTTTTTCCTAAATATGCTTTGAAAGTTAGTACGTGGATATTTTAAATTCAGAAATTTGTTTTAGCAATTTGTCATTCGCTTGATTTTAATTGCTGCGTAAATAATTATGTAATTTTGATTTTAATTAATAAACAATTGAACGTGTAATCCATAGCAGTTATTAAACAGATTTTTAATTGTTTTTTCATTTTGTTGATTTGAATTTTTTTGTTGGATGTCAATATTAAGATGAAAAATATTTGACATTTCAGAAAACAGAAAGAAATGAACTCTTAAATTCGCCATTATATCATTACAATCTTCTACGAAATTTTTAATGAAAATATTATAAATAAATAAATATATCATCACGCCTTTTACCCATTATGGGTGTGGCACTCTGCTTACGCAGATCTCGGTAAGTGATATATTTTTGCGTATGAAATGCGGTTACCAGCCGTCAAGTCATAGCCCTCAAATGTCATAAATAATTCTAAATCTGTTTTATGAATTGTCAAAAATTATTTTGCCGATTGCCATTAGTCGTGCTCGTGACACTACGGATTCCTAACAGTCTGTGAAGTGTCACTTTTACTGCCTAGGCTGTAAAAATATTTTACATAGCAACCGTTCAATAATAGTATATTGTGTTATTAGGAGTAAATGTGATACTTTGGGTGCTGAGCATGTAAGTTTGAACGACGAGCGAAGCGAGTCGGACAATTACATGCGAAGCATACAAAGTCACATTTATTCCGAATAACACATGCTATTTTTTCTTCAAACATAGAAAATAGACATTAAAACATTAAAAAATGCTCAAAACTTCAACAAATATTCTGTCGTATTCAGTATTTCTAGTTGCCACAGAATATGTTATTTTGTTATTTTTTTATTTGTTTTATTCTTAACTGTCAAATTATTGAATTACAACCTTACTATTTTGCATGATATTTTACTTTGTCCGCCGCCGGAGTAAATGTGTTGCCAAGGAAACACTTTTACGCCGGCGGCGACAATATTGAACTTCTGCTTGTTGAATACAAATACACAACAACGTACTTTTATGACGTTTGAAGAAAAAATAAATATTATTATAAATATACATTAAATTAATATTAATTCAAAACGGCAAAAATAGTTATTTGTATATCTAGGCACTAAAGTATAATTTTTTATTACGAATATACAGCAAACCCTGAGTAATAAAAAATACTTTAGTGCGAGAAATCATTAAATTATTAATTAAATATATAAATAAATAGCATTATGTATTTGTTAAACGTCAGCTAGCTGTTGCGACGGGGTTGGCTGTGATAAGAACAAAACTACTGGCAAACTGTCAAATTTGGGTAAAATTTTCATTATTTTTTATATATTCTTAGACGAGTTCTGCATGTGATCTGCATTAAATCCGATAAATTATTATCAAAGCTAAATAATAAATAATTTCACCAAAAGTATTACAATAGTTATTTGTGTATTAAGGGTGCAAAATGCTGCATTGTAGCACGAGCATAAAGTTTGAAGCTCGAAGCGCAGCTGAGAGCTTCAATTATGCGAGAGCAGCAATGCCATTTTGCACCCGTAATACACACAATATTTTTCCTACAACTTTCTTAATATTCAAATAAAAGAAATTAATAACATAAATATGTAAAATTATTATATTTTTCATACTAACTTATTGATACATTTTGATGTTACTAAGCAACAAAAACACTCAACACGTACCTGTCAACATCAACATAGAAAACCAAATTCTGGGCTTCAACCAATAAATTATCGGGCATTAATAAATATTAACCATTACTCGTATAAAAACTGCAGTATTACCTTAAATATTAATAAATAATTATACTTAACGTTACCTTAAATAAGTTTTTTATTACCAATTGTATAATTTTTCTTAGGTTAGATTAGTTTAGGTTAGGTTAATGTCATAAATTATTAATTTAATTCAATCTTTTATTTATCGAATTTGTCAAACATCCTTTAAATTCTATTATGTCGTTTCTGTTCTTAATTAGTTGCAAGTTTGTGTTCATTAAATAAAAAAAAATTCAAAAATTTACAAGTATCTGATTCATTTAGCACGTAGGGCGCGTTCAGTCAGTTGCAAAGATTTAAGAGCTGTGCGTTTGCGCATGTTTAATTTACAAAAAATTATTGAATACATTTCAAATATACGTATTTTTATTCAATCTTCTTACAATGCGGAAAAGAGTTTGTAGCCCATGTGCGCAAAATACTTTTTTTCACGTTGCCTGGGAAACACAAGTGTTATTTATATATAACCAAGAAATAGCATATTTTGCGTATTGAAAACAATGAAAAAATGTCAAGTTTTTTTGACAGTTGTAGGAAAAATAATTTGTTTGTTATTTTTGGTTTGTAATTCAAGTTTGAAATAAGAGTCTGTAAAGTTTAACTTTAGCTACTATTTTGGCTAACTTCGCATAGTAATATCGAGTACTTTAGTATCAATTTCAGAAAAAATATTACGCGGCACCAAACACAGATTTACAGCTTTGCAGCAAACGATCTTTGCTAGTTAAACAAATAACTATTATTTAACACAAAGAAATGAGCTCTCAAATTCGCAATTATTTTTTTATAATCTTCTATGAAATTTCTAATAATACAACACTGTATTAAATAAATCTAAATGTGTTTTTAGAAATGTCAAATATTTTTCGTTTCTGTTGTTTTTTTCTTGGGCGGTTTACAATTTTATAATAAATACTAATTTTAATTAGATTGATATATCTTGAAATACTAATATTTAGGTAACCAAATACTTATTGCTTATATTTATAAATTCTGAACAACATTTGTATTTATATTTTCAAAAAGTACATTATATATTATATTTTCAAAAAGTTGACAATTTTTATTGTCTTTATATTTTTTAATTTGTATTTATACTTTTGCTGTAAAATGAATAGGAAAAAATTTACAGCAATATCGAAATAAACTTTATTTCACATTTTAATTCTACAGCTGGAATATTCGCAGAGCAATAAACAAAATTTGATAGACAATACCTACCGTTAGTTGTGTACGAGTTGACACTTATTCTAGTCGAGGGCACATATCGGTTTGTCGACCTATATTTAAACAGTAGAACTGCATGTGACTATAAAATTCGGCAGAGAACGTATGTTGAAAACAAATTGTCTAATTTGTATAAATGTGTTGAGCGTACTAAGCAATATTATCAATTTAACTATAAATTTATTATATTTTGCAATTACAGTAATAGTCATCAGTCATCAAAAAGATAACCTATACTCATGACTGCTTGATAAAAAATTAAACATAATATTATTTTTCTACTGTCATTCATATATTTGTTGTGTATTTCTTTTATTGCTTCGAATACATAGTACATAGTAAACACATTTTTATATTTAACGGTAAAAATAGACAACATTAGGTATTAATTCTTTTCTAACAGTTCTGTCAGAAACGATGATGTTTTATAAACCACCTCACCATTTTTACCTCCCGCCACATCCTGTAAGGGAGGTATAGGAATCATGCTAAAAAATGGGTAGTGAGTTTTCAGTGAATGCGTACGTTTTAGGGTCCCTACAATACGATTTTAATAGTTTCGCGATGATGTCTGTGTGTGTGTCTGTCTGTCAGTCTGTGTGGATCTCTGGAGTTACGATTTCTCAAAAACTATTAAACTGTAAATTGTGATATTTTGTATATATCAATTGTATCCCCTTTGGAAGAGCTGATTAGTTTTTGGTGATAATCCAATAACCGGAAGTGGTAGTTTACTTGAAGCCCTTTCAAGTTATTTTGAATATCTCAGTAAATTATTGTTTAATTACAAATTTTGTTATTAGAATAATGTTTCAAATATTATTGTTTACAATTGTTGTTTGAAACATTTTTTTGATACTTTTCAAGAAAGTAAAATTTAGGCATAATTTTTTACTATCATTATAGTTATACATTAAGGGAGAGAAGTGTATGATTTTTGCCCGCGGAGTAAATTGAAGCAATGACCATAATCCCGAATATAATACTATACTTTTTCTACTTCTGTAAACTCGGAAATCACTTTTGAAAATGATCGAAATTCGTTGAAAACTCACGTTGAAAGACGTCAACATCAAAATACACAATGTCAACTGACTACATGTCAACTGTCAGACGGCCGTTGCTTGGTGATCCACATCACGTCTTTAAAATAACCGTAAATTATGGATTTCTGGCTCTGTGATTGGTCGGGAAGACTGAATTATAATAAATAAAAATAAATAAATATATCATCACGCCTTTAACCCATTACGGGTGTGGCACTCTGCTTACGCAGATCTCAGTAAGTGATATATTTTTTCGTATGAAGTGCGGTTACCAGCCGTCAAATCATAGCCCCCAAGGATGTTAGTGGAGGAGGAACCACAGGGGTAAATTTAAATTTGTAACTGTCGGCAGTGGGATTCGAACTGAGGATCTCACGATCCACAGTCCGACACGTTACCTCGGAGCTATTTACTGAATTATGGCCACTAAAATTCATCGAAATAATGGGAATATATTTGTACAGAAGTAGAAATAGTTATTTATCTATCAAAGCACTGAAATTCAATTTTTTATCACGAATATGGAATTTAATTGCAGAGGAAAATAAACCATGTGAGTGATAAAAAGGAACTTCAGTGCCGAGGTACATATTAAGTTTTATATCAAATCTAAAATTCGAAAAACTGTAAAAAAATTAGAATATAGGTTAAGTTTATACTTCTGTCAGTTGTCAATTGAAACTGACAGTCAGTGTTGCCAACCTCGAACATTGAAGTTATCGTAAATAACACTCAAAATTATGTGTTTTGTCCTCAATTTCGTCATCGGAATTAATTAGTTAATTCTTCTTGCAAATTTTGTTTCATGTTACGTCCAAATTTAATATAGTACGTCAATATATCTGCCAAAATTATCCTAATTATACAATAATCATTTAACGGTTGCCAACACTGCGTTGCTCAAAATCGTCGTATAATGGGTTACTTTAGTGACGATTTCTGAGCTTTAATGACGATTTTCGAACACTTTAGTGCCGGTTTCAAATAAATATTTTTATAATTACCCAAATATACAGTATTTCCAACCATGTATATAAATAAATAGCTCTTTTATTCTGGGCGAAATTAGTAAAATATTACTTTCAGTGTTTCAGAAACAAATAATAACGCTCTAGTAAATAACGAGTAATGTTCTGTGTCCATGTCAGACTAAATCAGACAAAGCACTGAACTTAACAGAAACACAAACAGTTGCTTTTCTTATCACAATTCTACTTATAGATAGCGTGTTATTAACAGAGCAGTCGGAATATTTTGAGTACGCAGCATTGATAAGAGAAGTTACGTATGCTGTATAAATATCCTTATCAGAAGAATATGACATTTGATAAGGAAAGATTTGCTGGTGTGGTTATGAACGTTATGGCGGCTCTGCGAGTTTAATACTTGAAAAACTGTTTTTATCCAACACCTCTCAATAAATGCTCTGTAACTATGGCGGTTTTAAACAAGTACAGATTACCCACTAGTGGGTATAATTTTGAGAAAAGTCACTAGTGAGTAATTTTGTGTTTATAACAATTATAACAACTGAAGAGCGGATTATATGCAAAATGCATATATTTTAATTTTTGCGTATCTTTAAATAATTGTTATTTGTTTAACTAGGCATCAAAATACCAGATTTACAGCAGAGGCTGCCGTTTCATGGACGAGGCGAAGCCGAGGCAATGAATGCTGCCGAAGCTATAATCTATGTTTGGTGCCGAGTTGAACACACAATTTTTTTGTCGATTTGGAATTAATGTTAATTTAGTGATTATTTTTTATAGATATTTTGAAAGTTATCGCTGTCAAATTTCGTTGCCATGCATGTGTTGAACGGATGCTATGGGTTTATTGAGCGGTTGTTATGTAATAGTATATTCTACAACAAGTAATGAAATGGCACATATTCCACGCGAGCAAAAAGTTTGTAGTCCGAGCCGAAGGCGAGGGCTACGGTTTACGAGTGTGGGATATGCCATTCCGTTACACGTTGTAGACTATACTTTCTATAACAAGATTTTGGAAATATTCAAAAAATACATATATGTTGTAAACGTTAAACTCAAATAAATCAAATTAAAACAAACAGACGTAACCATAGTAACTGAATCAAGATACTTCATATATATGTCGCTAATATGCGGCTTTGATTCGTCGAAAATATTCCATACGCAGCGTATGGAATATTAGTGATTCCATAACAGTTTTTAGTTGTGGAATGCATCGTTTCCAAAACATTGTTATAGAAAATTGTTTTTATAGTCTAGGCATAAAAATGACACTTTACAGATTGTAAGCAGTCGGTGAAGTGTCATCTTTAATGTCAATCTGCAAAAAATAATTTTTCTGGGCGAATTACATTGATTAGAGTTAATTAATGCTAATTACTAATTGTATATATTGCATATTTGGGCATTCTTATGCATATTTTTACAAAAGTTGCATATAATTGCATATTTCAATACTTTTAAGACCTTGTCTAGTGATAAACAATCTGAAATTTCTGGTAATGCACATTGATAATTCCCAAATATTGGAGGAGGCCGCAATAAATAGAAGAATGCAACGAAAAAAGCAATAATGAACAATACAATAAGCATATACACAAACCAATAAACTCTATAAAAAACTTAAATTTATTCCCTAAGCCTTAAAATTAAAAGAAATCTAATAAAGAAATCTAAAAATAAACTCTAATATATCTAGGGAAATCCCTGTAACGGTAACGGTAGGTATTCATTGTATACACGAATGCTAGTAAAAGTGGGTACAATGAATATAAGACCGAGAATTCTCAGCTGGATATATCTTTTATTTATGTTTCACTTTATTTTTTTAGAAATTTTTGAATAATTTGTTATTGTAATTATGTAAATATGTCATAATCTTATAATATCATGTTTCTAGACTGTATTGTGCAATGCATTCATTTATACTTTTATTTAATAATTTAAGCGTATTTAATTAATTTTAATGGGGTAAATAGCTCCGTGGTAACGCATCGGACTGCAGATCGAATCCCGCCGCCGACAGTTACCAATTTAAATTTACCCCTGTGGTTCCCCCTCCACTAACATATTTGGGGGCTATGCTTTGACGGCCGGTATCTGCACTTCATATAAAAAAAATATCACTTACCGAGATCTGCGTAAGCAGAGTGCCACACCCATAATGGGTAAAAAGCATTATGATATACTTTGTATAAGAAAGTAAAAATTTATAATAAACTATTTTACTTGTAAACACCATTTACCCAAGCTCGCTATTGCCTTTGAAAATGAATCTTTACAAGTTACTAAGTGATAGCTGCATTGTAAAAATTTTACAAGTTAGTAAACAAGGTAAACAATGCCCGTTGCAACAGTAATGCTTACAAGGCTTACGCGAAATCATTTCAAATAATTGTTGACAGAACATTTGTGTGTAACTGACAGGACTTGGTTATAATTTTAATTTGATTTACAAATGAGTAACAAGTAAAATGTTGTACAATACACACAAGGTAACTGTTTTTACTGCTTGTCATTTCCTCCATTCAGTAGTAAACACTGTTTTACCTTGCTTGTAATGTAAATAACTATAACTTGTTTGATGTAAAATAATTGAAGAAGCCAATAATTAAACATTTCAAAAATAGCATTGAAAACGATATGGTGCGTTCAATAATGCACCACCCTGTAGAAAATAATACTGTATTTCATTACATGCTAACCTGAAAAGAGCAAGCTTAAATTGTTAACATTAAAACGGTACTTAAGTGTGAAATATTTGTTTGCTAATTTTCACTTATACTTCATTTTGCACTTACATTTATTCGTTCTTCAGTTTAACCGCTATCGTTTTGCTGACTCGCAACTTCTTTATGGTATAAATACATATTTATGGTGTCAAGAGTATTGTTCATATTTTTTTAAATTAATTCGTAGTGTATTAATAATCATTTAAACATTATTAATTGTGTATAGGCTTAAGTTTAATTAGTATTAAACATAATAAATTGTGCAAAACAAATTATCTCATCTAAAAACTTTTTTGTTTTAAGGGTTGGTATTTCCAACTTTAATTAACTTGAGAATAAATTTATCAGTGGAATAAACAAAAAATGTCGCATTGAAAGATGACAGCTAGAATAATAATATATTTTGTTTACTCCACTGATAAATGGGTCCATAAACCATTTTTAAAAAATTTTTTATGAAACTTTATTAGAATATGTGACGATCAGTGAAAACGCGATGTGAAAATTCCATATATTACCCGAGATATGATTTTTCAAAGTTTGTGTGAGGTCACTGTTTTTACTCCAGTGGCACTAAACAACGATTTTTCATGATAGTAGATATTATATATTTTTAAATGTAAAAACAATATTTACATATTATAAGTCTTAATTTACAACAATTAAACTTAATATAAATAAAGGTAAAATTAATTTGGCAACTTTAGAGTATTTTACTTGATATTGGAGTAAACATCATACAAAAGTTTGAGAACAGTGGCGCTAGTAGTGATGTAACCTAACCTCAACACACAATATTATTCAATAGTTTTTCAACACAGCACAAATAAACAGTGAAATTATAAAACAAGTAATAGAAGCCCAACTAATATAATATTAAATACCAACAAACAAAATAAATGAAATGACATTTCGTAGTTGTATTTTAGCTCACAATAGGCGTTGGGCGCAGCGGCAGACGCGCGACTTGCACGTTTCATATTTCTGGCCAATAGAATCAATGCGAGTATCCGTGACGTCAAAATATGTTCAATTCGTTATATCGCTTTACTGCAAAATATTTAAAACAAAAAAATACTTTACTACTAATTATTCCGTAAGTGTTTGATATAAATTTGTCATATTTCGTTTATAGTTTATGCGCCCATTTATTCTCCAGTCACCTCAGATTGAAAATACCGGCCCTAAATTAAATTAATTAAATAAATGGGTTATCTCAACATTTAGGTAGAGTAGATTTTAGTTTGGTATATTTTTGTACAAAATACCAACCTCTAAATATTTTTTTTTTATGAAACTATCTGTCTACATTTAAAAAAAGTCTTAATTGTTATTCATTAAGCCACAATGATTTTTTTAAATATTGTGACGTCATTGATAGGTGTTGGTGGCTCTCAAATAATAGAGTAAATAATTGTAGTCATATAAATATTCCATTTTATACATACATACATAACATCACGCTATATCCCACTTAGTGGGGTAGCACGAACCCAGAAACACAGTCAACCAACAATCAAACATTCCTATCCTGACACACCACTTTTGAAATGAAATTCCTCCTCCACTAACAACTTTGGGGCCATGACTTGACGGCTGGTAACCGCACTTCATACGCAAAAATATATCACTTACCGAGATCTGCGTAAGCAGAGTGCCACACCCATAATGGGTAAAAGGCGTGATGATAATTTTTTTTATTAAATTAATATTTTGTGATGAGTAATTAAAATATACATGAATTACATTTATTGTAGGTAGAAATATGAATAAACTGTAAGATTATTTTAGTCAAATGTTTGATTACCACTGATACATTTTGCTAACCTATGTCATTCAATAAGTCTTTAATTTCGTTGAGTCGACTTAAACTAATATTTATTAGTTAGAAATAAATGTATTTAAATATATTTACGAATTCAAACTAAAACAAAAAACCTTCAATTAGTTGCCAACTATTTTGACACTTGGACAATCTGACAGCCCAATAATAAGACAAGTACAAAGAATTCAGAATAGGATAGATATGCGCCATTTTACTTTGACGTCATTGTAAAGATCTTTAAAACATTAAAATTCAAATATCTTAATAATTAATCATGTTTTGTAAACTTGTAAATGTAGTACGATGTTTTTGAGTCTAGTTATTATATAAATGACTTATTTGCCATTGTGTGACTTTAGCGAAGGACCTCCATTATATCTAGAATATTAGTTAATAATTTTCGTTTATTTCAAAGCATGAATGATTACAAATGAAACAGCATATTTTTAAACTAACAAAATATTACCCACCAAATTCCAATGAGTGACTTGCGCAGTCGATGCAGTTACTTTATAATCAAACTCGAATATAAAATCTAGCAGGCGGCGAACTTTCAGACAATTGAAAGTGCGGCTGAACCTGAAAAATCCTGAGGAGAGATGTTTCTATTTTTAGCTTGTGTCCGCTGAAACTAGATCCGCGATTTTGCAAGTATTCTACACAATATACACGGAATCAAACATTCAAATATTATTTGAAAAACTTTGCTATTACTCGTTTTAACAAATATGTCTTTTATAGCAAACTACTGTCTGTCTCAAAAACATACTGGGTGTAGAATTGAAATGTGGAATATAGGGATTTCAATGCTATTTTTATCTTTCGCCTACGTCAGAGTAAGGGAGGTATTGCTTTTGGTCAAATAATTGGGTAGTGAGTTACGTACATTTTAAATCTGTTTTCTAAAATATCAAATATTTTTCGTTTTTGATTAATTTTCTATGAGCGTGTTACAATTTTCCTATTAAATATTAATTTTAATTTCATTGATATACCGTTAAATATTAATATTTAGGTAACCAAATGGACCAAATTGCATTAAAATCCTTGTAGAAAATTTCTACAAATAAAACACATAAATCGTAGAAAACTGAATTGTTTACTCGTTGTATTTGACTCATTTCTTTCTAAATTTCAAGGACAGAAATAGCTTTTACCAATAGTTCTTACAAATACGTTGTAGTGTTTTGGAGTATTGTAATTTTGTATCTGCTTCAATATTAATTAAAACGTAATTGACTATTAAATTTATCTGCAAGGAGCCATATTTTACGTACAATTTATACCTATAAATTGAGTTATCGTTCTAAAACCAAATCTTTGTTTTTAACTTTCTTATGCGTAGTATTAGGTATCTCAATCATGTCTGTGTGGATTGATGGGTGTATGAATGTATGTCTGTATGTTCCGTAAAACTCACGATTGAAAAAAGGTTACAATTGCAAAACCAGAAGTATACTTGACACGCAAAACAATCAATTCAATTTATTTCAAAGGTTGAATCATCTGTGAATACGTTTAAAATAATAGTTATTTATGTATCAAGGCACTGAAGTTCAATTTTTTATCACGAATATGGAATTTATTTGCCGAGGAAAATAAACCATGTGAGTAATAAAAAGGAACTTCAGTGCCGAGGTACATATTAAGTTTTATTTCAAATCTAAAATTCGAAAACAATGTAAAAAATACAATATAGGTCAAGTTTATACATCTGTCAGTTGTGAATTGAAACTGACAGCCAGTGTTGCCAACTTCTAGAAGTGAAGTTATCGTAAATAACACTCAAAATTTTGTGTTTTCTCCTCAATTTCGTCATCGGAATTAATTAGTTAATTCTTCTTGCAAATTTTGTTTCATGTTACGCCCAAATATACTATAGTACGTCAATATACCTGCCAAAATTATCCTAATTATACAATAATTATTTAACGGTTGCCAACAATGGGTTGCTCAAAATCGTCGTATGATGGGTTACTTTAGTGACGATTTCTGAGCTTTTAATGACGATTTTTGAGCACAACTGCCGATTTCAAATAAATGACATTTTTCAACCGTTGATTTGATTTTTTTTCAAAAAACATAGGGTAGCAGATTTAAACGAAAATGTGTCACAATTGAAAAGTAAATTTTTGGAAGGGATGAGCGTTTCTTGAAATGGAGTTGGTCTGTGTTCCTGCATTGTTTGATAGGAAATCTTTGGCGGGAGGTACTGTGCTGCCCACAATAAATTTCATATCAGGTCTCAGAGAAAAATTAAATGTCAATAATTAATTTTAAACGATCGTTAATTTTTTTTACAATAGTTAATTGAATCTTATCTAGTTTGGTGTCAAATTAGGTCTTTCAAAGTGATATCCAAGTAATAAAAGTATAAATTCGATCACGTGATATATGTTACGATGACCTTCAATTGATGCTGAGCCACTATGACGTCACGTCAATACCGCTACTTGTATTTGAAATACTATATAATTATTATAAGATTATTACGTAGTTTTGACAAACAAAAATGATAAGACAATATGCTTATTTTAAACTTTCTTTTGCAGGATTTTGAACTAATGTACAAACTTGGCCATTTAGATAATAATGGACAAAATCAGGACGTGTCCCAGTGCACCATTCGAGATGTATTCACTGGACATAACATGAATAATTCTTCGTGCAGTCTGGTAAGTGTTTATTTATTGTTTTCAATGTTGTATGCTTGTCAATGACATTGCTTGTTATGTCTTTTGTTTCTGGTGCTTACTTAAAAATTTGGTCAATATTTTTAACAACATTATGCTTTGCACATTGCAACGAAATATAGTATCATTCATTTTTTTGTATCCACTGTTTAAAATATTTTAATTTTCACTAGTTTACCCTTAATAATTTACAGACAGATTCATAAAAGGGATTAACGCTAATTTCATTTTTTCATCATCTGTAACTTTGTTTCTAAATTAATTACATTAACAAAATTTTATGCTAACCAATCTTGATTACAATCTCAGTTCAAATAAATATGTTCTGAAAACGGAAAGTGAAGTTACGACTAATAATAAAAATATTTAATATCTTGACATATTTGCAAATATCGATAAAGCCTTTTAGTCGATAAATAAGTTTAAAGTATAAACCTCTTGATGTTGTCTCTCTCTCGTCACAAGACACATAAAATATCCAGTTATATATTATGTACGAAATTTTATTGAATTGGTTAAAAAAACTTTTAAAATTTATAAAAATAAATGATAAATTTTTTTAAGTTCTGTAAAAAATTTATTAAAATTCAAGGTGTCAAATTATTACAAATAATTCGGTCCTTTGCTATTAAAAAAATCTGATGTAGCCAGCACATAACCTCCCGTCCAATAGTACTCTTAAACGATACAAAATAGTATTTGATGATACAGAAACATACCTTCTTATTTGTATATTTTCTATTTATATTTGAGAAATTTAATTTTATTTCGTATTTTTATTTAATATTTCGACATATATTTCAATAAGAAAACAGCTTCACAATCACAATGACATGTGTCACATTTTGTAAAAAATTTAAATTTTTAAGTGTTTTCATGGTGTACAAGGAGTGCAAGATTTGTGAAATCTAATTTCTTTATATTTTATTATCTCTAATCCCAAAGAAAATTAATAAAATTAATGGAATCAAAACAGATGTAAAATTAAATATTCTACAACTTTCAAAATAACATAAATTGTTGAAAAAGGAAATTTAACCGTGTTTTTCACGAAAAACTGTTAAGTGCTTCAAGTAAACTGCTACTTCCGGTTGATCAATTTTATCCAAAATCTAATCAGGTCTTCTTTTAAATATAAGAAGCAAAAATACACAAAATAGTATTTTTTGGTATTATAGTATTGAGTTATACACACACACGCACACGAGCACACGCACACGAGTACACACGCACACACTCACACACGCGCACACACACACACAAGCGCACACGCACACACACACACACAACGTGATTATTCATTAAAAACTCACTACCCAATTTTTGGACCAAAAACAATACCTCCCTTACCTAGAGGTAGGCGGAAGGTAAAGATCTTATAAAACTTTATCTAAATTAAAAACTATCTGCAGTTTTAAAAAGTTTTTGTTTTTATTCATTAATCCGTAATTACTTTTAAAAAATGTTGTGACGTCATGTGAAAGTATTGTTGAATCTCAAACAGTAGGGATTGTAAATAATTGTCACATACATGTTTTATTTTATTGATTAGAAATTTATTGAAATTAAAATAACTTTTCGTTGTAAATAATTAAAATATATTCCAGGAAGAAACAAATAAACTGTAAGTTAAATCACTTATAAATTCTACTAACCTATGTCATTCAACATGTCTTTAATTTCGTTGTGTGGACCTAACCACGTGGTTTCATAATCGCGCGAATTTTCAAACAAGTGTGATTTGTGAATTCAAAACAAAACAAAAATCTTAAGGTGTCAACTATTTAAGACTTCGACAATCTGACAACTCAATAACTAGAGAAGTGCAAAGAATTTGGAATAGAATAGATGTGCGAGAGAGAAGCGCAGAGAAACATGACGTCAGAATTGCTATTTTTAACACTTAAATATTTTATTAATTATAGTATATTATTATTATATGAGAGATTATGATAGTCATTATTCTCGAAGATCATCAACAAATCATTCAAGTAAATAATGACCATAATCTCGAATATAATACTATACATTTTCTACTCCTGTAAATTCGGAAATCACTTTTGAAAATGATTGAAATTCGTTGAAAACACACGTAGAAGAACATCAACATCAAAATACACAATGACAACTGACTACGTGTCAACTGTCAGACGGCCGTTGCTTGGTGATGCACATCACGTCTTTAAAATAACCGGGAATTATGGATTTCTGACTCTGTGATTGGTCGAGAAGAGTGAATTATGAGTATTATAATTCATCGAAACAATTGAAATAATGGGGATATATTTATACAGGAGTAGAAATTACCTTTTTTTAATATCAGTGACCCAAGAAGTCCATTTAATCAGGAGTGCAGAAGTTTTTTCCACATCTTCATTTGAAAGTCAAAACGGTATATCTATGCGCGCAGGGTATATATTAATAACTTATTCTTGTTTACAAAGTTTAAAATATTTTCTGATATTTTACATATTTAGATAACTGCTAACAGCAGTTTAAATAAATTTGCTATCATATGAATATTTCATTTTTAATTACAATTTATTTGTTACTACATCCAAAAGTAAAAATCTGTTGTGGGCAGCACAATACCTCCCGCCATAGATTTCTTATCAAACAATACAAGAATACGGACCACCACTATCAAAAATACTCATCCCTTCAACAAAATTTAATTTTCAATTTTGTCTCATATCAAAAAACGACATTTTTCAAGCGTCATTTTATTTTTTCAAAATGCACAGGTTAGTAGAATTAAACGAAAATATTAAAATATAATTTTTCTTTAACGTGTTGTAATTCGTAAATAGTAGTAAGAGAAAAATGTTTCAAACAACAATTGTAGATAATATTTAAAATATTTTAATTTAAAATATTAATTAATATCTTTAGTCCTTAAAATTTTATAACTAATAATACAAATATTGCTTTTATAATATTTAAAACGACACATATTTTTGACACTTCATAATTATTTGACACGTTTGACACATAGATGTTAAAAATATTTTAGTTTTTGTTCTCAGTGTAACTAAGATTACTGAAATATATTATTAAATATATAATTTAATTTTTGTCCAAATTAGAAGCATGTACAAGAAAAATGCAAATAACATTTTATATTCCAAATATTTTTGCTAATATCTTTCATTTGAAACTTTTTCACATAGCTGATTCTATTTTTGAAATAAATGGAATTTATTGTTTTGTGTGTCCAGTAAACTTCCTCTTCCGGTTTTTCAATTTCATTCAAAATCAACTCAGCTCTTCATATTTTCATAAAACTTGTAAATTTCAAGTTTCGTTTACATATCTTGTCTCGTTCATGAGATATAGCGCACACGGACATTCATCCATCCACACACACAGACATCATTGAGAAATTGGTCTTAACGGATTCAGTGGACGTCAAAATATGTATTTCCGCAAAAATCTCGTCAACGATTTTTTTCGTGATTCCAATACTTCCTTATACTTTATATTTTATTTGTATAAGAAAATAGTGTGGTGCCCACACCAAATTTTTTTTAAATACACAGGCTAGCAAAATCAAAAATGGTCTTTTACGTGATGGAATTCGTAAATAGAGACAGTAAGAAAAAAATGTTTTAAACAAAAATTGTAGATAATAATATTTGAAACATTATTTTATTAACAAAAATTGTAATTTAACCATAATTAACTGAGATATTTCAAAATAACTTGATAGGGCTTCAAGTAAACTAGCACTTCCGGTTATTGGATTATCACCAAAAACTAATCAGCTCTTCCAAAGGGGATACAATTGATTTATACAAAATATCAACATTTTCAGTTTAGTAGTTTTTGAGAAACCGTAACTCCAGAGATCCACACAGACTGACAGACAGACAGACACACACACACAGACATCATCGCGAAACTATAAAAATCATATTCTAGGGACCCTAAAACGTGCTCCTCCACTGAAAACTCACTACCGAGTTTTTAGTATGGTTCCTATACCTCCCTTACAAGATGTGGCGGGAGGTAAAAAGAGAATTAATTTTTTTTTCATGTGTTCCACTTTTGACTGCTGTCGATAAAAATGCATTGATATTAAATAGATAAAAAGTTTTCTAATTACCATAAATAATTTATAAGTTTTTATTAAGTAATGAGTATATTTTCAACGATCGAGTAAATATTTACAGAACAATTAAAAGAAAACTTTTACTCACTACTTGGTATTTATAATTAAGTATACGTCGTAATTTTGAGCTATTACTTTACTTCGTAAACTATTATATATTAAAACAATATTTGTTTTTATTTAATTAAATATTAAATACAACAAACATTTTTAATGTATAAAAATAAATGTTTATATTTATAAAACAGTACATTCATTCATTAAATATTCCATTCATACAATATACTATTATTTTTACCTCCCGCCTACCTCTAAGTGAGGGAGCTATTGTTTTTGGTCAAAAAATTGGGTAGTGAGTTTTCAATGAGTAAGCACGTTTTAGGGTCACTATGATTTTAATATTTTCGTATTTATTCGTCTCGCATAACTCAAATACTATAATACAAAAAAATACAATTTTGTTCATTTTTTGCTTCCTATATTTATATAAAAAACTAGTTACATTTTGGATAAAATTGGTCAACCGGAAGTAGCAGTTTACTTGAAGCCCTTAACAGTTTTCCGTGTAAAAACACGGTTAAATTTAATTTTTTAACAGTTTTGGTTATTTTGAAAGTTGTAGAATATTTAATTTTACATGTGTTTTGATTACACTAATTTTATTAATTTTCATTCGATTTAGAGATAAAGAAATATAATAGTTATTTACTTTTACAAGTGGGCAAAGTAAGGAATTATCCACGAGAGAAATTTTAGCATACTGCTGTGATAATTTTATCGAATGGGTAATTCCACTTTGCCTACGAGTGAAGTATAACGTTTTATCCAACACCTAATAATAAATGAAAAATTTATTAAATAAATATTATTTGACAGTGTCATATGCTTTAAATTTTTAAATTAAAATGTCAATCGAAGTAGTTACCAAGATGTTGTGTGTTATTATTATTGTTATAAATAAAACTGGCAACTGTCGGTACTGGGATTCGAACTGAGGATCTCACGATCCACAGTCCGATACGTTACCACTGAGCTATTTACCCCATATAAACAGTTGCCAATTTAAATTTACCCCTGTAGTTTCCCCTCCACTAACAACTTTGGGGGCTAAGACTTGACGGCTGGTAACCGCATTTCATACGTAAAAATATATCACTTACCGAGATCTGCGTAAGCAGAGTGCCACACCCTTAATGGGTAAAAGGCGTGATGATATATTTATTTATTTATTTATTTATAAATAAAAAATACTCACTAGTGACTTCCTCAAAATTATACCCACTAGTGGGTAATCTGTTACTTTGCTTGTTTAAAATCGCCATAGTTAAAGAGCTTATATTGAGAGGCGTTGGATAAAAAAATTAAATTTCATAAATCTTGCATTCCTTGTACACCATGGAAACACTTAAAAATAGTATATTGTGTCATTAGGAATAAATGTGATACTTTGGGTGCTGAGCATGTAAGTTTGAACGACGAGCGAAGCGAGGCGAACAATTACATGCGAAGCACCCAAAGACACATTTACTCCGAATAACACATGCTATTTTTTCTTCAAACATAGAAAATAAAATTATAAATATTATAAAATGCTCAAAACTTCAACAAATATTCTGTCTTATCTAGCATTTCAAGTTGCCGTGGAATATGCTGTTTTGTTATTTTTGTTTATTTGTTTCATTTTTAACTGTCAAATTATTGAATTACAACCTAACTATTTTTCATAATATTTTACTTTGTCCGCCGCCGGCGTAAATGTGTTGCCAAGGATATACTTTTACGCCGGCGGCGACAATATTGAACTTCTACTTGTTGAATACAAATACATAACAACGTACTTTTATGACGTTTGAAGAAAAATTAAATTTTTTACGAAATGTGACAATGTCATTGTGAAGCTGTTTTCTTAGTGAAATATATGTCAAAAATTTTAATAAATATATGAAAGAAAATTAAATTTCTTAAATCTAAATAGAAAATAAACAAATAAGAAGGTATTTTTCTGTACCATCAAATACTATTTTGTGATGTTTAAGAGTAGTATTGGGCAGGAGGTTATGTTCTGGGCACATCACACATCAACATTTTTAAATCGTCACATACATACAGTTTCTGGGGTCATAACTTGACGGGTGGTAACTGCACATCACGTATAAAACATAATACATTATATCTATATAAGAATTTACAAATTCAAAAAGAAATGCTGCAATAGAAATGAAGAAAAATCGTGATTATGTTTCTTGAAAATCTTGTTTCAGTGCGTAGGTCGTGTTTCCGTATTCAAGTTATTGAAGATAATTTTATACTGATTATTTAAAAGTGTTGCACTATGTTCTTATTATAATTTTAAATTAACGCCTTAACCGTCATATTTGCGTGATATCTTTAAATGTGAATTTAAATAAATAATTGAAATAATAGCATGCACATAGCAAGTAATTACCCATATTTATTTTAAACTGACGCAGTCAATGTTATAGAAAACATTAATTTGTTCATATTATAGAGTGCTTACATTTTGAAGGCTCTAAGTGATTTGAAATTGATTAAAAATTAACTACAATATCATTTTTACCTCCCGCCACATCCTGTAAGGGAGATATAGGAATTATGCTAAAAATTCGGTAGTGAGTTCTCTGTGGATGAGCACGTTTCGCGATGATGTCTGTGTGTGTGTGTCTGTCTGTCAGTCTGGAGTTACGGTTTCTCAAAAACTATTAAACAGAAAATTGTGATATTTTGTATATATCAATTGTATACTCTTGGGAAGAGCTGATTAGTTTTTGGTGATAATCCAATAACCGGAAGTGGTAGTTTACTTGAAGCCCTATCAAGTTATTTTAAAATATCTCAGTAAATTATGGTTTAATGACAATTTTTGTTTCATAGAATAATATTTCAAATATTATTATATACATTTGTTATTTCAAACATTTTTTTCTCACTGTCTCTATTTACGAATTCCATCACGTAAAAAAACATTTTTGTTTAAATTTGCTAACCTGTGTATTTAAAAAAAAATATGGTGTGGGCACCACACTACTTTCTTATGCAAATAAAATATAAAGTATAAGGAAGTATTGGAATCACGAAAAAAAAAATCGTTGACGAGATGTTTGTGGAAATACATACTTTGACGTCCACAGAATCCGTTAAGACCATTTATCAATGATGTCTGTGTGTGTGAATGGATGGATGTGCGAGTGCGGAATATCTCATGAACGAGACAAGATATGTAAACGAAACTTGAAATTTATAAGTTTTATGAAAATATGAAGAGCTGAGTTGATTTTGAATGACATTGAAAAACCGGAAGAGGAAGTTTACTGGACACACAAAACAATAAATTCCATTTATTTCAAAAATAGAATCAGCTGTGAAAAATGTTTCAAATGAAAGATGTTAGCAAAAATATTTGGAATATAAAATGTTATTTGCTCTTTTCTTGTACATGCTTCTAATTTTGAGAAAAATTAAATTATATATTTAATAATATATTTCAGTAATCTTAGTTACACTGAGAACAAAAACTAAAATATTTTTAACATCTATGTGTCAAACGTGTCAAATAATTGTGAAGTGTCAAACATATGTGTCGTTTTAAATATTACAAAAGCAAAATTTGTATTATTAGTTACAAAATTTTAAAGACTAAAGATATTAATTAATATTTTAAATTAAAATCATAGCTGAGAACACAAAATTAAATAGGTATAACAGCTATATGTCAAATAATTGTCACAATAGTTATACGTAAGGAACAAGTCATACATGTTCAGTTGGTCTTATTTGTATAAGAAAATAGTGTGGTGCCCACACCAGATTTTTTTTTTTTTGTTGGGTGCATAATTTAATTAAATTTAATTAAAATGACAGATTTGAAAGCAACGTATTTCTACGCAAACGAAAAATATGATTATTTTCAACCGTATTCATTAATTTAATAGAACTTTAATTTGTTGTAACTTTTTGGTTATTGAGTTTATGTCAATAGTTTATTAAGAAAAATCTGATGTGGCCATCACATAACCTCCCGCCCAATACTACTCTTAAACGATACAAAATAGTACTTGATATAGAAACATACCTTCTTATTTGTTAATTTTCTATTTATATTTGAGAATTTTAATTTTCTTTGGTATATTTATTAAATTTTTTGACATATAATTCACTAAGAAAACAGCTTCACAAACACAATGACATGTGTCACATTACGTAAAAAATTGAAAATTTTTAAATGTTTCCATGGTGTACTAGGAATGCAAGATTTGTAAAATCTAATTTCTTTATATTTTATTATCTCTAAATCTAATGAAAATTAATAAGATTAGTGTAATCAAAATACATGTAAAATTAAATATTCTTCAACTTTCAAAATAACATAAATAGTTGAAAAATGAAATTTAACCGTGTTTTTCACGAAAAACTGTTAAGGGCTTCAAGTAAACTGCTACTTCCGGTTGACCAATTTCATCCAAAATCTAATCAGCTCTTCATTTAAATATAAGAAGCAATAATTCACAAAATTGTATTTTTTGGTATTATAATATTTGAGTTATGCGAGACAAAAAAATTGCCACAGACTACACACACACACACACACACACACACACACACACACACACACACACACACACACACACACACACACACACACACACACACACACACACACACACACACACACACACATACATACATACATACATACATACATACATACATACATACATACACACATCATCGCGAAAATAGTAAAATCGTATTGTAGGGACCCTAAAACGTGCTTATTCATTGAAAACTTACTACCCAACTAGAGGTAGGCGGGAGGTAAAAAGCTAGCTATATTTTCAACCTTTTCCGTATGTTTTGAGTCACCTGTATTTAAAAATGAACGTGTTCGAGGATTATTTCACAAACAATAGCACTATTTATATCTATTCATCTTGAAACATCCCTAAAATCTTTTTGTGTAAGTCTAAACAAACCGGAACTTATTGTGTTATCTAGTCCATTTCCGCCTACATTTGTTTTACCCAATCAATAACTACAAGTGACACACATCATTTTACCAGCGCCCTCCTCACACACACATACACACACACAGTCACACACTCATGGGTTATTCCGCTTCACATATTCAACAGAGTGTACCGTGAATAATTAATCTTAATGACTGGACAGATCCACTACTTGCGTTATTCGTTTTACCAGCTCGGCTGGGGGCAATCGATTATGCAGTTTTAGTTTTTGAAGACTTGCAATTTTCATTCGCTAAGTTGGTATCTACTGTTTCATTAGAGGGAGGCCAAGACAATGCGCAGTGAAATAAATAGTTTATTCTTTTATTATAACTGTTTTTGTTTGCTGTAATCTCTTGATTTTATTCGTATTATTAACTTATTAATAATGCTTTTTGATTATCTGACGTATTTAACAAATAAACTAAACCTAAACAACCTTTAAGCGGCTTAAAGTACAGAAATATACTGTTGTGGGCAGCACAGTACCTCCCACCACTATCAAGAAACGCTCATCCCTTCAACAAATTTATTTTTTCACGACATGGTAGGAAACCCCATCGTTCTTCTCCTGAAATAGTGAGGAAAATGTGTTGTTCCTCTCTAGAGAGGAAAATATAGAAATGTTACCAATATAAATGTTATTTACAAAAAATATATTATAAAAATTATAAATATATTCCTAATTTTATTAAAAATCCTCATTTTAGTGATTTACTTACTTTAAATTGTCTTACAATTATGTCTTATATTTTTCTTTTTCTTATTTAATTACAAATTGGACAACTTATTAAAGATATTTAAGATTGGTTCATTGGCAACACTGCTGCACCGCCTTGTGTCTGATAACCTAACTTTTAACGTGTCAGTCTGTCAGTTGTGTTCTCAAAGTGTATTTTAGGTCCGAGGATAACGTTTTTAGAAACATGTCGTGAAAAAAATGTTGTGTCTAACACGAGAGGAAAGCTCTTCTTCCACTCTCGTTCGAAATGCCTCACTCGCTGCGCTCATGAGGCAAACTTCGAACTCGAGGTGGAACAAGAAGCGCTTTTCTCTCTAGTTTAACAAATAACTATTTTTCACCCGAAATAGTGAAGAAAATGTGTTTTTCCAACGACTACTACGAAAATTACCTAAATTCACACGCTAAATATTACTGAAGTTGGTCATTGCATATCACTAGCAATGCTGTGTGATATAAAAACTTGTTAGCCAATCAGATGCGTCGGTAACAGTGTGATCTGATTTTATCACACGTTGCGATAGCTGAGCGAACTAACTTAAAAATTTGTATTTAAAGTTTGACAGTTGCAGATAATTTGGTGAATTTACACGAGTTAAGAAGGCTGGACCCTGATTTATTAGATTTTAATATAATATAAATAACTGTTACTAATTTCATAGTGTATGATTCACTTTAAATGTTTAGTTTGATTACTGATTATATAAAATACAATACGTATTATTAATGCATATTTCTGAATATTCGTCACTAGAATTATTTAAATCATATTTATATACTTATTCATTTTATAAACAATATACGTGAATAAAATTATTCGTGAACATCTTTATTTAAGACTATGTAAAGTTGACGTCACAGATTATTTAAAATTTATTATTTTTTACTTGTGCACTAGTAACAAAAATTAACTTATTTAATTATTAATACATACCCACCGAATAATAGTTATTAATGTATCAAGGCACTGAAGTTTAATTTTCTATCACGAATATGGAATTTATTTGCCGAGGAAAATAAACCATGTGAGTGATAAAAAGGAACTTCAGTGCCGAGGTACATATTAAGTTTTATTTGAAATCGGAAATTCGAAAAAACTGTAAAAAAATTACAATATAGGTTAAGTTAATTCATCTGCCAGTTGTCAATTGAAACTGACAATCAGTGTTGCCAACCTCGAACAGTGAAGTTATCGTAAATAACACTCAAAATGTAGTTAATTCTTCTTGCAAATTTTGTTTCATTACGTCCAAATTTACTATAGTACGTCAATATATCTACCAAAATTATCCTAATTGTACAATAATTATTTAACGGTTGTCAACACTGGGTTGCTCAAAATCGTCGTGTAATGGGTTACTTTAATGACAATTTCAAATAAACAACTTTTAAATGGTATAAAATAGAAATAAGAGTTTCAAATAAAAATTATAGCTAGTATTATTTTACATCTCTTTACCTCCCGCCACATCCTGTAAGGGAGGTATAGGAATCATGCTAAAAATTCGGTAGTGAGTTTTCAGTGGATGAGCACGTTTTACGGTTCCTAGAATACGATTTTTAGTTTCGTTTCGCGATGATGTCTGTGTATGTGTCTGTCTGACTGCCAGTCTGTGTGGATCTCTGGAGTTACAGTTTCTCAAAAACTATTAAACTTATTATTTTTTGACGTTTATTTAAACCAATCAAATGCTTTATTGTATGTCACGTGTCTGCGTTTTAACCAATCCTGTCATTATTATACTGAGAATAATGCTCTTGTGATTATTCCCGGCAATTTTCTCTGTAGCTTTTTTGTTTTTGTTGACAGATGTCAGATGTCAGATAGGTATTATCAATACAAGTAAAAATGAGCAAAGAAGACAGATTTAGTGGCGTGCCTGATAGTGAAATAAAAAAATAATCTAATTAAATATAACTCGAGAGTTCGATAAATTAGAAAATAATTATCCAGTATCTTTCTCAAACTTGTCGCCATTTGGCAATAGCAACTCAAGCCCTACGGGCTTTCGTGGCTATTGCCTGGCAACAAGTTTTCGAAAGATCTGTCAAATTATTTTCAATTTATTCTCACCCTCTTGTTATATTATTACTGAAAATTTTTATATTTTATATTTATCAATTTTATCCCCTTGGAAAGAGCTGATTAGTTTTTGGTGATAATCCAATAACCGGAAGTGGTAGTTACTGGATTCGTTTAAATCTGATATCCTGTGCTTTCTAAAAAAAAAAACAATGTTTGAAAAATGTAATTTTTTAACATGTGTTATAACTGAAACCCAAATTATTTGAAGGGATGAGTAGTGGAGGTCCGTGTTCCTGCATTGTTTGATAAGAAATCTATTACGGGAGGTGTTGTGCTGCCCACAACAGATTTTCTATTTTCTCTTCCAACTAAAATTGCAGTTTACTAGCAATCTATTAAAAGCATAAATGAATTAAAAATAATGCTGTATCTATTTAGAGCTGCATAATGGAATACTTGTCAACCAGTAACTAATAAAGAAGAGGCGTGACACTTCAATAATTCAGTTTCCAGATGAAAACAGATCGATATGTCTAATTAGTATTTTGCAGAAGTTTACGACAGATGAAATTATCGTTCCCTTTCATACAAAGGCAGATATAAATAAATAAATATAATATTACGCCATTTACAGTTTTTTTGGTATGGTACTCTATCTAGAAAAAGATCTTGATGTGACATTTTTGCGCTAGCAGTTTTATTTTTTATTTAATTTTTTTTATGAAACATCTAAATTGAAGACTGTCTGCAGTTTAAAAAAATCTTAATTGTAATTCATTAAGCCGAAATGATTTATTTAAAATTATTATGACGTCAGAATTAGCTAAGTGTGATTTGTGTTATTTAAAATTCAAAAAATCTTAAAATTAGTTGTCAACCATTTGACACTTGGACAATCTGACAGCTCAAAAATAAGAGAAGTGCAAAGAATTTAGAATAGAATAGGTGTGTGAGAGAAACACAGAGAAACATAATGACGTCAGAACTGCTATCTTTAAAACTAAAATATTGTAATAATTAATAATTAGTAACATTTTGTAAACTTGTTTTATATCTACACACAAAAAAATATGTACACTAGGTAGTGTACCATCGAGTCCACACTATTTTTAGTGTTAAATTTAACTCTAACAAAAATGATTTTCACACTAATTTAACCCAGTAAATGTGAAAGCACTATTTATAGTGTTAAATTTAACACTAAAAATAGTATGGACTCGATGGTACACTACCTAGTGTACATATTTTTTTGTGTGTAGTACAAAGTTTTTGGGTTCTATTTTATTATTTAGAAAATTATTTAAATTAATAACTTTTCGTTGTTTAGAATTAAAATATACACACATACATATTATATAACATTACGCTATATCCCACTTAGTGCGGTAGCACGAATCCAGAAACACAGTCAACCAACAATCATTTTCCCTCAAACATTACTATCCTGACAAAAATATACATAAATACCATTTATTGTCGATTGACATTAAAGATGACACTTCACGGACTGCTAACAGTCTGTAAAGTGTCACTTTTATGCCTAGGTTGTAAAATTATTTTACATAACAACCGCTCAACAAACGCATAGTAACCTTCAATAAATACATAGCAACCGTTCAACACATGCATGGCAACGTAACTTGACAGCGATAACCTTCAAAATATCTATCTAAAACAATCACTAAATTAACATTAATTCCAAATCGGCAAAAAATGATGTGTTCAACTCGGTATCAAACACAGATTTATAGCTTCGGCAGCATTCAATGCCTCGGCTTCGCCTCGTCCATGAAACGGCAGCCTCTGCTGTAAATCTGGTATTTTGATGCCTAGTTAAACAAATAACTATTATTTCAGGAAGAAATATAAATAAACTAAGATTATTTTAGGGCCGGTATTTTCAAGCTCAATTAATTAAAGAATAAATTTATCAATAGAATAAACAAAAAATATCGTATCAAAATTATTGCTTAAATGATGATTATTTATTATTCTAGCACTCATCTTTTGATGCCATATTTTTTTATTTATTCCATTGATAAATGTATTCTGTAATTTAACTGTTAATTTTTAACGGTCTGTTAAAAATTTTAACCAATAAAAATATATGTGTCAAATAAAATTTTAATTTTTATTCAGTGTCGTCTGTTATCATTGGATAAAATTAAGAACAAAGATCTTCAAATTAGTTGCCAAACATTTGACACTTGGACAATGTGACAACTCAATAAATAAGACACAAGAGAAGTGCAAAGAATTTAGAATAGAATAGGTGTGTGAGAGAGAGAGAGGCACAGAAAAACATAATGACGTCAAAACTGCTATCTTTAAATATCAAATATCTTAAGAATTAATTATATTTTGTAAGCTTGTATTATATCAAGTACGATGTTTTTGTGTCAATTTACAATTTGTGATCCATGAACTTTTTGGCGGCAAAAATAAAGCAGTACTAAATAAGTTTCATTCATAAATCAACCATATTTTATTTCATAAAAACTTCTTTGTTTGTAAAAGTAACTGTTACTAACTTCATAGCACGAAGCACATTATTAACCTTAAACGTTTTAAACAAAAACAAACAAGACATTAATTGACAATCATTTGTTATTGACTGTATTTTGTTTTGTCTGCTCCGAGTCTAGATTTTCGAACGTGATAGATTTGAAGTTAACATGCATCTAGATAATTAAGTCTTTTGTCATTCGGAAGCATTCGATTAATTTCGGGTGATATGACACGCGATCACTCACAGCAATTGTTTTTGTTTTACATGACTCACTTATTTTGTTTTTACCTCCCGCCACGTACCTGCACAAAGAAAAATGGATTTTTGCAATAGCAAAAAATTATCTTACATATATAGTGACAGCAATTTAGATATTTACAATAACAAAATTTATATTTATATTAGTAATATGTTATTTAGATTGTTGAAGCAGCCATCGAAAATAATATCTTATTACTAATATAATAGTATTTATGTATCAAGGCACTGAAGTTCTATTTTTTATCACGAATCTAAAATTCGAAAATACTGTAAAATAATTACAATATAGGTTAAGTTTATACATCTGTCAGTTGTCAATTGAATCTGACAGTCAGTGCTGCCAACCTCAAGAAGTGAAGTTATCGTAAATAAAACTCAAAATTATGTGTTTTGTCCTCAATTTTGTCATCGGAATTAATTAGTTAATTCTTCTTGCAAATTTTGTTTCATGTTACGTCCACATTTACTATAGTACGCCAATATATCTGCCAAAATTATCCTAATTGTATAATAATTATTTAACAGTTGCCAACACTGGGTTGCTCAAAATCGTTGTATAAAGGGTTACTTTAGGGACGATTTCTGAGCTTTCAATGACGATTTTTGAGCACTTTATATTTTGATATTTTCGTTTAAATCTACTAACCTGTGTTTTTTGAAAAAACAAAACAACGATTGAAAAAAGTCATTTTTTCACATATGTCATAATTTGTTGAAGGGATGAGCGTTTCTTGATAGTGGTGGTCCGTGTTCCTGCATTATTTAATAATAAGTCCATGGTGGGAGGTACTGTGCTGTCCACAACAGTTTATTTAAATTGATTTTATGCTGCAGATACTAATATGGCTAATGGTGCATGTATTTTTTATTTGCTATATTAATATTTAATTTTTCATGAATATTAATATTTAATTAGGTATATAATACTGATGAGAATACATGAACTAGTATATTATATGCAATATTCATTGTAATTATTATTTTTTTATGTAACTTATCATTTATTTTTATCAAACAAGCTCGAAATTAGAATAAATTATTAAAAATATAATAGGAAAATAAAAACAGGCACTTTTAGTTTATTTTTATATTTTGTATTTGTTGATTTATTTAAAGATTGGGAAATAATTTTAATAACCTGAATCCGCTAAACAAGTTTTGAACGCAACAAAATAAAAAAAATCTAATTAAAATTGTAGCTCAATATTATTTTACATATTTTTTATTATAATAAATTTTTTGCACTTCCCGGTTTAAATGCCTAAGTTTATTCTTCCTTCTCTTAAATTTTGAAATTTAATCCCTAGGGATTAAATTTACAAGTAAACAAGTAACCACAGCAACAAGTAAAATATTTATTAATATTTTTTTTATATAAATTGCATTTGTTTAATAGTTTTATATTGCAGTAGATAACTACAGAGTACATTTAAACATTTTTACAAAAATTAATTACTTTTGGACCAATAAATATTAATTTCAAAGCAGAGTAAAATATAGAAAAATGTTTCCATTAAAAATATAGCCAATACTATTCTAAATCTTTTATAAATATAAGCAAAATCATTGAGACAAATCATTGCCGAGATTCCAATTCAAAGCAGCTGTATCTTCCCCATGAAATGTCAGTATTTGTTCTGTAATACCTACTATATAGTAATTTCGCAATTATATAAATCATTACATTGGCGATTACTCCTTCATTACTATGAGTAATATTTATTGTAAACTCATGAATGAAATTGTATTTGACTCTAGAACAGCGGTTCTTAAAATGTGGGTCATCAAAATATTGGGGCTGCGGAAATTAAATTCAAACAAAAATCTTAGCTTAATTAAAATAATTTTTTTCATGACATGGTAGGAAACCCCACCGTTCTTCTCCCGAAATAGTGAGGAAAATGTGTTGTTCCTCTCTAGAGAGGAAAATATAGAAGTGTTACCAATTTGAATGCTATTTACAAAAAATATATTACAAAAATTATAAATAAATTCCTAATTTGATTGAAAATCCTTATTCTAGTGATATACATAATTTAAATTATCTTACAATTATGTCTTATATTTATCTTTTTCTTATTAAATCACAATTTGACAACTTATTAAAGATATGATGGGGTAAATAGCTCCGTGGTAACGTGTCGGACTGTGGATCGTGAGATCCTCAGTTCGAATCCCACTGCCGACAGTTGCCAATTTAAATTTACCCCTGTGGCTCCCCCTCCACTAACAACCTTGGGGACTATGACTTGACGGCTGGTAACCGCATTTCATACGCAAAAATATATCACCTACCGAGATCTGCGTTAACAGAGTGCCACACCCTTAATGGGTAAAAGGCGTGATGATATATTTATTTTATTTATTTTATTTATTTATTAGATATTTAAGATTGGTTCATTGGCAACACTGCTACACCGCCTTGTGTCTGATAACCTAACATTTAACGTGTCAGCCTGTCAGTTGTGTTCTCAAAGTATATTTTAGGTCCGAACAAATCGTTTTTAGGAACATGTCGTGAAAAAAATGTTGTGTCTAACACGAGAGGAAAGCTCTTTCCTCTCTAGTTTGACAAATAACAATTTTTGTTTTGGAAACTACGCATTCCACAATTAAAAATCTGTTGTGGGCAGCACAATACCTCCCGCCATAGATTTCATATCAAACAATGCAGGAACACGGACTACCACTATCAAGAAACGTTCATCACGTCAACAAATTGAGTTTTCAATTATGACACATGTCAAAAAAATTTTCAACCGTTGTTTTGTTTAAAAAAAAAAAAAAAACAAGTTAGCAGATTTAAACGAAATGTTCACGTGTTGTAATTCGTAAATGGTGACAGTAAGAGGAAAATGTTGCAAACAATAATTGTAGATAATAATATTTGAAACATATTAAACCATATTTTATTGAGATATTTCAAAATAACTTGATAGGGCTTCAAGTAAACTACCACTTCCGGTTATTGGATTATCACCAAAAACTAATCAGCTCTTCCCAAGGGGATACAGTTGATATAAACAACATGTCTATATTTTCAGTTCACATAGACTAGCAGACAGACACACACACAGACATCATCGCGAAACTATTCAAATTGTATTCTAGGGAGCCTAAAACGTGTTCCTCCACTGAAAACTCACTAGCGAATTTTTAGCATGATTCCTATACCTCCCTTACAGGATGTGGCGGGAGATAAAATTGTATTGGAACAACTATCATTCCATACGTCGCGTTTGGAATAAAATTCGACAAATCAGAGTCGCATATTAATGCGATATATGAAGCATTTTGGTTCGGTTACTATGGTTACGTCTTTTTATTTTAATTTTATTTATATAAGTTTGGCGTTTTTAACAGTTTTGTATTTGTATTTTTTTGTATAATTTCCAAAATCTTGTTATAGAAAGTATAGTCTACATTACAACATGAAACAGAACTCGCAAATCGTATTCCTCGTCTTCGGCTCGGACTACAAACTTTCTGCTCGTGTGGAATATGTGCCATTCCATTACTTGTTGTAGAATATACTATTAATCCATGACAACCATAATTTGACATTAAACAATTATGTAGTTGTTTTTAATTCATTTTTGAAGCATTTCGTGAAAATGATTGATTTAGAAAGTATTTCGTCGGATATAAAAAAAAACAAGCTTCAAAAATTATTAATTAATTTAAATAATTGTAAAAATTTTCCAATAAATAGTACGTTATTGAAATCAAGTGCGGGAATGAAGCTCTTAATTCACGGAAAATTAGTGGAAAAAGTCGAATTTAATTCACGGGCATAGAAAAAATTATTTTATAAATAATACTTCAAATAAAAGTGGTAGTTAATATGTTTCTTTGTAACTATATCATAAGAACACAGTACAGCACTGCTCATAAAACACTTGTCACTGTATCTAATATCTGTGGTCTTGGTGAAGAAACTTGAAGCACTGGTCCGTCCCTAGAGAATGCTGTCACATGCTTGCTTTCACTGTGGCTTTCGGTGTTAACCCCCTAAAACCAGCATCGCTAACATTATAACCCTAGGTCTGATTATATCACCAGAGTTCACCACCATCGGACACCACCCCCAAGTCCAGCACCACGTCGGTGCTGCGGCGCTGGCGTCGCCCGGACCCCCACGACCACGGCCCCAAGCATGCCCCACCCAAGGACCCCCCCACTCAGCCCGACAAACAAATGAATCAAGTGGGGACCTACCCCGGTCCCGTCGACCCCACCCCAGGTAACACCGGCGGGGACTACTCGATGTTTGTACCGCAACTTAGTCCCGTAGTTCCTCAAAGCACCGCTAGACCGTACGACAGCGCTAAGTATGTCACACACGTGCAAGAGAAACCCAGCAATCCTGGACAGTCATACTACCATCAGGATGGTTCCAATCAAGAAGTTCATTTTCGAAGTCCTAATTATCCTATACAGAACACACCTCCTCTAGCACATTCTGCTAGTCAGAAATGTATATTACCTAATGAAAATAATACTTATCCCGTTACAAACCAAAAACTGGTTTATCAACATCGTGATTATTCCGTTGTTGCACAAAATTATTCTCCTACAAAAATTAATCCCGCAGAATCTAAAATAAGTCCTCAAGGAACTACAGAGGACCCTAGTTATTGTCTAACCAAAACAGGAGGTTACGTAAGTCCTCAAAATATAACTCATAATTATCCAATACAAAACTCGATAGACCGTCGAGTTAGTCCTCACAACCCTAAATCGCCGATTTATAGGAATTATCCTCAAAATAATGGAGCAACGCAAAATTATACTGCTCCAACTCAAAATGCTAATTATTATATGGACAAACCTTCATGTGTATCTCAAAAACAAGTACTTGACGCTAGATACGTCCAGAATTACAACCAGAACTACGCAAAAAGTCAGGATGTCAAACATCCAAGAGACTACAGAAATGTCAAAAAATCTTCACCACCCTTTCCAATTTTGGAGCAACGACTCAACCAAACGGACCCTAACTATTGTCAGGATTATTCCACCCAAGGATATTATCCCTCCAAATACACTTCAGTTATGTTCTCCAGGACGAGTCCTACCCCAAAAATTGTAACAGGTCACAATTATATTCATAATCAAAAAATACCTCCTCAAGATGTAATGATGCCACAAAATTATGCCTTCCCCAATAAATACTACCCTCAAAATCAAGGACAAGAATGGAAGTTACCCAAAGACTATGAACAGAATATGTATTTGAGTCAGATGAACCAAATGCATGCGCGGTTACCTCATAATACAATCAGTAAACCTACAGATCTTTCCTATGTGGACCAAAACCAAAGATTGGTCCAGAAAGGAAGAATGTATTGCCCTGAATCTAGCCCTGTTGAACATCTACAGTATACAGGTAAATCAGTTGTTCCTATAACTCAAAAATCGCCTAAAATTGTTGGATACACTGAACAAAGACCTCCAGATGATTATTTAAACCTTCCAAGACCTTGCGGGACCATCATGAAGACAACGGAGTATCAGAGAACTTCCAAAGTTGGGGGAGAATACGGACCAGTAATTCAATCCGTAAAAGCTGCTGAATTAGGATATGATCCTAAATTGTCTCGGGAGTATTTGATGCACCAGCAAGCCTGTAGGAATGACATCCCAAATGATCAACAAACCTATGTTTGTCCTCCTAATTATCCTACTTATCCCAGACAATCCAACATCAAAATGACTGAAATGCCTGCAAGAAACATTTCGCCCAGAAGAACATTCCAGGAAAATATGCCAGTCGTTGTTTTCTCGCCTCAACATATAGGACTACCTAAAAATTCCCCTAATCAAATATATCCTGCAGAGTATCCCAATACTCAACATTATCCTGGATACTATCCCAGAGAGACTGTGTATCCCGCTTCTGGAGTGAAACCTCACTATCCTATAGACCAATCGGGAAAATATTCCAATATACATGTCAATAGAAACATACCTCAACAGAGGTTTCCTTTTGGGTATCCGGAGCATCAGTATTATCAAAACAAACATTTAGAATCCCCTTATTTCCAAGGAAATATGTATCGGGCACATTATAATCCTAATCTGCCAGAACATTTACAACAAAATGTTGTAAGAGGCTTCGAAGGCGATTATAGAAATACAGTAGCTTCAAATTACAATGATTTTGAAGCAAATCGAGTGGATGATAGAGCTGTGTATAGCAAGAAAGATTCTGATATTGGCAAGTCTTTGAAAGAATTCTTGGAGTCTTGGGAAGATGACGAAGAAATTGTAGCAAATCTGCCGGATTTGGTTCTTTGTAATAATATTCCTCCTGACAAACAAAAACTTCCATTTGGTGCACATTCTGCAGAAACAAGTGAAGCATCTAAATCGTTCTCAGATGAAGACAGTCCAAAAGAAATTGAAGCAACCTTTGGTGCAGAACAACCTCTATATATTCTTGGGTCAACTAATATTTCTACAGAAGCGCTGCCACAATACCTCGCTGTTTATCAACAAGTCGATAGGTTACCAGACAACATAAAAGGGTTTTACAAGCCTTCAACTGTTACTGAAGAAACACAACCAGTCCAAGAAGAAGCTACAGAAAAAACTAGTGAAATATCAGAACCAAAAACTGTCATAAGAGAATCATTGTCTCCACATGATTTATCGGTTAACAAAAATAGAGATGAACAACGGATAACCGAAGAAGAAGAAGTATTGAACCTATCTACAAACCGAAATAAAGAAAATGATGAATTTTTAATGGAAGAATACAGTAATGCATCAGAAGAAAGCCCAGAAGAAAATCAAACAAAAAAGGAACCTAACACTAGTAACAAATCTTCTGATGAAGAGGATAAACAAAAAAAAGCTGAACAACCTGAAGAAACCCATAATCCCGCTGAAAATACTGAAGAACAAAATATTTCAAATGAACCATCGAAAGAAAACAATTGTGTAGTCCCGGAAATATCCCCAGAAAAGGACCTCGAAAAATCGCCTGCAGAAAATATAAATGAAGAAACCAATGAAGAGAAAGTTGATGAAGAAGAACCAAAACAACCATCAGAGAAATCTCTTACTGCTTCAGTCATTGTACCAAACAAATTCTTCGACAATACTTCTCTAACTACCAAAAACGATATACTAGATAAATTACCTATTGAAGAAACTGAAGATTCTACAGTTACCGAAACCGATAAACCCATAGAATCAACTGAAGAACAAGTTACAATACCTGAAGAAACTAAATCAGTAGATTTACCACAAACAGAACCACTAGAAAATGTAGAAAATACCAACTTAAATACAGATATTTTAAAAGAAATCGAAAATGATAAACTAACTGATGAAATTCTAGTTGAAGAAGCTACAGAGAAGATGGACCTCGATGTAATAGACTTTCAAACATCAGAACTTTTGCCTCAAGTTAATGAAGATCCCAAAAATAATGAGGCTATAACTACTTGTACAGTTGAAAATGAAATTGATGAGTTAGTACCAATATCTTTTGACAATCTCATTGACAGTCCTGAAAACATTGAGATGAAAGATGATGAAGACAGTTTCAGCTGTCTTAAAGATCAACATCCTGAAGATGTAAATAGTTCACCAGCTACACCTATTGGTATAGATTTGTCCTTACCTCAGAAAGATTCAGAAACTGTACTAAAAGAACTAGTAGAAAGTGCTGAAGAAAAAACTACAAAGGAAGTTGAAAATCTTGAGGTCAAAGAACCCGATGAATCTATTGAAAAAGATTCTGAAATGATTCCTGATTTGGTGGTTGAGGAAATCAATGAAAATTTAAAAGAAACAATCACAGAAAAAGATGATACAATACTTGAAGAAATTATTCCAGAGGATTTAGAAGAAAATAAAGAAGACTGTAGTCCTTTTCCAAACTTATCACTAATTTCCGAATGTGACATTAAACAAGAAACTGAAGAAATCGAACTATGTACCACTGATGAACTTCTAGAAGAAATTGAAGCAACAACCCTTTGTACTGATAAAGAAATTGTTGAAGACGTGGTACCAAAAGTTGAGGATAAAGAAGTGGAAGAAACTGAATCGTGTGAAGAAATGGAGGTAGTTAAAGAACCTATTTTTGAAAGTACTGTAGATAAATTAATAATAACTAATGTTGAAAGTATTCAAGATGATAGTAGTGACTCTATTACTCAAGAAGAAGAAAGTGAACATATTGAAGAACCCACTGAAGACAGTCAAGAAATAAACGAAACTGTAAAGGAATCCAAACTTGATACTTTAGAAGAATACGCTCATTTAATCGATATAGAAAAATCTGAAGAAACACCAACAAAAGAAGAGGAAGATAACTCGAAAGAAGATACCAATTTCGACTTTTCGTATTTAGAATCTTGTACTGACAACATTTGTGAAAAGTCAGAAGGTGGTACTACAGATAAGTTGGACAATAATTCAAATGATAAAAACGAAGAAGAAGAACTTTGTAACAACGATATATTAAAATCAATCTTAGATTCTTCAGAATCTGATTCAGATATTCCTAAAGATAAAAAAGCAAGCTCAAATGAAACAGGTTCTGATATTAATACTACTGAACATTTAGAAGAAAATTCTGAGGTTATAGATGAACCTGAAAACCAAACTAGTTCTACTGTAGATGTAGCACAACCACAGGAAACAAAAGATACTGCAGAACCTGAAGCAGAACTTGAAGAAAATAGCCATCCACCAGATACTCTTGAAGATGTGTCTGAAATAAAACAGCCTGAATTATCTGAAATTCCATCTGAAGTATCTTCAAACGTAATCGATATCGAAGAGCCTGAAAGTAGCTCTGAAATAATTCCAATAGAAACTGTAGAAGAAAATCTGGACAACCCTGTAATCATAACAGAAAATGAGTCATCTGAAGAAAATATCATTCTTCCTGAAGACTCAGAATGCGTGTTTATATACAGTGAAGATGAACAATATTTGATAATTCAGCCAGACACAGAGACAGCTGAAATAATTCCTACAGAACAAATCGCCCAGGAAACTGAAATATTAATTCCGGAAATTGAAGCAACTAAAGAAGAAGATATAATCGTGGAAGAAGGACCAATTGAACCAGGAGGAGAGGAAATTATAATTTGTGAAGAAGGTATTGAAGATTGGGTACAGAATGAAGAAATTATTGAAAATGAAGAAGAGAAGAAACAGATTGAACAGGAAGAAGTAATTAATATTGAAGACACGCCGGTGTTGAAACAAGAGAAGAAGATAACTGTTTTAGATAAACTCAAAAGGAAGAAAATTGCTCTGGAAAAGAGGAAATTTTTAATAGCCAAACGAAAGAAGAAAATTGAAAAGCTCCTAAAACAAAGACGTCTAAACGTAAAACAAATTACAGAAACTTTCATTAACGAAGAAAAAATCTTCAGCTATCCAGACGGTGAATTATCAAGCATTATTGAAGATAAAGAATTATTTATAAACCCTGAAAACCCTGTTACTTTAGAGTACAATAACAACTCTTCAAACTATCCTTTCCCTGATTCAAATTCTATTATAAAACGACGAGTCAGCTACGGTGACTTTTCAAGTCCTAAAATTGACTTTAAAGCTCCAAAAAGAAGATACAGTAGCTTGGAAATAGGTCGTTCAGTGAAGAAACCAATTATTAATTTAGATGAAATTTCAAAAAATATTACAGAAGTTCTAGAAAATTTTACTAAACAAGAAATAATACAGTACCAAAATTTGGAGAAACCTAAAATTGATGATTCAATAGAGGAAACGACAGAAATTGAAATTAAAAATGAATCACGGGCGAATGAAATATGTGAAAAGAAATTGGAGGTTAAGGTTGATCAGGTGGAAGAAGAAATTCCGATTAAAAATGATAGTAAAGATGATATAAAAGTAACAAAATTAGTAGAACAATTAATAAAACCAAAATTAATCATTCCAAAAACTAATTTCAATATAGTAACAAATACACCAGAATGTAAATCTCCTCCTGAACAAATTTCTCCTTTACCAATTCGTAAACCTCTTCTAAAAACTCCTGAAATAAAAGAAGACAGTTCTTCTCCTGTTTTGAATACTGCTAGACTTACAGAACCAATATTTCCTAAATCTACATTGCCTGAAACAAAAACAAAACGTCCTAATGTTGACCCAAGGATTGAAAGACCAAAAGAAATTCCAGAAAAGGAAGAAAAACATTCGTTGATTGAAAATAAACTGTCAAACACTTTTGGTTTGACTGAGTATACAAAAAATTATATTAAAATGAAGACAGGCCAAATAGTTGAGCCGAAAAATATTTGTGGAATCAATGGCTCGAAGAGAATTGATCCCAGACTTGTACCACAAAATGAAGAACGCAGTGAGGTTAAAAATAATGTAAAGAAGAAAATTATTGATGATAAATCTAATGAGAAAAAAGTAAAAATAAATTTACAAGATTATAGAAATAGGAAACAAAGTACGTCGTCCCCTCAACTTGAAGATGTTACAAAGAAGAGTACAGAAGAGAATAAAGTTGAAAAACCAAAGAAATCTTCGGATTCCTCATCAATTTCAGATAGTACCAACCGTACAGAACCAAAAGTTACTAACAATACTAACAATCGTCAAATAAATAATGAAGCAATCAAATCGAAAATAGATTTGACGCAAAGCAAGCCAAAGAAACGTAAGAGAAGGTTCCGAAACCTTTACACAATCGACGAAGAAGATGAAGTGCCAACTAAACACCCTAAAAACTCCCTAGACACCTTAAAAACCCTAGAAAATAAACTAAATGGAATTTTAACTACGAATGAAGATTCTACATCATCATCGAAGACCAGTGAAGATGGCCAGCAAAGTTCTGTGAATTCTTCCTCGGGCTCGAAGATAAATGAAGATAGTCAGAGTAGTGAAATGTCCAGTAGTACCAACAGTGAGTTTTTGTGTTGTCTAGACTTAAATTCGAATGGTACTACTGAAGAAAATTGTGGTTTTAAGTGTCACATCAAACTTAACGCGCTCGGTGAAAAAATGTGCGATTATGAAATTAATAAAAACTCTTGCAGTAATCCTAATAGACTTAAACTAACTTTAAAACCGGTTAAAAAGAAGAAACCTGCATTTTCAGAAGTTCTTAGCAATTTGGATTCTTTAGTAGAAAATGAAATTCATTCGAAACGGCAAAGGAAAAGATCGGTTGACAGTAAAAATATTGTTAGTGAGAAAAATGGTGACGGGACGCATTGGACAATAAAAAATAAAGTCCCTAAGGTGATTATTAAGAGAAACGCTAGTGGATATTGTGCGGTATTCAGAGACGTGTCTAGTAATCCTCTTTGGCAGCCTAAAATAAGACTAAAACGACAGAAATATATTGAATCTTTAGTGCTAAGAAACAATGTGAAATTTTAAAATACCACATGTGTTCGTATATTGGCATTACTGTATAGTATTTTTACTACAGTTATATTGAAAAAAAATGGGGACCTTCACTATATATATATATATATTTTTTTATAAATTTTTATCTAAATTCAAAACCCTTTGCAGATTAAAAAAGCCTTAATTGTTATACATTAAGCCACAATGATTTTTTAAAATTGTTGTGACGTCAGAGTGGTCATGTGTTGTGGATCTCAAACAGTAGGAATTATAAATAATTTAAACAAATGTCTTATTTTATTGTTCAGAAAATTATTTAAATTTAATACAATTTTTATATTTTGTTTCTATAACACAGCTGTTCCAAAAGAGTTTCGTAACAGCTCAATCGAGTGTTATAATAGAGCAGTATAATTTAAATTTTCAAGGTTGGTAACTCTAATGAAATGTCATGTCCAAAAAAAAAAAATTCAGTTGTCACATTTCGTCAAATAAATAAATACAAATTATAGGAATCGTTTTTTTGTATAATTTTGACTTAAGGTCAAGCTTACGGGCTGAAGATAGCGCAAGATGAACATGACTTTTTGAAACAATATATCATTATTATAATAAATGAAACATATGTTTTATACCTACGTTTGTAGATAAAAGTCCAAAGTTTTCTAATCAATTTTAAAAAGCTAATTTTGTTTGCAAATTATACATGAACATAATTTTCAAAGTAGTAAAATTTATGTCACACATTCCCATGAATGACTACAGTAATGCAAATGATTCGTATATTTATAAATATGATTGTCTATAACATACTAAAATTATTTTCCATTTGAACTTACAGATTTTGAAAAACAAAAAATATACCAAAATGTGTGTTTATTGGTATATTTTTATTTGTTTCTCAAAAACTGTAAATTGAAATTGAAAATAAACTTAGTATGTTATAGATGCTCATATTTATAAATATACGAATTATTTTCATTACTGTAGTCGTTCATGGGAATGAGAGACACAGTATCAAAGTTCTGAATTTTTGACCAACTAGACGTCAACGAATATTTTTTATAGTTCATGTTATAGCTATCGTTTTCATCCACATATATAAATACTAGAATGTTCAAAGACCTTACTGTAATAATTGTTTTGTTTTTCGATAAGAATAATTGTAAGAAATAATTTATTCAAATTTGAATTTGCAAAACAAAATTCATGGGAGTGAACGAACCCAACGAAAATATGTACTTCATCTGACACTGCAATGTACAAGTCACTGTAAAAAATCCATGAAATTTTGACGGATGGAGGTTTGTGTTATTTGAAATTAAAAACATCTTAAAATTAGTTGCCAACCATTTGACACTTGGACAATCTGACAGCTCAATAATAAGAGAGGTGCAATGAATTTAGAATAGAATAGGTGTGTGAGAGAGAAGCACAGAGAATCACAATGACGTCACAACTGCTAACTTTGAAACTCAAATATTTAAATAATTAATAATATTTTGTAATCTTGTATTATATCTAGTACGATGTTTGTGGGTTTAATTATAATATAAACGACTTATTTGACATTTTGTGACTCTAGTGAAGGCCCCCATTTAAATTTCTATTTCAATCCATAGGTTTGGGAATATATTTTGACAGGGTGTATTTATGACAGATATACAGGGTGATAAATCGGAAACGCACCATAGCGTTTTCAATGCTATTTTGGGAAAGTACAATTATTGGTTTTCCTAATTATTTTACATCAAAAAAGTTAAATAGTTTATTGTAGAGGAAAAATTTCTACATTTTTTGATACTAATATTTATAATTTTACTCTACCTGAAACCGAAAAAATAACGTAAATGTTTTTTGGTAATTTTCTTAAAATTATATACCTGCATATACAGTATGATCCAATATCAAAGCCCACTATTGATATCTCAAGAACTATATAAAAGACTTCGATTAAATTAGATAAAAGTTGCCTCACTAATAAAACAAATTAATAATGATTTCAGATAGATATAAATAAAAAATAAATGTGTTATTTCAGTTTTTTGTTTTATTAAAATATGATATATTTATAACATGAATTAAAAAAAAAATGTCATATATCAAAGGAGTCAATAAAAATAATGTTGCCATTTAAAATAAAAATATTGGTTCCCTATTTTGAGAACCCCTAATTAAAAAATAGTTATTTGTATATCAAGGCACTAAAGTTATGGCTATCGCCTCGTAGAATAAACCATATGAGTAATAAAAAATACTTTAGTGCCGAGGTATACATTATAATTTTTCCGAAATTGTTAAATAATTAATTAAAAACATAAATAAATAGCATTATGTATTTGTAAAACGTCAGCTAGCTGTTGCGACGGGGTTGGCTGTGATCACAAAACTACTGCCAAACTGTCAAATTTGATTATAATTTTCATTATTTTTTATATGTTCTTAGACGTGTTCTGCATGTGATCTGCATTAAATCCGATAAATTATTATCAAAGCTAAATAATAAATAAATTCACCAATAGTATTATAGAATAATTTGTTTGTTATTTTAGGTTTGCAATTCAAGTTTGACATAAAGTCTGTAAAGTTTAACTTTAGCTATTTTTTTGGCTAACTTCGCGTAGTAATATCGTGTACTTTAGTTTCTATTTCGAAAAAAAAATTTTTACGCTCCTTGTAATAAGACTTGTTAATTAAAAATTATTGTCTAATTTAATCAACTTCGAATATTTTTTAGTTCTCGAGATAGCAATGATAGCACATTTAAATGAAACAGCCTGTATATAATTAGAATTTTCATTCAATCATTTACCTAAAAATATACAGGATAGTTGATTATTCATTGTCCAAGTTATATCTGTTGAAATCACTGATATATAATTGATATTGGAATGCTAACTTGTAGGCTTTTATGAAAGCGAAAAACGAGCCTGAGACTGATAGATTCGTAGGGCCACCCTTCTTTATCTAACAGGATGTAATGTACAAAATATTTTACGGTGTATATACTATTTTTTTCACGGCCCCAATATTTATGATGGTTTTTATGTATTTCAAAATTATTTGGAATTGTAATATAATATTTTTTTAAATTTTTCACATTATTTGAGCGCTTTCCCTCACGACGGGAGCGAAAGTGCACAAATCTCCCGTAGATATGAAATTGGCTGTTTCTGTCATTATTTTGGTATCATAGAAACCAAGTCGTGAAAAAATATATTTTATGTCAAAATATGCTGTAGAAAAATAATTATCCTAATGTCTGGCCATCCACTAATCTGCGGTTGCAGATCTCAAACAGCACCGCTCAAAATTGATGAAATTTTAATAAATAATTGTGCCCCCTAGTTAATATGTATTCCCGACGCCTATGGTTAACCTCAAACACATAGTAGTTAGTATGTGATATGTCCTGCGAAAATATAGAAAAACACAATTATTTTATTGAATGTTATAAATTTAAATTTTATATAAACCTTTTAAAGATGTATTTTATTAGAATTGACTGATCTAATGTGCAAAAAGGGACCACAAATTTGTTTTAATTTTTATTGAAAATTTATTATTAGTTCCTATTGTATAAATATATAATAATTTAGGTTTAAATTAATTAAGATCATAGTTGCTGCCTTTAATATTGAAAATTACAAAAAAAAAATCATCATGAACGGCTGTGAACAAACTATTAAATGTCATTTAGAATAAGATCATGAGTCATTAAAAGGCAAGCAACTTTTATAATTAATTATTGTTTTATTTGTTAGTACAAATTTGTATATAATTGTAAAAATAATTTCAGTTATATCTTTATTAGATGTTAGTAAAGTTAATTTTTTATTGTTTATTATTATGAATTCATTTATATAGTTTATTTAGAGCTTAAATATAAATAAATGCACTGTTTTACAGGGTTGTACAAACAATACAAGGGCTTATTATAAATAAGTAGATAAATTTTTTTTAACATTCCAAAATATTTTTGAAAATTTTAACAAAGAACTATTTTGTGAGCAAAAATGTAAATCGTTACAAAACCAAAGAATATATCAATGTTACTATATTGAAATTTTATCAAGATTGGAATAAATTTGTATATGTCGTTTGGCTTTTCATGTACGTTTTAGAAATATAAGTAATTTTTACGGAACTGCTGACAGGCCATTTTTTATTATTTAAATATCACATGTATAGATCTGAAGAAATTTTATACTGGGTGTTAAAAATAAACCCCTTGTAAAATTTCCTATTACGGTCCTGTCAGACGTTGAATTGTTATCACAATGTGTGAAGTGTGATTCAGTGTGCCTTGTACACCAGCAGTAGTCAAAATGTTAGTCACTAGATTATTATTAATGTTGTTATTACATGAGTAACATTTTGAATATCTACTTTATATGCTCACCTTGTGTTCTTATAAGAATTATAAAATATATTTATATTTGTAGCGTATAACACTGCACTGAATATATAAAAATAATATCTGTAATTTTATTTTTGAATGTTGTCAAGCAAATTTTAACTCGAAATATTTGAATTGTGTCAGATTTGAATATCAAATAATTGTTTTAAATAAAAAAATTGTTCATTCTAGAATGACGCAACATAATTTTTGTAGGTACAGATTGCGCCAAAAATATTGTTTATTATTGGTAACTTATATTTTGAGAGATGCGAGGTTGGATAAGTAAGCAAAACAATTGATAAAATAAGCGTATAGAAATTTCCAATTGTATTTTTTTTCTGTCACAATACTACAAAATTGTAAATACTAAAGTTGTTCAAAATTTAAAACTGCGTACAATAAGGCCTATTTAGTTACCTAAATATTAGTATTTCACGATATATCAATCAAATTAAAATTAATATTTATTCGGAAAAATGTAACAGGACTATAAAAAATTTATTTAATTTATTTAACAGACCCAAATGAACTCTTAAATTTAACATTTATGTCATTACAATCTTCTACAGAATATAATACAACACTGTAATAAAAAAAATCTGTTGTGGGCAGCACAATACCTCCCGCCATAGATTTCTTATCAAACAATGTAGGAACACGGACCACCACTATCAAGAAACGTTTATCCCTTCAAAATATATACTTTTCAATTAAGACACATGTCAAAATGAAAATTTTGTATTTTTCAAAAAGCCCCAATTTTTCTGTAACGTGTAGTAATTCGTAAATGGTGACAGTAAGAGAAAAATGTTTCAAGCAACAATTGTAGATAATATTATTTGAAACATATTAAACCAGTATTTACTGAGATATTTCAAAATAACTTGAAAGGGCTTCAACAGGGGGAGGCAACTTGGATGACAAAAGTCAGCACAATGATATGATTAGTGGCACACCACGCCACGAAGTTGGGAGGCGCCACTTTAGAGAGCACATATAATAAAACATGTTATTGGAATCGAGTTACTTTGGAAAAAGAAGAAGAAATCATAGTGAATTTCACAAATTAGAAACATAATCAGATCGCCCTCTCTATGGTTACGAGTCTTGAGCATAAGTGCTGCACCCGCAGGGGGGTGTAGTGACACTAAAATTAGACAAGGATAACAATAGAAGGATAGAAGATCGTTTTTTTAGCCTCCTTGATACTTTTTATTTTATATTTGTTGTACTTGTACAAAATAATAAGAGTAAATATTAGGAATATATTTATTCAATTAAATTCTGTTTACACATATTTAATTATTTATACAAAAATGTTATAGATTTCTAATAATATTTAATTTATTAATTTTTAATATTAATTTTATTATGAAAAGCTTTATTTAAAATATTGAAAATGAGAATTTAATATAATTATTAGAAACCTTATAACTTTACTACAAAATAAGGGTTAAGAATACATATTAACACTTTCAATATGATTTTCCTCGTTAAGTGCAAATTTTGACAAATTGTAAATTTGTTCTTATAAAAATATTTTTAGTCTTACACAATCTTTTACATTCAAATAAAATCTGTAGCTTTTAGCGACAAATTTCTAAATATTTGTAGTTAAAGATATTACAATCATTTATAAGTTAGTTTAAACAAAAATTCTTGTATTTAAAAAATATATTACATTGAATTTTAAATTCAAATAATATTTTGTTTCTTTAAATACAACATGTTATTTTTGAGTTCCAAAAACTCTTAAAACATGTAAATTTTACTGCTGCAAACTCCTGAACTAAAACAGTGCTTATACTTGCAAAAAAATCCTCTTGTGAATAAGTTAAATTAAAAATTCCATTTAATAACCAGCACGAATTACTATTCTTTTATGATTAACCGACGCCGTGTGGGTGTGACATCCAAATGCTTGTTGTGTTATATGAATACTTCTCAACCTGGTGGAGATATCCAAATACTGTTGTACAGCCTAAAACAAATATATTTAGTAAAAATGAAATTTATTACTTCTAGAATTAGCATACCGTAGATTCGCATCATCGATATTCGTCTTCACAAATCGATTCACTTCAGAGTCTATTAATCTATGAATTCATTATAAAATTTTCTTTATTTTTCGTTCTTCGTAATCCCTTTCCTTCAATTACAGTTATATGTGTTGTCTTGTGCCGTAAAACGTCTAACTTTTGATTTTTTTATTTGAGCCAATTGTATGGTGAAGAAGAAAATGTTTTGTTAAACAATTAGTTATTAAGTCTGTCCACTTGGTCTCTTCTTGTAACACTGCTAAGCCAGGTCCTTAGTTGTCGAATGGTATTGTTCCCTGTCACAAACTTTAGTCGGTTCTTTACAGTTTCTTCGTAGAATGTTCATTCCCGGTCACTCAACTGAGACACTGGTAATCGCATTTTTTTCAAAAACCTACAAGGGTTTAAATTATTAATAATGTTTATATTAAAGAAACCTTTATTACTACACCATGTTCGGATGTCTCACATTTTCTCTTAAAAGGTCTTTCACTGTTAGTTTGTAGATGGTCATGTCCGTTTGTTGATCGTTAGTAATTTATCTGACGTTACCTACGTCTAACCCAAGTATATCCATCCGAAATTGTTGCATTTCCTTACATTTAGGGAAACGAAATAGCCTTTTGTCTTTAATTAAGCATCCCTTTATTCAACATAAATTAAGCATTTTTTTTCTAAAATAGAAAGGAGAGGAAACGGATAAAAAAAGGAATTGGAAGAAATATACATAGTGGATATTTGTTATATGGAAAATGCATGAGTGCAATACAACTTTTAACATTGCTTTATAATATATTTGTGTACATATAATAATTAATGAAAAAATATACAGTGATTTATTTTTAATGTATTGAAATTATATTTTAAGTGTGTATGTGATGTATAAAACAGAATATTAAATTTAACACTTACCTGTTGCAATATTTATACACAATAATAAACGACAATAACGAGAACGAATTATCAACATCAATTTTGACACTAAAATTGACAGTGATTTCTTCTTCTTTTTCCAAAGTAACTCGATTCCAATAGCTTATTTTATTATAAAGTGGCGCCTCCACATTTTAAGGAGTGGAGTGACACTAATCATCATTGTGCTGACATTTGTCATCTAAGTTGCCTCCCCCTGGGCTTCAAGTAAACTACCACTTCCGGTTATTGGATTATCATCAAAAACTAATCAGCTCTTCCCAAGGGGATACAAATATAATATACAAAATATAAAATTTTTCTGTTTAGTAGTTTTTGAGAAAGCGTAACTCCACACAGACTGACAGACAGACACACACACAGACAACATCGCGACCTATTAAAATTGTATTGTAGGGTCCCAGAAACGTGCTCATCCACTGAAAACTCACTACCGTATTTGGAGCATGAATCCTATACCCCCCTTACAGGATGTGGCGGGAGGTAAAATTTCTGTTTTATGAATTATCACTATTTTTTATTTCTGTTTAATTTTCCATGACGGTTTTACAATTTTTCTATTAAATATTAATTTAATTGATATATCGTGAAATACAAATATTTAATTCTGAACAACTTTTGTATTTACACTTTTACAGTAAAGTGAATAAATACAAATATACATCAATATTTTAATATCTATACGCCACATTTCAATTAGGAATTATTTTAATTTAAAAATAAAATTTTTGCACAGTTTTTTCAGTTAATCTAGCTAATAAATTTATTATTTTATTACATTATTTTACAGTAACAACAAAATAATTAAAAGAAATATTTAAATATAATCTGTTCAATTTGAATATTTCCTTTAATGGTTTTTTCTACTCCTGTATATATATATATATATATATATATATATATATATATATATATATATATATATATCTCCATTATTTCAATTTTTTCGATGATTTATTGTACTCATAATTCTCGACCAATCACGGAGCCAGAATATAATTCTCGGTTATTTTAAAGACGTGATGTGGATCACCAAGCAACGGCCGTCTGACAGTTGACAAATAGTCAGTTGTCATTGTGTATTTTGATGTTGACTTTTTTCAACGTTTGTTTTCAACGATTTTCAATCATATTCAAAAGTGATTTCCGAATTTACAGGAGTAGAAAATATATAGTATTATATTCGGGATTATGGGCATTATAATAATAATCCCTCCGTATAATAATATGTTATTGTTATAACTATAAAATAAATTAATCTAATAATAAGCTTATAAAAAAAAAACAATAGGTTCATAGATTATTTGGCTCCATTAATTATTTAAAAATATTGCTTTTAAGTGCAACTCGTTATTAAATAAACTTTATTGAAAAGAGTAAAAATACTCTCTCCAATAAAAGAATAAAAAATATATGATACCAATTAAAAATAAATATTTTGTCCCTTATTTCGAATTATTTTATCAGTTTTCCTATTTAAAATTGCACAATTTTACTTATTTAACCAACCTTGTACCTATTGAAATTCTAAGTTACCAATAGTGAGAGATCTGTATATTTTAAAATTAATTTTCATAGATTGTATCAAGAACATAATTAATTTATTTATAAAACGTGTAGATATTCTATTAAATATAATTATAATCCACAAATCAATGACTGAAACGGTTAAATTTTTTTTTTTTAATTGATTAAAAATTTATTTTGACAGGCGTCTAACAATAAAGTTGTCTTGAAATAATCAATCACTATTTCGACATAAAAATAAAAACTATTAGTAAACCAACTAAAGTTAAAAAACTACATTGTAATATTTAATTTAATTTACAATTATTTAAAATCATAAAATTGTTTAGGTATCAATACTTACTCTCTGATTACAACAATGAACTTTTTTCGAGTTCATTTTTGCTTGATAGCAGTGTACGTTATTTCTGATACTTTCCTTAATTTATCTTTTCCTTTAACTTACTGTATAGATATTGCGAAATCTGAAATGTAAATTCTCTTTCCTCAGATTTCGCTGAATAGTGTTTTCAGAATTTCTGACTCGTTACTAGTATATTTGCTGACACAATATAATATGTTTGCTGTAAAAACAATTTTTTAGACAGCACATCCTTATTATTTATAAACTAAAACGTAAATAGAGTTTTTTCTATTTGTTTAAAAAACTGACATTGGCCTTCAGCTAATTATGAATGATTACCACCTTTGAGTTTATGGTTTTTTCATATTAGCAGCTCTTTGGAAATCATCTCTGTAAAGGTAAGATTGTAGATGTTTTTATAACGGTTAATACTAATATTCAAACAAACATTACAAATGAAATAGAAGATAAGTTATATAATAAATAAATATGTAGCATTTTGTAATTTATACTGTCTACAACCTAACATGTTATTTGAGTAAATATAATTGTTTTTACTGAGATAAACTAATCTGTTTTCTAAAGTTTACGTCCTTGAAAAATATAGTTGATTAGTCATTCATATTTTTGAAATTATCATAACTTAATGTTTCCATTTTGACGGAAATGTTTGAACAGTTGCTCGCTATAAAATTAGTTCGTATAATCGCCACAATTCGGCAGCACTTCACGATTGAAAAATAAATCTCAGAACTTCGACGAATCTGACATTAATAAATTAGTATCCGAAAATAGCTTCCACTTCTGAACGTATTATGTAGATTATACTGAAAACTAAAGCCTTAATCAAAAAATATTTCAAATATAAAATATTCCTGTTTTAATTCTGAAACTTTTTTATTTGAAACATTTTTTGATTTGGGCCTTAGTTTGTGAGATAAAGATAGTTGTTTGAACTAAAGATAGGATGAATAACTTTGGCCTAAATTTTAACGCAATGGAACATCCACAATCTATGACAGATGGAATAGTTCAGCAGTCTTCCGCTGTAGCAGCACAGTCTGTCTCCTGAAAAATCAATAATTTGGATTCGGCGCAAACACTTTTTCTATTTGAAATGTTTAAAATTATTTTAAATTTACACTTTTTATTTAGAATGCTAGAACGTTTCCGTGTTTTCAAATATGTTTAAATTAAATATAAATAAATGTATCCAAATACAAAATATTATTAATTAAATTATGTTTATGCTGTAAGTGTATCGTGCTCTAATCAGGCATGAAAATCATCGGAAAGTAGAGCAGAGAGTGATTCAGGGTGATTTCAATTTATTTCAATTTTTAATATTAAAATAAATTATTTCTCGTATTGTATTAAAACTCCCAGCGCCATCTGTCGAATACAACAACAAATTATGAACTAATTATGCCAGTCATTTTGACAGCTCCAGTAACTGAATTTAATTTGACGAACGTAACGTGTATTTTTCAAAAATTCAATAGGTAATTATTGGAAAATGATAATTTAATGTGTTATTTTGTGTATAGAAAAGTGTGTAGTACGAAAATGTGTGTTTTAAACATAAAAATAAACAATGCAAGCGTCACAGACAAGATCAGTGCCTCTACCTGCAATTTGAGGAACTTTGAGAATTTTAAGGGCACAAATAATTTTGCAAATATAATCTAAGAGTCTGTTCATGAGACGTTTGGACAGATTTTTGAATCACGTATAATAACATGTTTTTACCACATTCATCCCCACAACCCCCATTTAAATTTAATATTTTAGGTAGTTGTATTAGAAACTACTACCCAGGCGTGTAATTGTCAGAATCGTTCAAGTGGTAGTTTTTATTTTATTCCCGTTTTAAATTTTATCCTTATTTAGAATATTAAACTTTTTTAGCATTCTTTAAATACTATACAACATTCTTTTTCTTGTCCCAATCGAAATAATAACTTAAATAGTTACAGTTTAAACTAAGGGGAGCAAAATGTTTTTTGTCGCATCCAAATATCTCTAAAATTGAAATAACATATTTTTTCTACAATCGTTGCACAATATCGATATTGTTATTCCATTTTTGGTTAGGAAATGTTCAAAATTGTTGCTCTAGGGCGACAAAGTGACATATTGTCGCACTAGCGCGACAAAAACAAAACAAAAATAAATTAGGTAAAAGAAGTAAATGATACATTGGATTTTTCTGAATAACCTTGCTATTGCAAATGCAGTTGGCATATACGTACATACACTTCAACTTAATCACCATAAACGTATTCACTCTGTAGACTTTATGTCAAATGTACTCCATATGTCAAATGTACTCCATGTGTCAAATTATGATTTCTTTGAAAATTTTTATTTTGTTCATAAACGTTGTCATGATTACGGTGACATGGGTAACTACAATTTTACTGAATTGTTATAGGCGGGACCAAAGATAATTTTGAAAATTAATAATTTTCTACAGCTTGACATTGTTCAACGATTGTAGAAAAAATATTGTGTGTATCTCGTCGGATAGAGCTTGTTCGGTACACTTGTCGAGTTGTTGAGCTCGGCTTCGCCTCGATCAACAATTTCTCGCCGCGTGCAACAAACAATGCTCTATCCGCACTTGATACACAAATAACTATTATATCTAGTATTGTGCCTTCATTGTCTATTCATATACCTATGTAAGTATATCTAGTATTTTCTATTCATTGTCTATCCATATACCTATGTAAGTACCTTTTCCTAAAATCAGAAGTGGCAGTTTACTTGAAGCGTCTTCATGAAGGAGCTAACTTAGAGCCGCCATATTTTGTATCTAGTATTTTCTATTCATTGTCTATCCATATACGTATGTAAGTACCTTTTCCTAAAACCAGAAGTGGCAGTTTATTTGAAGCGTCTTCATGAAGGAGCTAACTTAGAGCCGCCATATTTTGTATCTAGTATTTTCTATTCATTGTCTATCCATATACGTATGTAAGTACCTTTTCCTAAAACCAGAAGTGGCAGTTTATTTGAAGCGTCTTCATGAAGGAGCTAACTTAGAGCCGCCATATTTTGTATCTAGTATTTTCTATTCATTGTCTATCCATATACCTATGTAAGTACCTTTTCCTAAAACCAGAAGTGGCAGTTTACTTGAAGCGTCTTCATGAAGGAGCTAACTTACAGCCGCCATATTTTGCATCTAGTATTTTCTATTCATTGTCTATACATATACCTATGTAAGTACATTTTCCTAAAACCAGAAGTGGCAGTTTACTTGAAGCGTCTTCATGAAGGAGCTAACTTACAGCCGCCATATTTTGTATCTAGTATTTTCTATTCATTGTCTATACATATACCTATGTAAGTACATTTTCCTAAAACCAGAAGTGGCAGTTTACTTGAAGCGTCTTCATGAAGGAGCTAACTTAGAGCCGCCATATTTTGTATCTAGTATTTTCTATTCATTGTCTATCCATATACCTATGTAAGCACCTTTTCCTAAAATCAGAAGTGGCAGTTTACTTGAAGCGTCTTCATGAAGGAGCTAACTTAGAGCCGCCATATTTTGTATCTAGTATTTTCTATTCATTGTCTATCCATATACCTATGTAAGTACCTTTTCCTAAAACCAGAAGTGGCAGTTTATTTGAAGCGTCTTCATGAAGGAGCTAACTTAGAGCCGCCATATTTTGTATCTAGTATTTTCTATTCATTGTCTATCCATATACCTATGTAAGTACCTTTTAGCTGTGAAAACAGCTGCGTGCTTCAGTTGTATTATCTTATTGTTATTTGTTCTTTTAATAACCGGTGTTAATCTTAAAACAAGATGATATAATAAAGTATTAACTGTTATTTTTGTTTTGCAGCAAGTTCAGAAGCCTGTGCTCGCCTCCTGCAGCATGCGTGTCCCTTGGACGACTTCCAGTATCTCACAATCGTCTTCCACTCCACGTGCCCGAAGAAATGCTCTGTTATAATTGTTAAGATTTTATTAATTTTGTGTTTATATTGTTTTTATTTTGTAAAATAATCAAATTATAATAGTTTGTATTGTAATTATTTATGCATTTCCTGAACATTCACAACTTTGTATTCATTGTATTTCTAAGTTAACAATAAATAAATTTGAGTGTAATATAATAAATGATAAAATAAATATTTATTATTAATATAACATGACTTTTATTTAATAACCATCCCATGATCTAAGAAACAAAAAGGTAATAAGGACTAACATATATATTATGGACATAGACAAATGTTTTACCGTTCCAAAGATACAACCCTTAGAAAATTAAATAGAACCCTAAAATATCTACCCTATTATCAAGTTTTTGAGTGTTTTTTCTCGCTGATCAGATAGAACAGGGTTATATCTCGGGGCGTTTTATTCAGATCCGCGATATCTCTTACCGTTTTAGATATACAGCCATTTGAAAATTAAATAGAGCAAAGGGATGAAAATATTGCTCTAATTATGTAACTACACATCCTATCGCAAAATGGTTTGTGAAATTGTATTCAGCACACTCTAAAAGGGGTATACAATCATTTCTAGCCCTTTAAAGTTAATATTAAGGGTGATTTTAGGGTAAACTATGTTCGAAAACTTTAAAGCCCCATATCTCGGAAACGGTAAGAGATATCGCAAAAATAACGAAATTTCGCCGTCCCCTGTGATTTGACCCCTGAGAAACCGCTATTTTTCTACAACATATGTGAGTATGAAGGGCGTAGGGCCAAGGGTTCCGGAAATCGCTAATTTGTCGTCTTTGTTTCAAAATATCAATCAGCATTTTTTACTTCACTAATCTCTTCAGATTTCAAAAACGAGTTACGCAAGAAATACTAACCCTAGGCTATTTTAAATCACAGATTCGAAATCTATGGACCTTAATGAAAGTGTGTAGCGCCCTTATCTCAATTTTTTTTACCCCAAAATTTAATCGTAAAAACACATTTTATGTTCTTTATGTAGTATGTATATAAGGTTCATTATTGCATGTCACATTTCCTCAGCGTACCGGCAATTTTATATATTATGAACGACAAGTCAGCAATGATATAAATTATGAACCAAAAGTCTGCAGTGGGTCATAACATATAAAAGTTAAATGCGCATTACGTAAGAAATACTAACCCTAGGCTATTTTAAATCACAGATTCGGAATCTACAGACCCTAATGAAGGGTGTAGCGCCCTTATCTCATTTTTTTTGCCCCAAAATTTAATAGTAAAAACACCAAGACTATAGTCCAACTTTCTCTTGGTAAAACCCCAAAAAAATCGAGTTAGGGGTGGATTCCTATAGATTCAGCCCTAAAAACTCCCGTGGCGGTCTCGAAAATTGGCGCTCACCCTTAAATCTTACGTAATTAAATAGAGCAATCTAAATTTTGCTCTAATTATGAAACTATGAATGCTAGCGCAAAATGGATTGCAAAATCGTGTTCAGCACACTCAAATTAGGGATATACAGTCACTTCCAGCCCCTAAAAGTTAATATTAAGGGTGATTTTTAAGGGAAACTAGTGTGAAAACTTTAAAGCGTCATATCTCGAAAACGGTAAGAGATATCGCAAAAATAACGAAATTTCGCCGTCCCCTGTGATTTGACCCCTGAAAAACCGCTATTTTTCTACAACATATGTGAGTATGAAGGGCGTAGGGCGAAGGGTTAAGGAAATCGCTAATTTGTCGTCTTTGTTTCAAAAAACGAGCATCTTCAATTAGTTTTCATTATCAAGTCGAAAGAATGTGAGTCCGAGCAGTGCTGCCATCTCTTACAACATTTATGAACTATTATTATGTGATCACAGGCGGGCAACAATATTTTCAAACTGCGATGATTTTTGGTAGTTTAGGAACCTGTACTTCCAATATAAAATAATAGATGGCAGTAGTAAGATTAAAATTGAAAAGAATAAATTAAAATTATGGATTTCATTTTACTATATGACAATATTAATTTTAAACTATTTTATTGCATATTTTAAAGTAAATAAAACACAAATATTTATTATAATTTCTTTATTATCTCTATATATAAATACAAGTTATATTTTATTTATTATTACTACATAAATAAAACACAGGAGTACATGTACGAGTATATAATTTTTATTATATTATTTATTTGGAATGAATACAAAGTTCAGATCTCCTGGATTGACATTGGAAGAAAGAGACTGAAACTCCTCTGGCATTTGCCTGACATCCTAGGGAAACTTCCAGAAAACCCAGGACAGAAGAGCGGTGTCGCCGTCCACTAAACAAACAGAAATACATCAGTAAATAAATCAATTCATTAATGAATTAATTTAATGAACTTACATTTGTGTTGGGAACAGCGAACTATGTTGAAGAATTCCTTGAAGGCGCTGAAACTGTATTTGATGGCCGCAGGCTCTTGACTACGAGGGGTGAAACTCTCTTGAAGACTCTTCAACTGCATCTGCCAGCCGTAAACTCTTGGCTGAAACAACAAAACAAATAAGAAACTACAAAATAATATGAAACAATGTATAATTACTTGTGTGAAGTAGAAAGTAAACACGTAGAAATCCAGCGAAGACGACTAAGTCCACTGTGTCATCTTCATTCCTGTTTTAAGAAACAAAACAAAAACAAACCACAAAAATAAAACCAACAATGGAAGCAGAAAACACCTATACTAAAAGGAAGAGAAAAAACACAAAAATATATAAACAAAGAGAAGTTCAGGACGAGAAGTTCTGTCCCTCGGCGGTAGAATCTGCAACTTCATCCCACGATGGAACATTGTCCATTTCCCACGGTGGCTGCCTCAGCTACTGTTCCAACGACGGTAGTCTCAGCTACATTGCCCATTTCCCACGGCGGGTGACTCTGCAATGATTCTAGAAACATACAAACAAAACATATTAGAGACAAAGATACATCGAAAATGTTTCTGAAATAGAAAAACAAATATTACCTATAATAATTTTATTCTTATCTTCTTTATTCTTGATCTCTGTAATCAGATAAAAATAAAAACACAAGTTAGAAACATTGAACGAAATTTAAATCTGGAAATAAAAACTTACGTATTAAAAATGCAAATCTGAAAGAGAAAGCTGTAAAGGAATACAAGTTCATGGGTTAGTAAACTTAAGCCTAACTTAAAAGCTAACTGAAAGAAAATGGTTAAACTTAAAATTAGCTTAAAGCTACCCAAACCCTTAAACTAAATTAAACTAAGATTCACACCACCCCACAGACATTCCTGTGCCTTTAGGACTCTAAGAACAGCAACCGGTGTGTTGTCTGTTTTTAAAAAAGAAACGTGGGTCGTCTAGCCGAACCCCGCATGGTCTCCTACTTCGCGATCCCGCAGGGGCCCGAGCTCATGTCACAGAATCACGTTAGCCGATCAACTACTTTCTCTGCCATCCGGAATTCCCTTTGTACAAGCACTTATGAATAGAGCCTATCATATTCACAAATGTAATGAACGAGAACTGTCAAGAGCGAATCTTGTTAACAGGCATCGGATGCGATATTTGCCGAGAGCTGGTACCAGTCATGACTCTGGATCCACTCTAGATGATCGGACTGCTGTGAGCATGCCCCACGCGCCGCGTTAGCGCCAGATCACTAATCGTATCAAAGTTAATCGATGGTCTTCACGTGAAGACAGAGCGCTTTGCAAAAATCCCGTAAACGGTTCCCGGCTGATTCTACAGACGGTTGTAACGAACACGGAGTATGACCTGCAGCGGTTTGTTCTCACCCACCCACCTACTGACTGTACTAAAGCACTCCAGCTCGTACTGCGTAGGCCAAACATACGAAATCATACTTCCGCGAACGTTCCCCGGCTGATTCTACACGCGGTTGCAACGAACACAGAGTATGACCTGCAGAGGTGCGTTCTCAACCACCCTATAGGAAGATGGAGGACCCACTGACTGTACTAAAGCACTCCAGCTACTACTGCGTGAGCTGCACATACGAAATCATACTCTTATGTTGTGAGAGAAGCTCACTCGCGAACGATCAATTTTGATTGTAATACGCGCGTTGTAGCCAAGGCACAAGCTACCTCATTGCTCGAGTTCGCGCCCAGCCTCCATCCAAAACACCCGACTGCTAACACATTTCGCAAAAGTTTTACACCCACTGAATCACCCAACGATCAAACTGGAATTTTATATTTACATGCAGTAACTGTATACCATATCTAACTACAAAATTCACATTTAATACACGCGAAGAGTCGAGTAATTGCAAAATTAAAAATAGCACAAAACGACGCAGCTTCTACCTACGCGGCCATTACTCGACTGAACACTGAGAAACATGGCGCACGGATACCTAAAACTACTCCCCGCTCCCGGACAATCTTCTCAAAAGTCACGTAGGCCAGCTCAGCTCCAATGCTTTCAATGCTAGACGGCTTACGAACTAGTTTCTACCAAGGCTTGCACGTGTTTCCTTAATTGAACCAGCCTTGCCTGCAATAAAAATACATTTTTACTTCTAAAAATATTACAAATAACATATGTATAAATAACAACAATGATAATAATAATAATATTGTTTAATATTTCCGATTTTATATGATTTGATAGGACAAAACAAAAATAAATAAATATAACATACATATACGTCGTATGTATACCTATAACTACCTATTTGTTTATTAATAAATTTCTAATAAAAACTGGAAACTATGGAGTCCATTTTGCTGGCATTTGTATTGTAAAACATCAAATAAAAATATGTCATGTCGAACATATACAAAAATAACTAACATTTCACAGTATAATCAAAAATTTTTTGGGTATTGTGAATTTTTATATTGAAGTCTGACTTATTGTCGAATAGAAAGCTGTCAAAAAAAGATCTTAATATTGATGATTTGTAAAAAACAAAATTGTGAACCTATTTTACATTTGATATTTTTCTCTAGACATCCTGGTTTCAAAGTTACGAGCCGTTGAAGTTGGACAAAAATCTACAAAAATTTTACTAACACGACACTTGTTCACGATTTATAACAAGTGGACTTTTTAGAAACTTTTCAAACAACAGTTTGTCTATTAATTCTCTTCCTAATCTGTTTGAAACATTATTAAAGCTAATAGATAGTAATAGTGAACTCAGCTTTACTACTTTTAATATCTAGCTAGTACAAGGAAATATGTAAATTTCACAGCATGTAAAGTCTTTAGGATGCAAAGAAAAAAGATTCAGATGTATTTGACTGTCTTCAAGACGAACTAACTCAAACAAATACACTTGAAAATGTAGTTCACGATCTTAAAATAGTTTATACGTAGAATGTATCATTGAGAACTGAAATTGTTTATTTTTAAGCACTTTGTAACTATAACAAATAAAAGACACCAAATTCACATAAATGGCTTATTTCACTCGACAAGTATAAGGTTATATGAACATATGTATTTCATGGATTCGAGAAAGAAATGAGAATTTGAAGGAATTATCTAGAACATGCCGAATAAATAATAGACATCAAAATACACTTACGGTTTATGCAGCATGATTCCTAAGCTATGTCGGGCTCCAGTTGTGTTCGATCTCACAGCAAGATCATTCAAAAGTTGAATTTTAGCTTGTCTTCAGTTTCAATGGTCTTTGGGTGGTTCAAAATACTTAGAAAATTGTTCCAAACCTGCAAATACAAAATGATTTCTTCCTCAAAAAACTTATACAACATCTGGTCACATTACTAATAATTTAAACAAGAATTTTACGGATTGAACACAAAATAGATAGATTAGGATTTACTGTATGTCAAAATACATTTTGTTCCGTTTTTTAAAGATTTGTTAAAGACCTTCATTCAAGTTTAAATTTCTATCTGTCAAAAAATGAATACAAGACATGTGGCGCCATCATACAGCGATTGCGTGAACTAGATGCGTATGGTGGTGGGAGAAGAGGCAGCGGCGTAGATTTCTTTCAAAATATCGTGGGCTACTAATTTTTAATTCTCACTTTTTAGTTAAAATTGTGATAATAACTATTTTTGCCTTGTAGCCCACATCATTTTGAGTATATTATGCTTTTTCTCGTTACTAATTAATGAAGAATGACTAATTTATCAATAAAAGTACAATTGAAGCATGTAAAACAACTCGTACGCCGCTGGTACAGATGCAAGCAATGTGATTGGTCGACCGTATTTCAGGCGGTTAAACTTACTATTTTAAATGATTATTAGTAATAATATTAATTTACAGTGCTTTTAACTAAAACATATACAATAATATTTTTGATTTTATATGATTTCATACGACAAAAGAAAAATATATAAATTAAATATATACACGATACAATATACATATACGTCGTATGTATATAACTACCTATTTGATTATAAACAAATTTGTAATAAAAATTAAAAAATATGAAATCCATTATGATAGCATTTTTTTTTTTATTAAAACATCATATACAAATATGACATGTCCAACATATACAAAAATAATCAGCATTTCATCTTCAGACAAATACAAATAATTAAATTAAATCGACACTGTTAATGCTACACAAATATTTATTTTCGAGTTAAACATATTTGAAATGAAATATTGAAATTTTAATAACTAAACACTAAACTATCATCTTTCCTAAAAGTTAATATTGCTTCTAATAGTTAAGTTGATCTCGTTATAGTAGAATTGTTAATTCAATAATTAGTCAAATAAATCTCAAATGAAATTATGCTCAAAAAATCAAATCAAAATACGTAGAATTTATCTTTTAGGGATGAACTATAATAGCTCATTTTTAAGTATAACATGTTAGGAACAAAGAATAATTAATCTAATGTTATTTCTTACTGTTATCGGTTCCGAAGATTTTTTGGGAGTTGATGAAGGCTCCGGTGACGATGTCCACAAGACCCTAGAAACATAAAAACAATGTTTAGTACAAAAGAATAGTTGTAAACCTAGAGTTAAAAAGTATTTGTATTTATTTCTAAAATTGTACTTATTTATAAAAGCGAATAAAAATAATATAAATATTCATATCAAAACTACCTAAAATATTGATAATAAAATATCTAACTCCTCGCTAAATGATTCGCTCTCCAAATTATTTAATATTTATATCAGATTATGTAAGAAATATTTTTGTTTTGCTTAAGAGAAGTAAAGTCATTTTTCTACTCCTGTATAAATATATCCCCATTATTTCAATTTTTTCGATGAATTATTATAGTACCTATAATTCATGACAGTGAATAATGATTCATAATTCACTCTTCTCGACCAATTACAGAGCCAGAAATCCATAATTCAAGGTTATTTTAAAGACGTGATGTGGATCACCAAGCAACGGTCGTCTGACATGTAGTCAGTTGTCATTGCGTTTTTAACGTGTGTTTTCAACGAATTTCGATTATTTTCAAAAGTGATTTCCGATATTACAGGAGTAGAAAAAGTACAGTATTATATTCGGGATTATGGCCATTATTCACTCGGATGATTGGCATCACTCACCTACGGCTTGTGACGCAAACTTTTTCTTCGTGAATAATAACTATCGTAATCCCCTCATATAATAATATATATTTGCAATATTATTTGGAAGTTTTTTCGGTACAAAATATAGTAAAAAGTATATTACATTTAAAATTGTAGATAATATTATTGTACATCTATTTAATATAACGAAATTTTCATAAATTAATTATTTACTGATATATCCCTAAAAAATTTGATAAGTGTTCAAGGAAACTACCACTTCCGGTTGCTATATTGCTATCAAAATCTAATCAGCTCGTAATATGTAAGCATATAATATTTTCATTTTGGTCCATGGAAGTGTGTTGTAATCCCATTATGACAGTAAATCTTATAAATATCTATCGAAAAATTATCATTTACCTGAGAGTACAGTGATGAAGTAATATTTTAAACTTGTATACAGCATGAAAAAACTAATAATTATACCTATTTGATTATAGCATATTCTTCAGGTGGTGGGTTGGGCTCGAAATAAAAATCTATATTCACCGCCACTGGTGCAGATGCACCTGTAACCGTTAAGAAATGCGCGCGCAGGTCATTTTGAATTTTTGACAACTAAGAAGTGACAGAAGACGCTTCATGTAATTTATTACAATTAAACTAATATTATAAATGTAAGTAATAATATTTTTATGTACCTTTGGTATATTTATATCAATCCATAATCTGTGCTATATTCAAATTGCAAAAGTGTTTTTTGTAACAATTGGAACATAATTTAGGTTAAGGAAATTTGTTTATTGCTTTTAGCGGTATGATGTCTGGCCCATGGAGAAAAATCGAAAACGAAAATGGATATCCAAGTTACATCAAGTAAGATATTGTTTAGAAATCCATACAATTTTCTTGTAAGTTTTATTTCAGCGAAAACACTAATGTCAAACAATGGGACCACCCGAAATTTGCAGACATCAAACAAACCATTGATGAATGCAATTATATCAAATTTTCATCGTATCGAGTTGCATCGAAAATTCGAGTTTTACAGCGAGCACTGTACAGTAAGTATTACGTTTGTTTATACAATATAAAATGAAGTAATTATTACAAATTCGTTGCAGTGGATGAAGTACCGATTTCAATGATAAATGGAATATTTGAAAAACATCGTTTGGGCACAAATGAAGCCTCATTACATTTGGAAAGTTATGATTTGGAAGCTATTCTTGCAGATATTTATTTTGCCGCTAATAAACAGAATCATACGAATACAGACATTGATTTTGCTACTGAATTAATGCAGAATTTTCTGTACAGTGTTTATGACAGGTATGCGCAATTTCTAATTTTGTTTTGGAAGTTAGAAACTTTCTTAACCTCAAAATCTATTCTAAACACATTTGTGAGAGGTTTTATAGCAACTGATTAATGTAAATTTACCTCATATTTATTTTGTTTAGGGAACGAAAAGGTAATCTTCAAGTTATATCAACAAAAATAGCTTTAGGTTTGCTGAGCTCGGCGAAGTTATCAGAGTTGTACAGATATCTTTATTTATTATGTGCCGATTACAATAATAGTGTGACTAGGTTTCGACTGCAGAGTATTTTAACACATTTAACTAGCATTGCTAGATTTTTACATGAAGACATGCATTTTGGGCCCCAACTCATTCAAACTTCTTTGGAAAGTTGCTTTAAGGAGGTAAGATTTTATTATTTGTAACTTATTCTGGTAACTGATTTTATATTCGAAATAAATTGTGTTTATTATTTTGCGCGTTGTAATTACCCCCTACACGTATACAGGGTGTAACAGTTTTTCCATGCGCGTTGCGCTTCCCAAATTATTTTAGACAAAAAGTGCTTCAAATAAATGTAATGGAACTTAAAATTTTGCATGGAAATCAATAAACAAAATTCATTTACTATGGATTGTAACTGCAAAAATTAAATATGAACATTAGAAAATTACTATTTAATGAGTTATGTTTTGGTGACATTAGTTGGTTTTTTTAGTCTCCAGGTACAATTGGTATCACTGAGAGAGGGTTCCTAAGTTGGTTGGAAACTGGTCCACAAATAATGGCCTATATTCCGACTTTATATCGAATGCGAACTGCAGAAACTGGTAAGCAAATTTTAATAAGACACTTAATAAACTTGCCTACATTTAAAGGGGAGTATAACTTGACGGCTGGTATCCTCATTTTACGCAAAATACACCCAATTACTTCTTTTATTATTAAGAATATTTAGAAACATTGCAGTTTATGTTTTATTATTTATTATATGTTTTCAATGCTATTTTTGAAGTGTTCCATTATTGGCTTCCCTAATGATTTTACTTCAAAATAGTTTATTGTAGAGAATTTTCGACACTAATATTTATAATGTTACTCTACCTGGAATAGAAAAAATGTCGGAAATGTATATTGGTAATTTTCTTAAAAGCATAAAAAAATGTACCAATTGAAAGTTATTGGTTTTATTTCTCATCTGCTGTCATCAGTGTTTGATTTCAAAATAGTGCTCAACAAATATGTATTAAATAACATTATATTGTACAACGAGCATGGAATGGTACTCATTTCCTACGAGTATGAAAGTTTGTAGTATGAGCCGAAAGACGAATGCTGCAAATCTTACGAGTTTGAAATGGATATTCCATGCGAGTTGTACACTATACTTTTTCTACGACCACGATATTATTTCCTAATTAATTTATATTTTAATAATAAAATTGTCCCGCTTTCTCCATTCCAATATTTTACAATTCTAAATAAGTATCCTAGCAATGGCACCTGTACTAAAATGGAATGACCTGTATTGAAATACAAAACAAATTCATTTCGCACGATGCTTACAATGTACCTCATATCTCTAGCAACTACAAACATACTATGAGTAGATTTCTAAGTGGTCGTAAAAAAATCAATTTATCCAACACCTCTCAATAAATGCTCTATAGCAATGGCGATTTTAAACAAGCAAAGTAACAGATTACTCATTAGTGGCTATAATTTTGAGGAAAGTCACTAGTGAGTTTTTTTTTTTTATTTATAACAATCATAATAACACACAACACCTTGGTAACTACTTCGATTGACATTTTAATTTCAAAATTTAAGCATATGTCACTGTCAAATAATATTTCTTTAAGAAATTTTTCATTTATTAAGAGGTGTTGTATAAAACGTTATACTTCACACGTGGGCAAAGTGGAATTACCCGCTCGATAAAATTATCACACTCAGCCTTCGGCTTCGTAAAAGCCCTGTAAAAGTTTTTATTTGCACCTTCTATGTAATGACACTTTATAGATACTTTTGTAACTAAGTAAATGAGTAATTATAGTGTATAGGTCTGTACAATTTTACAGGCTTCTAAAAGAGACCTGTAAAGTTTTACACAGGCTTGTTGATGAAACTGGTAAAATTTACGGACTTACATTTTAATAAAAATAATTTTTTTATGCTGTGAGGCTTCGGAAACACTGTTTTCAGTTGGTACTACTGACAACTAAAATATGGCGCGAAAATTTAAATCGTTTTATTATAAAAGGTATAAAGAAAAAATAATTAAGTATATCTTTTGTACAGATATTGTTTTTGGACAAATTCCATATTTTAATTTCTTTTAAAACTATCGCTCGCCTCACAAACTTTCCATCTCGCCCGTAAAGATCCATTTACTACCCTAGCCACGTAAATAACTATTTTACAGCTATGTTTAGGTTAGTTTAATTTTACTTTTCAGTGGTACACAACGTGCGGTGTTCAGTGTGCAAAGCAACGCCGCTGATTGGTCTACGCTATCGATGTTTACGGTGCTCGCGGTACAGTCAATGTCAAAGATGTTTTCTGTCTGCCAGAACTAGCCACTCGCATAAAGCTGGACACGCTATGAGAGAATACTGTACTGAGGTTATTTAATTTTTATTTTAAACTTTCTTTTCCATTTTATACCGTTTACACATTACGATATATCAAATTGTTCTAATTACAGAAATGTTCCAAAGAATTATCACACATGTTCGTTAAACGCCTTTGTGGTATTTTACGATGTTCATTAAAAATACCCACACATCCGTCTGACATTATGGAACCTCGATCTCTTAAGTATGTTATAAATATTTGTATGTTTTATGATTAGCTAAAACTTGAATCGTTTTAGGACTGACAGAGAATATTTGCTAAAATCTTCTGAAACAGAGAGTGAGTGTAATGTGAACGTAACTCCTTTGTCTTGTCCGCAAGTTCAACTCCAGGTTGTCATTCGTCAACTTGAACTACAAAATAGGTATTTCCCTTTCTGTGCACTGAAATATAATAATACTGGAACGCTCACTGGTGTTGAAAATGCGAGCCGAGAGAGACAGCAAGTTCTGACTTTGTTGTACAAAGATTTTGCAGAGCAACGGTTCTACAAATAAGTGTTAGATAAAGAAGAGTGGCCCAGTGATATCTATCTGTCGCAGGCTCGTTTTTCGCTTACATAAAGGGTACAAGTGCGCGTTTCAGTATTGCTATATTTCAGTGGTTCTGGGATTGACTAGATATACAGTATGATTAATAATATACGGAAAAGATTGAAAACATAAAATAATGCTTTTTTCTTAATAAACTTTTGACAAGAAATTAAAGTTGAATATCGCTGAAAATATAAAACAGTGAATGTAAAAGAATTTCTATTTAGTTTCTTATTATTTTATTTGGCATTTGAATATTTTAAGATTATTCCTTATTCTTGATGTAATAGTATATTATACATTAAGGGAGAGAAATGTATGATTATTTCCCGCGGAGTAAAATTTGACAAGAGAAAAAATACACTTCTCTCCTGCGGTGCATATACTTTTTTTCACTACCCCAATATTTATAATGGTTGTGATTTGTTTCGCTCACGACGGGAGAGAAAGTACACAAATCTCCCGTAGATATTAAATTGGCTGTTTTTGTCATGATTTTGGTATCACAAAAAACAAGTTTCTCTCCGGGCCGTGAAAAAGATTATTTTTTAAAAACAATATGTTAGCCTAAATTAAATATTAATTAAGTTCTTTTTTTAATCGCGAATATTTACAATAATATAAGGAGTCTCTAGTTACCATAGTTACTGTTTATTAACAAGTCAATTTCATTCAGTATTGCCAACCATAATAAAATTTGGTGCACTATTCTGCTATTTTCCCTTGGGAAGAATCATTATTTCATATATTTCTTTCCAATATGACAATTTGTTATTTTAATTTAAAATTATGCATCAAACAAAAAATAATCGAACCATATAAACCATAATAATGTCTACATATTCCTCGCTACTGAAAGTATTAACCATTTTGTACTTAACATACTTTGACGTTGAATGAATTGACGCTTAAATGAATTTCAACGACAACATAATTTCTAGTTGTGTTTTGTTTTTAAGTTGCTCTTTACTTTGTGGACAGCAAATTTTCAACAACGTAACTAACTAATTTAATAGTTGTTTATGTATTAAGTGAATAAAGACATATTTTAACCACAAACGGAATCTAACTTTTGCGAGTTGTTAATTTGTATTTATTCACGTGATGCATACAATATTTTTTCCAACATCTTCCTTTAATATGCTTTTTGAATAAAATTAAAATGACATTTAACTAAAAATTTTACATATTTGTTTCATTTTAGTTATCAACGCTTACTTGTATACCTTATAAGTTGCTATGTAATTTTGCTTAAACTATAGAAAATATACACATCTACATTTTGTCATTACTATAGCAACGTGTTACTTTATCCGCTAGTGGATAAAGTAACACTTTATGCATCCTGACTATTAAAGTATTGTTTTAGTATCGAGAATGCAGTGGATAATATACCACTTTACAAGTAGGTGTTGGAAAAAACATGTGTGTTAATTAATTCAACTTTAATTTGCTGTTAACATTTCCCTAGCAACATTTTCAATATTTTCCGTACATTATGAATCACCCGCTATGTATATACTTTTAGAGAACTACAAAACCAAATGTGCCAATTGCACAGTCGAAACGACAAAGAAATGCGAAGATATTTAGAAGAGCACCGGATGCACATCGCAGCCCAAATACAAAAACTAAAACTATTAAAAGTAAGTCTCAATACAAATAAAATAATCCATATATTATTGTTGGCCTGTCATAGGATTATCTACAAAACTGTCAAAAGCCGGAATTGAACCACTTGGAATCAACTCCAATGATTAAAAACGGTAAAACGAACGCGCGAGGCATCAATCTGGATATGTACAGCCCTATAATTCGTCCTCCTGATTTTTCTGCTATCCCTGAAGGCACTAGTTGTACTTGGGAACAAACTAATCAGCAGTCTGATCAGTTATTTAAGAATATGACCTTGGAATCCATGGCTCCGTATTCGGTTAAGGATATAAGCACTTGGATTGGAGGTGAGTCAATTACTTTCATTGCAACGCTTTCAAATATATTTGCAGTTTTAAAAAGTCTTAATGGAGTCGTTCACTAGAGTCACAAAAATAAATGTGAGTTTATGCAGTGTATGTAATAGTATATTATACGCCAAGGTACATAAGAGGATTATTATTGACTCAACGCTTGGTCAATAATTATTCCTTATTTTAATGGGATTTTATAAAGACATTTATTATGTCAGTTAATAACTAATAAAAATACCAAGTTATATTTTCGACAACTCGCAATTTTTGTTTGATTTGTTGCGTTCAGATCGCGCCGCATCGTCCAGTGGCGCCACCAGCGCAACGTCTTCCACTTACGTGCCGTCAAACTCGACGAGTGTCCAGCATGAACCCAAGAGTCACGTACGAGAGATGCAGAACGACTTGGACGCGGTTTTAGACAAACTCCAACAAATTCTAGCAAATAATTTCTCCTTAGATGGTAAGTCGCCCAATATTTTAGACAGTGTTTATTAATTTGATAATTTAACTCCAGTGTAAAGTAAGCCATAAAGAAAAAACAATATTTTCGATTTGACAGCGGATAAATAGGAAGGTAACTCTTTGCAAGTGATAAAACGTTATTTATCTTTCTCATAGCAACCAGATCAAAATACTAACTACATTAATGTCATTTGCATTATATGTCAAAAATATGATATATAATATTTGTATTTTCACCAATTGTACTTTTAAATAAACCTTTTCATAAATAATGTTTAATTATCTCGCCGAATTACACTCGAGCATTTTATTTTCTTCGGATAAATTTCCGTTTGACAACTGTTTAAAAAATAAAATCACTCCACCTACGGTGACAAACAGAAATTTATCCGGCAAAATAAAAAACTCTTGTGTAATTACAGTTGATAACTTTCAGAAATAATAATGGGATCATACACTTAAAAATAAAAAGTTATGTTTTTTTACAAATTATAAAAATTTAGATCATTTCAGTGACATATTATTCAATATTTCTTTTCATTCATAATTTCCTTTATGAAGTTTTGCGGTTGCAAAATCGTGACGTCATCTTGTAATAGAATGTACAGTATGGCAAAGCAAAAGAGGTGTTGATAACAAATAATAATTTGCTTTTCAGGGTTGTAATAATTATTATTATTAAAATGAACACTTCGATAAATTAAATTAGGTATTTGTTAATTCTAACGTTTTTAGACATTAAGAGTTTAGGACGTGCTAAAATAAAAATGCTTTGATGTACTATATCTTGTCGCTTGTCGGTAGTCTCATTATCACACCTGTCATCATCTCAAGTCATATGTTGCAGTTAACGATTTTCAAATTAAACTTATGTTTATTATATTTGTTATATTATTTTGCGCAGCTAATATATTTGTAAAAACCTCTCAGTAAATAACAATGACAGATAACAGTCAATTTGACAGTTGGTGTAGTTCCTCGCTCCCCGCAAGAGCGTGTTTCGTAGAATTACAAGATGACGTCAAGAAGCGAAAAATTTGAAATGAGATGCCAATTTCAAAAAATCGTATCCTAATAACTAAATGCCTTTTAATATTAACATTAGTATCTATATTTATAATTTTACTCAAACTTACAGAAAAAAATAAAATGAAAAAAGGTGTATGACCCCATAGGTCTTCAAGTACAATACCATTTCCGGTGCTACCAAAATTTAACCAGCTCGAAATATAAACATCCAAGTTCTAAATTTTTGAACACTACAAAATGTACAAAATTTAGTAAACATTACTGCAACATTTTTAACCCAATTCTAGTATTGTCTCGTGCATAAAATCCTACATTATGTACCTGGTACATAAATATCTATCATGTAGGTTAATAATATTTTTCAGATTCGTTAAGTTCTGCAGACAACGACCAGCTGCAAGAAGCTGTTTCAGAGATGGAAGGGATGTTGACTTCCCTTATTGACGGGGTTGAAAACTCTCGGGCCAATTCAGCCCTTAACTCATTCCCACCGGATAAAGAAACTTTATTGTTTTAAGTTTTACAGCTGTGCTGGAAACAGCTGTTTTTAAATATATTTTAATTCATTCCAATTAGGTTGAAAACTTTTTAAAGTATAGCTCGCACATTTATTCTATTCCAAATTCTTGCTACTTGCAAAACTTCCGCTATTGTTATTGCCTTTCAGCTGTTTCTCTTGTTGTTGAAATATCATATTTTTGATAGATAATTATAGTTACGGTAATAATAAAAGTTATTAGAACTTTTTACAAATTTTAAAATGTACATATTTTATTTCATAGCTTAAATTATATAGTATCTCATTTCGTCCATAATTTAGAGTTAGGATTACTATACTCCGTTTGAGAATGAGAGACAGTAATAAATCAAAATTGTCAAGAGTAGTATTGGATTAAAAATAAATCCACTTATCTAATGGTCAAAATAATTAATTTTAACAAAAACTGTACTATTAATAATAAATTTAAATTATTTGAAATAGGTGCTAAAGTGCTCAAAAATCGTCATTAAAAGCTCAGAAATCGTCACTAAAGTAACCCATTATACGACGATTTTGAGCAACCCAGTGTTGGCAACCGTTAAATAATTATTATACAATTAGGATAATTTTGGCAGATATATTGACGTACTATAGTAAATTTGGACGTAACATAAAACAAAATTTGCAAGAAGAATTAACTAATTAATTCCGATGACGAAATTGAGGACAAAACACATAATTTTGAGTATTATTTACGATAACTTCACTTCTCGAGGTTGGCAACATTGACTGTCAGTTCCAATTGACAACTGACAGATGTATAAACTTGACCTATATTGTAATTTTTTTACAGTTTTTTTGAATTTTAGATTTCAAATAATATTTAATATGTACTTCGGCACTGAAGTTCCTTTCTATCACTCACATGCTTTATTTTCCTCGGCAACTAAATTCCATATTCGAGATAAAAAATTGAACTTCAGTGCCTTGATACATAAATAACTATTATATAAAATAATTTTAATAAATATTTTACTTGTTGCTGACATCAAAACTAAAACTGAAATCCAGGAGAAGGAAGAATAAATTAGGGCATTTAAACCTGGAAGTGCAAAAAGATATTGTTTTTAATCTGTCGTCAGTGTTTGCTTTCAATTGTTTTGGTTAAAATGTATAAATGTTTTGTTATTTTATACCCCCGATGATTTTAAGAAAATTACCAATAAACATTTCTGTAATTTTTTTTTTTATTCAAGATAGAGTAAAATTATAAATATTAGTGTCGAAAAATGCAAAAATTCTTCCTCTACAATAAACTATTTTAACTTTTTTGATAGGGAAGCCAATATCTGAACATTTTAAAAATGTATATTTTATTTAAGCTTTGATAATCATTACATAAAATGGCTAAAAAAAATAAAAATAATATAAGGTGAAACGTGACCTAAAATAATTTCTGACTGATTTATGATCTCTCTCTTATTCTCAAATGGACATATTGACTTCATATCATAACGGTGCAACGACCATCAATTATTAAACATAGTGATATAGATTATAGATAACGCCTTTTGCGATACTGTAGCTAATGAAAATAAATAAGCCAAACGTTATTTCTATTTAGCTTCCAGTAGAACCAAGTGCAATTAAGACAGAATTTTAAAATTGTTAATAGTGATACTTGAAAATATTTCGATTATTCTATTTTTATTTTATTTTTTAGATAGTTCTAGCAATAGGAATATAATGAAAGTATTATATTTTGTATTATTTTATTTAGCAATAATTCTTATGTTTACATTGAAATAAACAGAATTATTTTAATCATTTTGTGGTCGTGTGAAAATATCCTACATCCTGTATATCATCTAGTCAAGAGCAGAGATAAGTAAATTTATTAATATTTATTCTCTTTGCCAAGATGCAATCCCAGAACTATTGAAATATAGTAATACTGGAACGCGCAATTGTAGTTTTATACGAAGCGAAAAATGAGCCTGACATTAAAAAATATTAAATTACATATAATTGTTTGAAAATGAAACACCCGGTAGAAAATTTTTACTGCAAATATGAGGACATTTTATTAAAATAAACTTTAAAAAATTTTTCGGTAATATTTAAAACAATAAAGTATAATAATTAATAAACATTACAACCGATATACAACCAAGTATAAGTTTTTAGGTGAATTATAGAAAAATACATTTATCGTAAAATAAAAGGAAGTAATGAATATGTATATTTTATAGCAGGGGTGGGCAACCTTTTGTATAACAGGGGCCAGAATAAGATTTACGTTTCGTATGCGGGCCGTAGTAGTTAATTGACACATTGTTACTTATAATTTTTTTCTGAAAATATACTCATGGACATAATTATCGAATATTTAATCATGATGAATCAAGGAAAAAGTAAAGATGGCTTTAGTTCACAAAATAAAATTTGCAGTCTGATGTTATTAATAAGTAGTATTACTCAGAGACTGCAAATTTTATTTTGTGAACTATCTTTACTTTTTTTCTTGATTCATCATAATTAAATATTAATTATGTCCATGAGTATATAAATAACAATAATAAAATAAAATTAACTAAGTACTACATTTATTTCTTAATTTAAACCAGACGAATTAAATAGAAAATTAAACTGTAAATCTCCCCTTTTTCTTTATGTTGGGTACTAACGTAATTTAAATTTTTTGTGTTTGAAAATATTTATTTATTATCTCTTCTAAATATTTCGCGGGCCGGATTGGAACTTGACGCGGGCCGGAGTTGGCCCGCGGGCCGCAGGTTGCCCACCCCTGTTTATAGCATCAATTATAAATGCCGCTATTACTTTCCCATTTATGAATAAATGAAACAATTACTTCTCATTAAATATGTATGAAATAAGTACCCCACTTTGAATAAATTACAGAATAATGTATATATTTATATTATATTCAGTGCTTAATTTAACGTAGACTTATCTAATATTATTATGCAACTTTCCTTAAAAAAACACTTATATTCTTTTTTCGATTAGGGAAATGGGTCCATAAACTATTTTTTTAATTTTTTTTATGAAACTTTTTTAGAATATATGACGATTAGTGAAAACCCGATGTGAAAATTCCATATATTACCCGAGATATGATTTTTTTAAAGTTTGTGTGACGTCACTGGTTCTAGTCCAGTGGCACTAAAACAACGATTTTATATTTTTTAATGTAAAAATAACATTTTCATATTACACGTGGTAATTTACAACAATCAAACTAAATATAAAGATAAAATTCCTTTGGCAACTTTCGAGTATTTTACTTAATATTCGAGTAAACATCATATGAAAGTTTGAGGACAGTGGCGCTAGTAGTGATGTAACCTAACCTCAACACTCAATTTTGCTCAATAGATTTTCAAAACAGCACAATAAAACAGTGAAATTATGAAACAAGTAATAGAAGCCCAACAAATATAATCTTAAATACCAACAAACAAAATAAATGAAATGACATTTCGTAGTTCTATTTTAGCCCACAATAGCCGTTGGGCGCCACGGCAGACGAGCGACTTGCACGTTTCATATTTCTGGCCAATAGAATCAATGCGAGTACCCGTGACGTCAAAATATGTTCAATTCGTTATATCGCTTTACTGCAAAATATTAAAAAAAAAATACTTTACTATTAATTATTCCGTAAGTGTTTTGATATAAATTTATCATGCTTCGTTTATGGTTTAGCGCCCATTAAAGTGCTCGTCATATTATTTTTTAATAATGTAACATGAATTATTTTACATGATTATAAATTATTAAATTTAACGTACTTTTTAAAATTGCAAAAATATGTTCTATTTGATGTTTCAAAGTTGATACTAATTACTAGTAAACAGGAAATTATATAATGAATGAACATCCGCTATCAATTGTATAAATCATTGACATCTCTCGGTTTAAATATATTTAGTATAGTATGTTCAGAAACATAGTATATTGACACTGAACAAGGCATTGAGATTAAAATAATAATTACAGTTTTTTTATTATAACTATGAAATATTTTTTCTTTTTTCACTCTTTTTCCCATTCCAAATTATTGCTACTTATAATTTTTTTTATATTTGTTTACTAGCTGTTTCTACAGTTGCTGAAACGTCGTATTTTCGACAAATAATTATTGAATAAAATTTGAAATATATAAATATTGTATTTAGAATGAATGCCCCAATACGTACAAAATGTTTTCTTTTATTCCTTGTTAAAATTATTGAAAATATATAACTTACTTTTTAGTTGACAGATGGTGCTTCAGTCCTCCAAAGAAACAGATTTGACGTACCCCATTAAGTTGATTTCCTTCCCAGAACAGCCTCTTTATCGTCTGTCTACTGCAAAAAAAAAATTAATTAATTATGTCTGTATATCACTACTCAATTTATTGGTTAATAAATAGTCAAGAACAAAAATACTTTCGTTCGTTTTATACACATCAAGATTTCTGTCAAATTATTGTGACAATTTCAGTAGTACCAACACAATATCAGCTGTCACCTATGCTACTAATATTTTTATTCAAGTTATTCGCAACTGAAATCGCCGATGGCGGCAGCACTGTACCTATAAAATGGCTACTAAATGGAGTATTCGGAGTTGTAGATAACATGTGCAACATAAGAAAGTGAATCAAAAAATTAAATTAATTTTGAATAGACGTAGTTTTGACGTCTAATATTCTGTAATGGGGAGTATTGTTGCATATTCTATTGCGCCGAGTACAGTTATACTACCTTTTTGTTTTTATTTAAAGTATTGACAAGACTAGCGCTGGGGACTCGTTCATCACTTTTGGAAAACTTTTTTACATAAAATGTTTCTATATATTGTATATTATATTATAATTACCTTCAAACGAGTCACTTTATTATTAAAATTAATATTAAAATGGTTTATTTCTTATTTTATCCTTTAGGTACGGGTATGAGTTAAAAATATAAAACATATAAATAATGGTTTCGATAATGGTTTGTATTGATATAACTAACTAGAACAATACATTAAAAAATATATTTTTGTATTAAAAATATTCAATTTCACTGCTTAAATAACTTATTCCAAAAACTTATCCTCACTGAAAATTGATGAAGAAAGGTTAGGTTAGGGATCACACAAGCTATTATAAAAAACCTAGGAATATAAAATTCTCATCTATTCGGTCAATTCAAGTTCTCCATATTTGATTAATATTTACACTTTACTTGCACCCTTTCCTGGAAATAAATGGAAACTATGTAACACATTCTTGCTGGTATACGAAAATAGCAGCCATGTACACAGCAGTTTTTGTTGTGATTTTTTCTTGATTGTGGAACTCATTATAAAACGAATCAAATTTAATACGGTAGGTGAAGAACAAATAAATGAGAAAATAAATTAAATGGAATAATATTGCACTAAACATCTAGACAAATATCACTTCTATTAACATTGCATCAAATGCGTCATACACACCAGTACTCCACATAGCAGTTTATATTTTTACCACCAGATGGATACGGGTCCATTTCAGTTGCGAATACGCACAAAAATGATAAACAACCAAAAACATAAACAAGTTTGAATTGTTAACAATGACTAAAATTTTGTAGAATTCCCTAAAAAATTTTCAAAACGTAGACAATATTCTAATGCTTGATTGAACGATTTATTCAAGAAAAAATTAGTGTAGAACAGGCTTATAAAGTTTGACAAAGCGAAATGCAGCTCTGAGGAAGATTTTTTGATATTTTAAAGGGGAATGTCTTCAAAACACGAATACGCAAAAACAGAATAAAATGTAACCGAATACGCATGCACAGAATATGCAAAAACCGAAAGGTTACAGAATGGCACGAAATATTCAAAAACAGAATATGCATTTCCCGAAAAAGTGAGCGTGGTTCTTTGGTTGGTCTACTTTAGGCAATTACCGCAAGATAAAATCACAGACGTACGATTTTAATTGTCAAATTGACAACTAAATAAAATAAAACCAATAATTCTTTTTATAATTCAGTAAAAAGTATGTAAAAACCATTGATGAACCAGCATTTTTGCGAGCACATTTACGTGCTATCAAATTAGAAAAACATTTAATTTAGTAGTTTAGTTAGTCAGATTTACCGTCAAATATATAAATGAATTGTTTTTAGATATATAGTTGTCACTATTAGTGTGGGGATCTATAACTTTGTGCTTGTCAACATACCATGATAATAAATAGCTGATTTTATGTAAACATACATTTTTCTGATTTTTGTAAAAAATCTATATACCAATTATATAATTATTTAAGAATGTATCAATTGTAAAATTGAATAGAATTTATTGTAATATATAGCCTTCGAAAACATCAAATTTTTCGGATAATTACTTTTTAGATATTATAAGTAAGAAAGTCGAATCAAAATGCAATTTTTATTATATTACAAATATTAACAATAATAAGTAATTCACTACAAGAACCATTTTGATATTGTTGATTTATATAAAACTTTTAATTTTATCAACAAAAGAGGTTCTTTTACTTTTGTCACAATTTCTTTAATATTTTACAGCACTTCTTTCATATTGAACAGTATTTTAAATTGATGTGAATAAAAAATGTAACAACAGTGACAGAATCAAATTTTAAAATACTTTTAGTGAATGTACCTAACTTATGTCATATTAACATATAGCGGTGATTGTTTAAAGTAAACCAACCAAAGAGCCACGCCCACTTTATCGCGAAATGCATATTCTGTTTTTGAATATTTCGTGCCATTCTGTAACCTTTCGGTTTTTGCATATTCTGTGCATGCGTATTCGGTTACATTTCATTATGTTTTTGCGTATTCGGGTTTTGCCCGTACACCCTTTTAAAGTCATTACCAAAGTTTCGTCTTTTCTTGAATACCTAATACAATACAGCAATCAATACAAAAAATGTTTCTCTTATTCTATTTATTTCCAATTTATTCAAATTGATACATCAATAAATAAGTAATATATATTATTAAGATTTCTAAAAGGTTTGGAAATCAAATGACACGTGATCCCATTTAACATACATATAAAACGATATTAAATAAATTCTTATTAATATTGTGTTTACTTTAACTTCAAAAAACATGAACTACAATAAAACTTTTGTTTGTATCATATATAGTGTATTTTTACACACAAAATTATTACATTCACATTTACTGAATATATCTGAAACGAATAATGTAGACAATATGTTTGAATGCATAAAAAAAATACAGACTGAATATTTCAATGACCATATTGTAATAATATCTACAGTAGAACTTGAAAATAATGAAAATATTCCTTTTAATTTCAATTTAAATGGAAGTGTATCGTTATATGTGAATAGAAACATCAATGATTTTCATTTTCACGAAGAATGGGAATATAATTACTTCATTTTTATCATAGACAACAAATTGTATGTTAAAAAAATTCTACAGTTACTATTCAAAACTCAATTATGGAACTCTAGAGGAAAATATTTAATAGGTTATATGGGCCAAGAAAATGATTTGAATCAAATATTTGTTACCTCATGGGAATATTTCATTTACAACATAAATGTTGTAATTTTTAACAACACAAATATTAATATTTATACTTATTTTCCATATGATAACAGTTGTGGACAATACACAAAACACCAATATATTTCATCATGCAAAATTGATGACACAACAAATTTATACCCAAATAAAATTCCCCTAGATTTAAAAGGATGTACATTACGAATAATGGCATACCCAATGACTCCATATGTTTTAAATATCAGTGAACCTCATGAAAGTCCATCTCTAGCAGGTTTAGAACTAACAATTATGTTTGTTTTGAGTCAAAGAATGAATTTAACAACAAAGTACATACCACATAACCACACATTTTGGGGATATTTCGATTTGGACGGCAAGTACCATTTTATGTTTGGTGATCTATACAATAACAAATGTGATTTACTCCTCGGGATGCAATTTGGAAATGTTTCTCATCGAATAGACTTTGATGGCGGTTTTGTACATTTACTTGATCACGCAGCTTGGTGGGTGCCAACAGCACAACCTATCGCGCAATGGAAGAACTTAACAACAATTTTCAGCGGTGTAGTTTGGTTAGCTATATTCATGTCGTTTTTGCTAAATGGTTTTGTTTGGTGGCTAACCGGTCGAAAACGTGAAAAATCAGGGGATTACAACGATTTAGTGTTGGCAATGCTGAGCTCGTGGTATTCACTCTTACAAGGTTCTGTCACTTCGCCTAATACTATGATTGTGAGGTTATGTTTTTTGACTTGGTTATTATCGTGTTTACTGATTTTTACTGCACATCAAAGTCAGTTAATTAGTATATTAACATCGCCGGTTTATGATCATCAAATAACTACTTTAGCGGAAGTTGTTACTTCGACAATGGGGTATGGTATGTTTGCAGGTATACGGTCAACTTTTACTGATGCAAATAATTGGATTCATGATATAATTCAAAAGAAATTTTATCATTGTCCATTGTCTAATTATTGTCTAAATCGAACAGCGTTTGACAGAAATTTCGCTGCTTACAGAAACTACAGAAATGCTAGATATCATATTGCTAGGTTATACACTGGCCCGAATGGAAAAAAGATGATATTTCCGCTAGAATACGATCGAAATACAATATTTGTTCTATTTTACATGACTAAAGGTTTACCTCTTTTAGACAGATTAAACCAATTGTTAATGTTGATGGAATCAAATGGTTTAATAGCAAAATGGGATGTAGATAATGCACATTTCAATTTAAAAGTTGAAAGCTCACCTGATCACGAACCGTTGAATCTGAACCATCTTCAAGGAGCTTTTTATATTTTAATAATGGGGGCGATAATTTCAACATTTATATTTTTTTGTGAAAAATTGTGCAAACATCTTAAAAACATTAAAAACTTAAAAATAAAATTACCTAAACAGTAGTTATTTACTGTTGTCTAGTTACCTACTAACTTGTAATTTTTTAAAGTTGGCAACAGTTATAACTACTATATAAAACAAAATATTGTAACTAGAATAGTTTGAAATTTTTTTAATAGATGTGGCTTGATATTGTGAATAGAATATTATGTATTGTATTATAAATTACATTAAATATAATTAATAAGAAATTAAAAGATAATTGTTTTGTATTTACCTCTTTATGACTATACAACATCGATGAAATAATAGCAATAGTTTTCATAATTATATAAAATACGAAGCACAAAGAGTCTTTAAAAATACTGAATTAATTTTTAAAAAAAACCAAAAACACAATTAATATATAACGAAATATGAAAATATTTGTTAACTTGTCAAATGTAAACGAAGTAAACGTGAATGTACTGCAGGATTGCCAATAGAGTCAAAATAAAAATGAACAATTTTAACTATTAAAAACATTTTTACACGAGTTAAGATTTATAATAATATATTTTCTGCATATTATTACATAGAATAATAATTATATTTAGAAATGAAATACTTTTCAATTATAACAAATCAAAAAATGACATTTTTAAACCATGGTTTTGTTTCTTTTAAAAAGTACAGGTTAGCAGATTTAAACGAAAATGTCGAAATATAATTTTTCTTTAACGTGTTGTAATACGTGGTGACAGTTAGAGAAAAATGGTTCAAGCAATTGTAAATAATAATATTCTAATAACAAAAATTGTCGTTAAACCATAATTTTCTGAGATATTTCATAATAACTTGATAGGGTTTCAAGTAAACTACCACTTCCGGTTATTGAATTATCACCAAAAACTAATCAGCTCTTCCAAAGGGGATACAATTGATATATACAAAATATCAAAATTTTCAGTTTAGTAGTTTTTGAGAAATTTAACTGGTATTCTAGGTGATTCTAAAACGTGCTCATCCAATGAAAACTCACTACCGAATTTTTAGCATAACTCCTATACCTCCCTTACAGGATGTGGCGGGAGGTAAAATCCCATAAACTACACATTTTTTTATGTAGTTATATATAAAATTAACTTAATTCTTATTTGTAAAGTTTTGTTTTTAACATTGTAATACAATATCAGGAACATTTTGATAGGAAGTTTATTAGGTTGGTAGCACAGGAACATATTGATAATGAACAATATCATTAATTTAATACAATATAATAAAACTTCTTATACAGAATTTTTAATTACAATCATTGACATATAACACAATACTGGAACGCTCATTGACTTTGAAAATGCAAGCTGAAAGAGACAGCTAGTTGAGAGCTATCTGTCTTTGTTGTTTACAAAGGTACCGCTCTACAAATAAGTGTTAGACAAAGAAGAGTAGCCCACGACATCTATCTGTCTCAGGCTCGTTTTTCGCTTTCATAAATGAGTACAATTTCAATATTACTACGTTTACACGTAGGCAAAATGTTTACTTTGACTTGACTTTGAAAAGTAAAATTACTTGTATGTTTACACACTAAGAACAATTTTACTTTACTTTAGAATTAGATTATTGACAGTAATTTTTGTGATTATGTTAAAATTTGTAACAAGTTATCAAGTAAATAATTGCGTAAAAAATACAATTCATAGTATTAAAATTATTTACAGAAAAACTATGAAATTAAACATATTAGAAGCGTGATTTTTAAAAATATGATGTCACTGAAAATAATGCGTATTCACTTGTCACTTGTAAGAGTTAAGTCTGATTTATTCATACTTGATTTTAGGAAGAAACGTAATTAATCAATAGTGTTTACAGTTTCAAAGTTCACTTTTTGCGACATTTATTACATGAATAAACAATTATTTCTGCTACAAATATTACAAACGAAATTCCTAACCCCAAACTAACCAAGAAAAAAGCTGCTTGCATGTCTTCTAAAGTAAACGGTTTAATTTTCTCGGCGTGTTGTTTCGGTCGTACACGTTTCTCCAAAATAATTCCATCCACAGTATCTAGACTCCATTTGCTAATAAGACCAGCTTCAAGGAAAGTATTGAGAAGAAAGTTAAACGCGTGTAAATATGGCGAACCTACAGGTACAATATACGACACATAATAAATCCAAGGACATTCATCCATTACATGTAGCAACTCAAACCCATCTGATTTTCTGGTGTACTCAGTTTTTATCCGAAATTTAGCATCTGCTTTTCGTTCAAATCCCGCGGAATCGCGATCTTCAGCTGCTTTTCCTAAAGAACTAGTTCCGTTTAAAATAAGTATTTTACTTTTTAACCGGTTCATAACTGGTTTTGGATCGGTGCCAAATGTATTCAATAAACTTTTAGACCCGGTAACAATACGTAACCCCGAATTATCAAGTTCATCTAATGTATTTATATCTGGGAAATATGAATCTTTTGTGTAAGAATTATACAAGGAACCTTGAAACGTCCCAACAAATATTATATTGAACAATAGACACACTGCAATAAAAACTTTTTGGTTGTCAAATGGAACCTTTCGATATGGCACTGCAATTAATAAAGTCAACACTTCAAAAAACGAATCCTCCATATTTCTTTTCTTATTTGTAATAACAACTTTATTCACGACAGACCAATAAACAGATACACTAACATATAACCCAAGAATACTTAACCAAGTCATTGATTGAAAGCAGTGGGATATTTTCAACCATTGTGGAATTTTTTCCGATTTAGGTACGAGCAAACATAAATAATCATTGCTAATTGGATTGGTAAATTCAAATTGGTCTGAATCGTATTTAGATATAAATCTACCATTGAATGAAGCAGCTGTCACTCGATAAACTACATCTCCAAGACTGCCAACCAAAACTCCGTTTAGTAGAAAACCGTATTCGCGATCTTCAGGAGGCGTTATTATTTTTGTTGTGAAATTTAAATAATCAGAAATATAAGCTAGAACTATACCGTCTACTCCTCCAAATCCTCCAGATTTATTTAACATTTTATAATAAATTATGTCGCGTATAGATCTTGGAACATTTAACATAGAAGATGGTCTACGTACAAACATAGATATATTCACAGGGTACCCCTGCATATTTCTCAAACTACTCGTGTAGTTCATAGGATTTCTCACCGCGTCGCTCATGTCGAATTTATAAATTGCCCCCCAGGTGTTGTTATTAAAATCAAACGGATTAAAATGATAAATATCTTTGTAAAAAACAGAACACGGTAATTTTATTTTGACGTTTAATACACCATATTGTACCCATAACCCACGTAGGGTATTTTGTAGCTCTGGTTCTATGTTGGCAACATCGGGTGTCAAAATGTTGATAATGTAGGAACCTCTCGGGTTTGGAAACGTTTTCCAGTTGAGTGTTTCTATAAATATTTTTAGGTCTTCCATATCGAATACTATTATTAAATATGCATCTTCGGGGTCGCCTGAATATCTGCGAATTTTTTGTATATACATAAATTCATCGTAATCTTCAATATTATATCTGTGTACAGATTTACGAGTATATTTATGAAAAAATTCAACAGTTGGCAGCTTGGAAGTGTCAGTTTCATTTCTTTGCCAAACAATGATATTTTCCTGAATTGTATATGATCTTTTATACTTGTTCCGAGCAAATAAATGTATTAAAATATTAGAAATGTAGCTACGGACGAACGTATGATGTTTTCGTAGCAATAATGATATTTTAACGCTTGTAGCGTTACCAAAATACCAGTTGTAAAATTTCCAAAAATTGGAATCGCTAATATGGCAAGTAAATTTGTCGTCATCACTATCTAATAAAGATAGTTCGCCAAATTTAAATTGTATAACGATTAGTAATAGCAGAGGTATCATTTTCATGAAACCTGAAACAATCATAAGTTTCAATAAGTTGAAACCACTGACATATAATAATACTGGAACGCTCTATACAAGCTGAGAGAAACAACTAGTGGGGACCTTCATTAAAGTCACAAAATGGCAAATAAGTTTTTTTATATTATAATTAGACCTAAAAACATCGAACTAGATATAATACAAGTTTTCAAAATATTATTAATTATTGAGATTTTGAGTTTGAAAGATCTCTGTGCTTCTCTCTCACACATCTATTCTATTCTAAATTCTTTGCACTTCTCTTGTGTCTTATTATTGAGTTGTCAAATTATCGAAGTGTCAAATGGTTGGCACCTAATTTAAATATATTTTTCTACTCCTGTATAAATATATTCCAATTATTTAAATTTTTTCGATGAATTATAGTACCCATAATTCACGAAAGAGAATTATGATTCATAATTCACTCTGCTCGACCAATCACAGAGCTAGAAATTCATAATTCCCGGTTATTTTAAAGACGTGATGTGGATCACCATACAACACTCGTCTGCAGTTGACATGTAGTCAGTTGTCATTGTGTATTTTGATGGTGACGTTTTACAACGTGTGTTTTCAACGAATTTCAATCATTTTCATAAGTAATTTCCGAATTTATAGGAGTAGAAAAAGTACAGAATTATATTCGGGATTATGGTCATTATTAACTCGGATGGTTTGCATCACTCGCCTACGGCTCGTGACGCAAACTTCATCTTCGTGATTAATGACTATCATAATCCCTCATATAATAATATACTATTAAAACTGCAATAGTCTTCAATTTAGATAAAGTTTCATAAAAAAAAGATTAAAAAAAATAGTAAAGGACCTCATTGAGGGCTACCTGTCCTTGTTGTACAACATTTTTACATAGCAACTGTTCTACAAACAAGTGTTAGACAAAGAAGAGTAGCCTACGACATGTATCTGTCTCAGGCTCGTTTTTCGCTTTCGTAAAAGACTACAAGTGCGCGTTCCAGTATTATTATACCTCAGTGGTTGAAACACTTTCAGACACCAAACAAATACAAACTGTATCAAAAAATTATGTACATTTTCTTTATTTATTAACCGTAATGCCTGTTTTAAACAACACAATTTATTAATCAATAAATTGGTCGTTTATTTAGCAATAAATTGGCAAGAACATAAATATTGTCGTTCGTTTTATACGCATCAAGTTTTTCGTCAATTTATTGTGACAATTTCAGTAGTACCAACACAATATCAGCTGTCACCTATGCTACTAATATTTTTGTTTTTTGATATTGTTCATATAAAGTTATTAAAATATTTATGGGGTCTCTCGTTAAATTGTACAGTATTTTTGCTCGATTGAGTGTTTATAATGGTGTATCAGTGTCAAGCAAATGTTGAGTGAGGATGAAGAAGCATGAACGACGTATAACTGTTGTAGAAATGAGATATTTGAAAGGAATGTGTAAAGTATACAAGACGTGATCGTATCTGGAATACATTGGTGTAGAGTGAGTTTTAAATTGAGAAGAATGTTGTTAAGAAAGTGGGAGTGAGTCAATTGAAGTGAAAGAAAGATGTACAAAAATGTTTGACTGTTAAACAATGAAGAGAATTCCCTATAAATATGTCAATAAGTTTAATAATTTATTGGCGAAGAAACAATTGACGCAAAATATTGTATTACACACAACAATAAATTGACAAAAAAGACACAAGTTTATTTTGAATATTTCCAATATTAATAAAGAGTGATTTAAATCCAATAAACTATTTACCTGAATATATTGTTTCAATTTATATAACTTCTTTATATCCAACATATTTTTTACGCAAAAAATATTCATGTTGAATCCGCGGTGTCTTAAAAACCAACTGATAATGAATTTCGATATAAAAATGTTGATTTCTCGATAGAAATAAAGATTAATTACTCATGACAGCAATATTAATATTTTGACGTGTTGTTTTGTGTTAAAAATTTCTATTATATTTAATGACAAATTGAGTGTCAATTTTGCTGCATTATTAATTATTTACCACACACAACTACCCGAGAAATTCAACACATTTAACACTGATGTTAAAAAATAAAATACGAATGAATTACAATATTTTTGTTGCTTAAAACGAAACTACTGCAAAATCATTTAATCTGTAAGTATGGAATGTATATTTCAGTGTGTCAAACATAAGAAAACATAATTACCTCTCGCCTGCGAGACGGTTAGGCTTGGAAATAACATTTTACATTTTTTTCTTCGTATAAATAATTTGCTTTATATCAACACAGGTGTCTTTCTGCAAATATATAAACCTATAATTTCAAAAATATTATAGATTTATGTTGTCTACTATTTTAAAAAGAAAATTAATGTTTTTAAGCGTGAGAACATACAAGTGAATATTTACGAAAATATAAATAATATTAATTATTTTGCGTGTATTCTAAAGAAATAATATTAATTGTTATAATGTATAACTAGAATCACAAACTGGCAAATAAGTCATTTATATTATAACTAGACCCAAAAATATTGCACTAGATATAATACAAGTTTACAAAATATTATTAATTATTCAGGATATTTAAGTTATAAAGATAGCAATTGTGACGTCATTATGTTTCTCTGTGCTTCTCTCTCACACATCTATTCTATTCTAAATTCTTTGTACTTCTCTTATTATTGAGCTGTTAGATTGTCAAAGTGTCAAATAATGGTTGACAACTAATTTTAAGATTTTTGTTTTGTTTTGAATTCCAAATAACACAAATCACACTTGTTTGAGAATTCGCGCGATAATGAATTCACGTTGTGAGATTGAAACAACGAAATTACAGACATGTTGAATGACATAGGTTTGACTAAAATAATCTTACAGTTTATTTATGTTTCTTCCTGGAAAATATTTTGTTTATTTACCACGAAAATTTATTTTATTTAAATTTTTTTTTTCGCGACTTAGTTTCTTTGAAACCAAAATCATTACAGAAACAGCTAATTTCATATCTACAGGAAATTTGTGTACTTTCTCTCCCGTCGTGAGGAAAAATGCTCAAATTATGTGAAACATAAACAAAATAAAATAAATCAAAGTTAATTATCATAAATTATATTACAATTCAAATAATTTTGAAATACATAAAAACCATCATAAATAGTGGGCTCGTGAAAAAATTATATATACCGCCTCGTGCTTCAATTTACTCCGCGGGAAAAAATTATACACTTTTTCCCTTAATGCATAATACATTATTTTTCACGACCGGGAGAGAAACTAGGATTCTATGATACCAAAATCATAAGAGAAACACTCAATTTCATATCTAAGGGAGATTTGCCCACTTTCTCTCCCGACGTGAGGGAAAGTGCTCAAATCATGTGAAAAATGAACAAAATTAAACAAATCAAAAATAACTATCATAAATTATATTACGATACATAAATATAAATATATCATCACGCCTTTTACCCATTATGGGTGTGGCACTCTGCTTACGCAGATCTCGGTAAGTGATATATTTTTGCGTAGAAGTGTGGTTACCAGTCGTCAAATCATAGCCCCCAAAGATCTTAGTGGAGGGGGAACCACAGGGGTAAGTTTAAATTGGCAACTGTCAGCTGTGGGATTCGAACTGAGGATCTCACGATCCACAGTCCGACACGTTACCTCGGAGCTATTTACCCCATTGTGGGTAATATTGGAAGCCGTATTGTAGCCCTCGTCTACGGCTCGTGCTTTAATTTACTCCGCGGGATAAAATCATACACTTCTCTCCCTTAATGCATAATACACTATTCTAAATAATAAAATAGTACATTTTAATATAATTTATAATAGTTACCTTTTGATTTGTTTAATTTCGTTCATGTTTCACATTATTTGAGTACTTTCTCCCTTACGTCGAGAGAGAAAGTGCACACATCTCCCGTAAATATAAAATTGGCTGTTTCTGTCGTGATTTTGGTATCATAGAATTCTAGTTTCTCTTTCGTGCAAAATAAAATATTTATGAGACTACAATTATTTACAATTCCTACTGTTTGAGATCTACAACACAAGACAACATGTTTAAAAAATCATTGCGGCTTAATGAATAACAATTAAGATATTTCAAATTTACAGATTGTTTAGTTTTTATACAAAGTTCGTTAAAATAAAGTTTTCTTTACCTCAGTAAAGTTGCACCAGTACAGCAAAATTAAAGAATGATTTTTATATTTACTTAAAATTTCAAATTTATTTCATTTGATTTGATTTCGATGAAATTTCGTGTCCAAATATGTACCTTGACATTACGATAAATATATTTCCATGTTTATTTAGCTGATTAAATTATAGTTAAATTCGTAAATATATTATTATGTCTGCACCAAATATTGAAGTTAAATAAAGGTGAAGTGTGTTGTCTTTAAATATATTTCAAGTAAAAGCTTCATACAATAATTCTTAAGTAATTTTATCTTTGTGACATCTAGTATAATTATAACCTCATTTAAGTTTGTAATCAGTACCAACTTCTTAAAACTACATTTTAAAAAAGCAGCCCCCGTTAAATTCCTAATTACACGCTGCTACTTCGTAAATAATTGCTATGTTTTTATGTCAAAAACAAGTGATTCATCAAACTTATATGATCATTAGTGGTTTGTTTTCATTGCAGGCCAATCATTTGGGCTGAATTGTTTCGGAGAAATATATCTTGATATATCGTTTATTTGTTTATTAAACGACATTTATGAATGAAGTGATGCCTTTATGGTTGATTGTTTAGAATTATTAGATTTTCGTTTGTTTCTAATGACATTTATTTTAGCAAATTGGCTGGTACCACGAGTTATGTTTTTGGGTGTTTTAAGAACAGTGTTTTAAGCTCGGTTTTAGCGCTATACAATAAAAAATACTTCATATAAAAGTGGTAGATTAGATAATATATTTCTATGTAACTTCTATTTGAAGTATTTTTTTATAAAATAATTTTAGAACATTGTACAGCACTAAAACACTGCTCTTAAAAAACCCAAAAACAGAGCTCGTGGTACCAGCCAATATGTATAACACATAATTTCTCGTTAAAATAATTTTGAAACTGTACAAAATATAGAAAAATATTTTAAATAAAATTTGTAGCTAATATTATTCTGCATCTTTTCTGTTATAACAAAATATACTCTAACTCAATTATTTACTGAGATATTGCCAAAAAACCTGACAGGTCCTTAAGTGAACTACCACTTCCGGTTAATAGATTATCACCAAAAACTAATCAGCTCTTCCAAAGGGGATACAGTGGGGTCTTTCACCGTTCTTTTTTTTATGAAACTTTATTTAAATTGAAGACTATCTACACTTTTAAAAATTCTTAATTGTTTTTCATTAAGCCACAATGATTTTTTTTAAATGTTATGACGTCATTGTAGAGGTGTTGCTGAATCTAAAACAGTACAGATTGTAAATAATTGCAGTCATATATTTTTTTACTTATTTTATTATTATTATTACAATAAAATAGAACATTTATGTGACAAAGATTATTTAAATCTCTACTGTTTGAGATCCACCAACATCTCTACAATGACGTCACAACATTTTAAAAAAATCATTGTGGCTTAATGAATAACAATTAAGACTTTTTAAAAGTGTTGATAGTCTCAATTTAAATAATGTTTCATAAAAAAAATTTTTGTTTAATGGTGAAAGACTCCATTGACATATAAAATATCAAAATTTTAAATTTAGTAGTTTTTTAAAAATTGTAACTCCAGAGATCCACACAGGCTGACAGACAGACACACACACAGACATAAACCTATCGTATTTTTTCCTGGAGAATCTAAATTTGCACTAAAAAATGGGGGTTCATTTTTAATTTATTATCCGCAATTCCCCACCCCCTAGGAGATGGGAGGTGGCGGGTCGAATTTGATATCATTGGATGTCCCCCTCCGAGACGAACAAATTTTAGTTTAAATTTGTTTAACCGATGTGTAGTTTTCAAGATATTTCAGTGTTTTCAGTTAAATTGAACACCCTGTGTAGACTGAGTTTATACATCTGTCAATTGTCAATTGGAACTGACACGCAGTGTTGCTAACCTCGAACATTGAACTAATCATAAATAACATTCAAAATTATTTGTTTTGTCCTCAATACAGGATGTTTCATAACTTCGAGTACATACGTTAATGGTATATGTTGTTTGATGCGCTGATTACGAATCTAAAAGATTTTTTTTAATTCGAAAAATTAAGGGTTGTTTATCTAAAACAATTTTTATAATACTGCACTGGATTCGCTTTCCTATTAAACACAAACAATGAAGTAGGTAATCAACAATTTAAATTACATAATACTAGTAAAATAAACAAACAAAATTTAATTATTTTTAATGAAACGATAATTATTAACATAATCATCCAGTCAGTGGCAGTGGCAACGAAACATTTTGGACTGGGAAACATGGAAAATAATTTTGCGGTTAAAAAAAATAATTTTTGATTCGTAATCAGCATATCAAAAAACATATACCATTAACATATGTACCTGAAGTTATGAAACAGCCTGTACTATTGTTTCAATACGTTATATATCTGTCAAAATTATCCTACTTGCATAATAATTAGTTTACGGTTGCCAACACTGCCTTGCTCAAAATCGTCGTTTAATGGGTTACTTTAGTGACGATTTTTGAGCACTTTAATGCCGATTTCAAATAAAAGACATTATTTTAGGCTCGCTATCTACAATTTCAATCTTTTCCGTACGTTTTGAACCATCCTGTATAGTGTCAGTATCCATTTCATGCTTGTTGTACCGTTGTCTAATTTTGACATTGAATTTTCAATTTCTAAACAATATATGTTACTCATACTCAATGAAAGATTAGGTAATACAGTACTTAAAATAATCAAGGTCATATCGACGACCTAAATGCTTGTTTCCAGTCATTGATTATAATCTGGGATCGGCGAATTATCTCTGCAGTTTGTACTTTACTTCGTTCAGTGTGTTTTATAATTTTTGTCACAATGTTATTATTTGGGTGCGTTCTGTGTGATTTGTCAGTTCTCGTGGCAGTTTTATGTCTCGTTGTTTACTTTTATTTTAAATATTCATTCACATATTGGAAGAAACATGGAATACCATATTTAGAACCACAGTTTTGTTATGGCAACAGTTACAAAACTGTCAAAGGAGATCTGCAATTTGGAGTATTACTGGAAGAGTTTTATAATAACTTTAAATCAAACGGATTTAAATATGGTGGAATATATTTTTTTAGCAAACCAATTCTTGTGCCAGTATGTCCAGAGTTTATTAAATCTATTATGTCTAAAGATTTCGCCCATTTTGTTGATCGTGGTTTTTATTACAACGAAGAAAGCGATCCTTTATCAGCACATTTATTTTTGCTAAACGGGCAAAAATGGAAAAATCTTAGAGCCAAACTCACTCCAACTTTTACATCTGGAAAACTTAAAAAGATGTTTCAAACTCTAGTGGATTGCAGTTTAGAATTGAGGGCTTGTCTCAATGAGCCGATCGGAAAAAGTGAACCAATTGACATAAAACACATTTTAGCTTTATTTACAATTGATGTTATTGGTTCATGCGCATTTGGAATTGAGTGTAACAGCTTTAAAAATCCTAACGCTGAATTTATAACACTCAGTGAAAAGATTTTTACTCCAACTAACTCTGACAGAGCTAAAGCATTTTTGGCATTTACTTTTCCAAAAATTGCTACGTTATTAAAGCTACGATTAACCAATAAAGACGTAGATGTTTTCTACAGAAATCTTATTCGGGAAACAGTTGAGTATCGCGAACAAAACAACGTAACTAGGAAAGATTTTATGGATTTACTGATACAGTTGAAGAATAAAGGATACTTAGAAGATGATGACAATAAAAATGAACAAGAAAAAACTACAACTAACTTAACGATGAATGAACTTTCGGCTCAGGCGTTTTTGTTTTTTTCTGCGGGGTTTGAAACGTCATCTACAGCGATGACTTGGTGTTTATTTGAGCTATCGCAAAATTCACAAATTCAAGAAAAGTTAAGGCAAGAAATTATTCGAGTTTTGAAGCAATTCGATGGACAAATTACTTATGATGCGCTAGTAAAAATGCATTATATGGATTGTGTTTTAAATGGTAATTAAATAGATGTACAGGTGTGCCAACCTTACCACACAAAATTTTACGAATTTGTTTAGGAATATTCCTGATTTATTTTAAATATTAATCCAGTTAATTTTAAATCAAATTTGCTGCAGTTTTTCTACCTGGTGTTTGATTTTCGTACAATAATATGTAAATATATTATTTAATAGAACATTCTATGCAGAGTGATTCATAATACACGAAAACGTTTGAAAGTTTTTCAATAAAGGAATCCAAAATAATGCTTTTCCTTGAATAAACTTTTGACAAAAACTCAATAACCAAAAAGTTGCAGCAAATTAAATTCCTCACCTATTTAATTCCGCTGAAAATAATTTGGAAGAATCATTATTTTATCGTTCCCATAGAATAATATATTATACATTAATGAAGAGAAGTGTATATTTTTTTATCCAACACCTCTCAATAAATGCTCTATAACTATGGCGATTTTAAACAAGGAAAGTAACAGATTACCCACTAGTGAGTATAATTTTGAGAAAATCCACTAGTGAGTATTTTTTTATTTATAACAATAATAATAACACAACACCTTGGTAACCACTTCGATTGACATTTTAGTTTAAAATTTTAAAGCATATGCCACTGTTAAATAATATTTTTCTACGACCACTTAGAAATCTGCTCAATGTATGTTTGTTGTTGCTAGGGATATGAGGTACATTGCAAGCATCGTGCGAAATGAATTTGTTTTGTGAGTATTTCAATACAGGTCACTTCATTTCAGTACAGGTGTCATTGCCAGATATTGGAATGGTACACCGGGACAAATTTATTATTAAAATTAAATTAATTAGGAAATAATATCGTGGTCGTAGAAAAAGTATAGTGTACAACTCGCATGGAATGTCCATTTCATACTCGTATGATTTGCAGCATTCGCCTTCGGCTCATGTTACAAACTTTCATACTCATAGGAAATGAGTACCATTCCATACTCGTTATACAATATTCTATTTCCTTTCTGTTTTGCACTCATTTTATGAACTTGTCATTAAAGAAATACCGTGCCTTGATATTTGACAGATACAACTGACACTGACATTCTATACTATCTACGGTTAGTAATATATCAGCCAATCAGCGTACACAGAGCAGCCATTTTTCGGTAACGCACCACTGAAATATTGAGATCATAAAAAAATTGTAGTGTCGCTACTGTGTGAATTCTTATACGAACTCTTAAATCTCTTCATTCATAGTTCTGCAGCTGTACAAAATAACACATGCTCTCTTCTCTTATAGAATCAATGAGAAAATATCCACCTTTTCCAATGATTCAACGAATTGTCACTAAGGAATATCTTATATCAGGTACCAGTGACACATTAGAGAAGGGAACATCAGTGTTTGTGCCAGTATATGGATTACATAGAGACCCAGAATTTTATCCAGACCCTGAAAAGTTTGACCCAGATCGTTTCGCAGAGGAAAACAAAGGAAATCGACCGGATTACACCTTTTTGCCGTTTGGAGAGGGACCGAGAGTTTGTATAGGTAATAATAGTCAAGTTAGTTTGTATTTTAAAATAATAGTTATTTATGTAGCAAGGCATTGAAGTTCAATTTTCTATCACGAATATGGAATTTATTTACCGAGGAAAATAAACCATGTGAGTGATAAAAAGGAACTTCAGTGCCGAGGTACATATTAAGTTTTATTTTAAATCGAAAATTCGAAAAAACTGTAAAATAATTACAAAATAGGTTAAGTTCATACATCTGTCAATTGTCAATTGAAACTGACAGTCAGTGTTGCCAACCTCTAACATTGAAGTTATCGTAAATAACACTCAAAATTATGTGTTTTGTCCTCAATTTCGTCATCGGAATTAATTAGTTAATTCTTCTTGCAAATTTTGTTTCATGTTACGTCCGAATTTACTATAGTACGTCAATATATCTGCCAAAATTATCCTAATTGTACAATAATTATTTAACGATTGCCAACACTGAGTTGCTCAAAATCGTCGTATAAATGGGTTAATTTAGTGACGATTTCTGAGCTTTTAATGACGATTTTTGAGCACTTTGCCGATTTCAAATTAAAAAATTTCATTATACTTTGTATGACAGTAAAAAGATAAAAAAATATTATGGATGTTATGTTATGTTTCAGGTTTAAGATTCGCGATGCTGCAGATGAAAGTGGGATTATGTCAACTGCTGATGAATTATAAGTTCACGTTAGACCCGAAAACTAAACTTCCCATTGTTTTTGACCCCTTCTCTGTAGTCACCAGCGCCAAGGACAAAATTTGGTTAAATGCCGAGAAAATAACAAATTAATCTAATGAATTATATTGCATAATTTTTCTTATAACTGCATATACAACATATAAGTTAATCATTTTGTTACTAATACAATTATACAAATATATTTGTACGGCGTATAATAATATTAGTTGTTTCATATATCACTGTGACGAGTGACAATTGTATTGCGTAATTCTTTCATATTTTATTGTTTAAAAGTATTTTATATATCTCAAGATTACTTGGGAATACTTGAAAAAAAATATTATATGGTTTTTGAAATTGAACAGTCTTTTTTTCTGTTTCAACTCCTAGTAACATAATATACTATTATATAGAGGAAAGGGTGGTATTATGGGCACCTGCAGGTAATATGGGCACCCCAAATATCTAATAAAGTAGAATGCGCATTCTATCGAAACCGCAAGAAACTAGTAGCAATAGTTCATAATTATACCTGTGGAGCACGGTGGCGTAGTAGCTGCTGTCATTATTGAAATACGGAGTGTGTTTGTATTGTGATCTAATCAAAACTTTTAAAGGTAAGGGTTTATAAAAATATTACTATTAGAACAACTAGGTATTTTCTAATTATGGTTATTGTTGTGTATTGTGCAAGTCCCATTGGTTTTATTACTGCAATAACATTAAAGTGTATTATTAAGGTTAACCGGTGATAAATGTTTATATTCAAGTATTGCGAGGTTGGTAATATGGGCACCTGCCGAGCTGATATTATGAGCCCTCACACTGAAGGGGCCCATATTTCAAGCACTACAAAATTTGTTGAATTTTTTATTGCAGATGCCACTTACATATGCGATTTTTGTAAATAAAATTACTACAGTTTTATAAATGTAATCTTAGTAATAAAAAAAAATTGTTTTGTACTAAGCGAGTGCACTTTTCCTGATTTTCACCATGGGGCTCATATTACCGACACAAATTCTATTTCTCAAAAAATGCAGTATTTGTTAAGAATATTTTTAAAGATGATTCAAATAGGAATATCATATATACATTATACTACAAAGTAATTAGAACATATTGAAGTTTATTTTCTCCAATTTTCAGGTTAATTGAATCAAAATGGTAGCAGCTATAAGCAAAATACAAAATGGGTGCCCATATTACCACCCTTTCCTCTAGTATATACAGCCGATCAATAATGTTAACTTTATTCTTATCAAAATCATTACTTAAAGGTCAAAGTAATTAATTTTAGCAAACACGTTTAAATATCCTCTGTATTTATCAAGTGTATTTAAAATATTAAAAATAAATTAATATATATATATATATATATATATATATATATATATATATATAAAATAATTTTAATATAATTTTTTTGTCACAAGCGGGAGAGAAAATCGATTTCTATAATACCAAAATCATGACTGAAACAAATAAATATTATATGTATAGAGATTTGTGTATTTTCTCTCCCGTCGTGAAAGAATGTGCTCAAATATTGTGAAAAATAAATAAAATTTAAGAAATAATTATAATTCAAATAATTTTGAAATACATAAAACCCATCATAAATATTGGGGGCGTAAAAAATAATATATACATCGCAGGAAAGAAGTGTATTTTTTCCCTTGTCGTACTGTACTCCGCGAGGAAAAAAATCATACACTTCTCTCCCTTAATACATAATACACAATTTTTCAGAACCGGGAAAGAAACTAGGTTTCTATGATACCAAAATCGTGACTGAAACAGCTAATTTCATAGGAACGCAATGAGAGATTTGTGCACTTTCTCTCCCGTGGGAGGGAAAGTGCTCAAATAACAGCATCATAAATATTAAAGTGATGAAAAAAATAGTATATACAACCATTGTAGCTCTCGCCTACGTCTCGTGCTACAATTTTACTCCGCGGGAAAAAATCATTCACTTTTCTCCCTTAATGTATAATATACTATCACTGTTGCTGTAGTTACTTGTGGGATTAAATATAACATTTTAGTCCTCGAAAAGGAAAATACTACTGTTATTAAACATTTTCATTATTTTTTGTGCCTCTTTGACGAGCCGGCACTGTTTCCCGTGATTCGCTGCCGCTCGTCGACTTAACGATCGTCAACGAACACGAACGAACGTGCGCCAAGGCCACCGCGATCGACTCGCGTTGTGACGAACAGAAATACACAAAACGTTCTTTCCATGTTTGTTTGTGTTCGTGGTGATTGAAATATTCTTTCAAATTTGAGTTCACGTGATCCTTTAGCTTCAACATTATGAAGACAGAATGGTCGGATGATATAGTGTTATTATTTATAAATGAAATTGAGACTTTAAGGGTTTTATGGGACAGTACTGATCCTTGTTCTAAAATTACAAGCAAGAAAAATGAAGCCTGGCAAATGTTGAGTCTGCAGTTTAGCAAAAGCCCGGAAGAGGTCAAAAAGAAATGGCAGTCCTTACTAGTAAGAAAAAACTTTGTACTTTCAACATCTGATGTGCCAACACACAACTTCCCGCTTACATAACTTGTGAACAATACACAATAGAGAAAAAAGTTTCAAATAAAGATTGTAGCTAATATTACGGTACATCTTTTTGAATATAACAAAATTTGTTCTAACTCGATTATTTACTGAGATGTGCTCAAAAAACATTAGTGGTCTACTACCACTTCCAGTTTACAAATTGTTACCAAAATTTAATCAGCTGATAAATTAAACCTTCAAATTCTAAATAGAAAATTTCAAGATAATATCTTTATTAAATTTTGAGTTATCACGAACAAATCTTCACATAAACACACACACAGACAGACAGACGTTATCGTTAAATTAGTGAAGTCGTATTTTCTACCCAAAAACGGTGTTTATAATCTAAATGTTAGACCGATCACAATATTTCCCGTTACATATAAGTACAAAAGGTAACAATGTATTTGTAGAACCCGTGCGATATGACATTCATATCTCACGCTGCCTATGGTACCCGTTGATTGGTTATCTTTACACCTAAGGCTACAGTTCGCGTTGTCTGCCTATACAATATGCACTGACGAATTAACTAGACTATTTCCCTCAAAAAATTTAAGCCAATCAGAATTCTGACATTTCTGAATGGAGCATGGAATGGTACTCATTTCCTGCGAGTATGAAATGGACATTCCATGCGAGTTGTACACTATACTTTTTCTATGACCACGATATTATTTCAAAATTAATTTAATTTTAATAATAAATTTATCCCACTTTCACTATTCCAATATTTGACAATTCTAAATAAGTATCCTAGCAATGGCACCTGTACTTAAATGAGCTGATCTGTATTGAAATACTCACAAAACAAATTCATTTCGCACGATGCTTGCAATGTACCTCATATCCCTAGCAACAACAAACATACAATGAGCAGATTTCTCAGTGGTCGTAGAAAAATAGTATATTGTGTCATTAGGAGTAAATGTGATACTTTGGGTGCTGAGCATGTAAGTTTGAACGACGAGCGAAGCGAGTCGGACAATTACATGCGAAGCACCCAAAGTCACATTTACTCCGAATAACACATGCTATTTTTTCTTCAAACAGAAAATAGACATTAAAACATAAAAAAATGCTCAAAACTTCAACAAATATTCTACCGTATCCAGTATTTCTAGTTGCCACAGAATATGTTATTTTGTTATTTTTGTTTATTTGTTTTATTCTTAACTGTCAAATTATTGATTTACAACCTTACTATTTTCCATGATATTTTACTTTGTCCGCCGCCGGCGTAAATGTGTTGCCAAGGAAACACTTTTACGCCGGCGGCGACAATATTGAACTTCTAGTTGTTGAATACAAATACATAACAACGTACTTTTATGACGTTTGAAGAAAAACAATTTTATCATTTCACCTACGGTGTCGTGATTTGATTAAAACAGTTTTCTTGTCAAACAAGGTTTCGTGACAAACAGAAATTTATCCGGCAAAATAAAAAGCTCTTGTGTAATTTACAGTTGAATAAATTTTCTCAGGCCTCATATAGACGCGAAAGAGGAAGAGAAAGAGGAAAATCTGGTACGAAGATGAAATCATCCTGGTTCGCCTTTGAAGCGATGAGTTTCTTTGGCGGGAGGTACAAACCAAGACCGCCTATTAAAACAGAGGTAAACTATACATCACAAATATGGAATTTATTTTCCGAGGAAAATAAACCATGTTAGTAATAAAAAGGAACTTCAGTGCCGCGGTACATATTCAATTTTATTTGAAATAAAAAATTAGAAAAAAAAATATAAAAATATTATTATATAGGTTAAGTTTATACATTTGACAGTTGTCAATAGGAACTGACACGCAGTGTTGCCAACCTCGAACATTGAAGTTATCGTAAATAACACTCAAAATTAAGTGTTTTGTCTTCAATTTCTTCATTGGAATTAATTAGTTAATTCTTCTTGTACATATTGTTTCATTTTACGTATAAATTTACTACAATACGTCATATATCTGTCAAAATTATCCTACTTGTACAATAATTATTTTATGGTTGTCAACACTGCGTTGCTCAAAATCGTCGTATAATGGGTTACTTTAGTGACGATTTTTGAGCACTTTAGTGCCGATTTCAAATAATAGTTACTTGAAAAGTGGGCAAAGTAAGGAATTATCCACGAGAGAAATTTTAGCACATTCGTATGATAATTTTATCGAGTGGGTAATTCCACTTTGCCCACGTGTGAAGTATAACGTTTTATCCAACACTTCTTAATAAATGAAAAATTTATTAAAGAAATATTATTTGACAGTGACATATGCTTTAAATTTTTAAATTAAAATGTCAATCAAAGTAGTTACCAAGGTGTTGTGTGTTATTATTATTACAAAAAAAAATACTCACTAGTGACTTTCCTCAAATTTATACCCACTAGTAGGTAATCTGTTACTTTCCTTGTTTAAAATCGTCATAGTTACAGAGCTTTTATTGAGAGGTGTTGGATAAAAACATTTTCCTCACTATTTCTGGCACGTAGTTAAAAAAGTATAATGTAAAACCGGCTTTAGGCAGTGGCGTACAAACATTTTCTTCTTACAGGTTATTGACATGTACGACGACTCAACGAACGATAACGAAAGAGACGACAATAGCGACGAAACCCAAAACGAAGACTCTACAATTGTTAATTTAAAAGAAACAGACCCTTTAAATACCTACATAGAACCCAGCAGACGAAAACGTAGATTATCTTCACAGTCTGCAGCACCCAAAACGACTCTAGAAGATTCCAGAGCGAATGAATACAGCGAGGAACAAAAGTGTCCACAACCCAGGTGCAACAACACGAGAGACGAATTCGTAATATATAGTGAATACGTTGCATCGAAATTAAGAAAGTTGGACAGTCGTTCAAGTACAGTGGCCCAGCATTATATTAATAAAATACTTTTTGAAGCTGAACTTGGACGATATAAAGATTCATTTCTTGACAATAATGAATAGTAATTAAGCTTAAAGTAGATATAAAATATGTACAACAATTAGGTTCTTCATTATAATCACAAAATGGCAAATAAATATAAATAAATATATCATCACGCCTTTTACCCATTATGGGTGTGGCACTCTGCTTACGCAGATCTCGGTGATATATTTTTGCGTATGAAGTGTGGTTACCAGCCGTCAAATCATAGCCCCGAAAGATGTTAGTGGAAAGGGAACCACAGGGTTAAATTTAAATTGGAAACTGTCAGCTGTGGGATTCGAACTGAGACTCTCACGATCCACAGTCCGACGCGTTACCACGGAGCTATTTACCCCATTAATAAATAATAAATAAATAAATAATTTATATATTTTGACTAGACCTAAAAACAATAAAAGTTTACAAAATATTTTAAAAGTCTGTTTAAGCTTCTCTCTCACACATCTATTCTATTCTAAATTCTTTGCACTTCTCTTATTGTTGAGCTGTCAGATTGTTGATTAAGCTGTCAGATTGAAGTGTCAAATGGTTAGAAACTAATTTGAATTGTTTTGTTTTGAATTCACAAATCACACTGGTTTGAGAATTCGCGCGATAATGAAACCACAAATCAAATTATAGACATGTTAAGGTGAACCATACGGGCTGAAGATAGCTCAACATGAATATGACTTCTTTGAAACAATATATCATTATTATAATAAATGAAACATATAATGTTTTATACCTACATTTGTAGATAAAAGTCCAAAGTTTTGTATTCAATTTTAAAAAGCTAATTTTGCTGGCAAATTTTACATGAATATAATTTTCAAAGTAGTAAAATATATGCCACACATTCCCATGAACGACTTCAGTAATGCAAATAATTTGTATATTATAAATATGATCGTATATAACATACTAAAATTATTTTTCATTTTAATTTACAGTTTTTGAGAAACAAATAAAAACATACCAAAAAGTGTGTTTTTTGGTATATTTTTATTTGTTTCTCAAAAACTGTAAATTCAAATTGAAAATAAACTTAGTATGTTATAGATGATTATATTTACAAATAAACGAATTATTTTCATTACTGTAGTCGTTCATGGGAATGAGAGACACAGTATCAAAGTTCTGAATTTTTGACCAACTAGACTTCAACGAATATTTTTTTATAGTTGAATGTTTCAGTTATCCTTTTCATCCACATATATAAATACTAGAATGTTCAAAGACCTTACTGTAATAATTGTTTTGTTTTTCGATAAGAATAATTGTAAGAAATAATTTATTCAAATTTGAATTTGCAAAACAAAATTCATGGGAGTGAATGAACCCAACGAAAATATGTACTTCATCTGACATTGCAATGTAAGTCACTGTAAAAAATCCATGAAATTTTGACGGATGGAGGTTGTTGGACCGTAAAGAACATGAAAATAAATGAAAAATACAGAAGTTACTGTTTTTTTTTTTTTTTAATAATGGATTCGTTCTTCGACGCGTATGTTTGACCTTAGCAAAATTTATAATTGACTAAAATAATCTTACAGTTTATTTATAATTCTCCCTGGAATATATTTAATTATGTATCAAGAAAAGTTATCTTAATTTAAATAAATAATTTATATGACTACAATTATTTACAATTCCTACTGTTTGAGCTCCACAACACAAGACAACAGTGACGTCACAACACTTTTAAATGTATATTTTAATTATTTACCACGAAATATTTATTTTAATTCCATGAGTGATATAAAAGAACTTCAGTGCCGCGGTACATATTCAATTTTATTTTAATTATAAAACTAAAAACAACTTTAAATAAGTTATTTTATAGGTTAAATTTGCACATAAAAAAAAATAATATAATATATAAATATTCGAAAATATATTGAACGAATATTTAATGAACAATTGATATTTTGTTTTTCATACGTACGCCACTGGACTAACTCAAACATTTAACTAGAGCTCTAGAAGAATGTAGGTATTCTCGTCCGCCATTTTGGGTCCTGACGTCATAAATAAAACAATTTATTGGAATCCAGTTACTTAAAAAAAAAACATTTAATATTTGTATCAGGGGGGAGACAGTTAAATGTACGGCCGCTTCCATGAGTTTTAGTTCAATCTAGCACATATAGATGACGCCACTATCGCACTTCGGAACTCTTCGGATGAATTCGGATATTTGAAGTGTCAAATTGAAATTTACGGTCACCGATTGTGCTTGTTTTTCAATAGTGTTATATGGTGAAATCTTTTTATGTCTACGTGCCTGCAGTGATTATTGAAGTAAGCATTGCAACAGTAAGTACCTAACTAACATTATTTATATTACTGTATTATATGCTGTATTTGTTCATTATATTTATTAACTACGATACACTTACAAACCACATACAAAGATTAATATTTAAGTATTTTTTACATCTTAATTTTTTTTTCACAGACTAAATACTTCCATGCGGGTTGTACAAGAAACGATCTTCCAGCTGGTGAAAGAGAGAAGTTATTTTGTTTACAAAAACTTAAAGGTATATGTCGTGAATGCTTGTTGCAAATAAATCGATTGGATTTGCCAAATCTTAAACGCAATTATTAGCTCAAGAAATACTGTGTTTGTCACCTATATTTTACAATCAGTTTCGGACAGTAAAAAGATAATTTATTTTTAAGAGTTAGTATTCAAACTACTCACAAATATCACTGAGTGCAGGTATGATTTGTTATCAATAATTATTAAATGCATCAATATTTATGTTCTATTATCTCTATTAGTTTTCTTACATTATATTGCCCAATATTTCTATGTAGTAAATAGATATACCATAATTCAGATTAGTATACTAGTATGTTAATGATAGACGAATCATTGCTGTGAAATAGTAATTATATGTATATTCCATAACGTAGATTCAGTCTTAAAAATATAGTTGATAAATTTATTATTTATTATGTTATTAGTTATAAGATAATTATTGTAAAACATTGTAAATATTTATATATTATATTAGAAGATAAATTTTATTACATGCGTTTTCATTTTTAAATAATATTAATGCCATTGTATATAGTAACCTGCAATACCGACCCAGTAAAATGTATTTTAGTTCATTCTAGCAAATATAGAGGCGCTGCTAATCATGTAATAAAAGTTACTATGGAGCTGGCTTGTCTTGTATGTATGGTCTGTGATTTGTATCTGTCAAATTTGAAAACATATTTTTTGAAATTCTGTAAAATCCAACTACACAAATCATACGGTAATATATTAGAAAGTATTCTGTACACTTACCTGTTAGATATGAAATATAATAATTAAGAGAATGATATATCACAATTAATAATCAATATCAACTTCAAATTTAACAGAAAAGAATTAAAGTAACTGGATTCCAATAATTTGTTTTATTTATGACACTTGGACCCGAAATGGCGGATGAGAATACTCATATATTCTAGTGCCTTAATTTAACACATATCTAACAGTGACATAAAAATGTAGGGTTTTTTCGTTTATCTAGTACTTCAAGATCTATTATTATTGTTGGAAATACAATTTAGTTTATGTATATTTAAATTTGGCGCCAACCAGAGAGCAGCACCTCACATACACAAGCTTTTGTTAGTTTGTTTATTTATAGTTAATTGTTGTATTGTTTTAGTAAATAAACAAAGCGTACATGTCAAAGTAAAATATAAAATATATTTTTCAATAATAAACGGCATTTATCAATATATGGTCTTTTCCTGCCACTCGGCACACCTATTAATTCTAACAATTATATACATTTTGTCAATATGATAAACATCAACATAACGAATTATGCAAATAATCTTTATTACAGAAAACATTTCTGTATTCTAAATATATGTTATAGACATAAAGTAGAAATTATGTTTTTTATAATTTTATGTAATTTTGAACAATAATAAAATATTTAAAAAATAGGATATAGTATTTTAATTTATTAAAAATGGGCTTTTTTTGCGTGGTCAAGCTGTACAATTTAAAGAAACGGTACGACTATAATACAATTACAAAGTTGCTAACTTCAGTTGCATGTGTCAGCTGTCACGTCATTCAACAATTTTTGTTATTTATTATTAAATTATTAATATTACAAAATGGAAGAGTGGATATATGATTCATTATCGCATGTTTTAGGCGAAGAATTATCCGCAGATTTAACCCAGTATGTATATTTTGTTGAACAAATATAAAATATTTTATAACCCCACTTTTTATTAGATACATATTGTCAGTTCGCACTGAGTTGGATTTCGAGGATTATATGAAAGATTTATTCGATTTTTCAATTAACGAACAGAAAGAATTGTACGAGAACATTAAAGCTGCTAAATTTGGTGTGTTTTATAAATATATTTTTAGGTTATAATTGTTGAAACATTTAAATTATTTAGGTACAAAAAAACGACACAGCAAACCAGCTTCGCCTGAGAAACCAATTCAAGAATTTGTTCCTCAATCTTCTTCAACAACAACAACGCCAACGACGACGACTCCAGATTCAGCGAAAAAAGTAAGACATTGGTTTAGTTACTAACTATAAATTATTTATTTATTTTTACTGCTGCAGAAGACGAAAAAGTTCCGTAAATATCAACTGAACGAACTTCAAAAAGGGTACATGAAAGACGGTGTGTAGATATTTAAAAATAATCAGCGAAACTTAATTAATATTTATATTAATTTATTTTAGGACGGAATCCTTGTGAATGCCAAGCAATTAGACACAGATTAATTAATAACTGTATAGAATGTGGACGGATTGTTTGTGAGCAAGAAGGATCGGGACCTTGCTTCTATTGCGATAATATGGTAAGCATATACTTCATTAAAGCCGGTTTTAATACACAACAATTTATAGGTATATCATATGGCGCGAAAATTTAAATTGATTATTTCATTCGTTACAAATTGAGTCAATCAGAATGTTTAATTTTCCATTGTTGTACATTTTAGATAAGTGATGAAACAGCAACATGCTGTTTAATCGCGATTAAATTGAGGCTAGCTTTTATATGCAAATTTTGAACATTTTGAAGGCATATTTAGCCGAATAATTAGTTGCAGAAGCAAGATACTTACATGTTCTTTACCTTTACTGGTATTCTATGTCTTTAAACATGCTGAATTATTCAAATCAAGCTATTTTTATTTATTACTTATTGACATTTATTTGACAAATAAAAAGAAAAACAATCAATTTGCTATAGTTACAATATAACAACATAATTTTATGGTTCGAATCCCACTGCCGACAGTTACAAATTTAAATTTACCCCTGTGGTTCCTCCTCCACTAACATCCTTGGGGGCTATGATTTGACGGCTGGTAACCGCACTTCATACGAAAAAATATATCACTTACCGAGATCTGCGTAAGCAGAGTGCCACACCCATAATGGGTAAAAGGCGTGATGATATATTTATTTATTTTTATGGTGCTTTTTGTTTATGTGTGTACCGGTTTATTTATGTGAAAATGTGTCAAAATCAAGGTTTTAGTACAATTTCTTCAGCAAGTATTAATGTTTATGCTATGAATTCATGAAATAATCTTGACATATACCCCTCGTTCTAAAGAATTGAATCGATTAAATTTGATGTCTAGCTTATTTATAAAATTTTGCTTTAGTAAAGTGTTATCGTACATAATAATTTAATATAAAAACCTCGACCTGCGGTTTCGGGATTTTTTCAAATTATTTTGTACTCAAACACATTTTAAGCAAAATTTTATGCATAAGCTACACATGTCAAATTTAATCGATTAAATTCTTAACACTCGTGATATAACTATTGAATATATGTGTATATTTTTTTTTGACCACGCATAACTTTTTATATAGCAGTCCGATTGCGATGACTTTTTTTATTGGATAGGGTATACCTCGAAGTTAGTTCCATTTAAATTTTAAAACTAAATTCCACACATAAGGGTAGGAAAATAAGGGATAATTGATTATTCACTAATGAATTTTTAACTGTGAACCAATTCTACTGCGCATAACTTTGTACTGGGTTATCCGATTTTGATAATTTTTTTTTATTGGATAGGGTATACATCGAAGTGGGTCCCAATTAAATTTAGAAAAAAATTCCGGCTCCTAAGGGTAGCAAAATAGATGATTACTTGCTAACAGATTCTACCACGCATAACTTTGTACTAGGATATCCGATTTCGATTATTCATTTTTCATTGAATAGGGTATACCTCGAAGTTAGTTCCATTTAAATTTGAAACAAAAATTCTATCGCTAAGGGTAGAAAAATATAGGATAAGATTGTTCACCCACTGAATTTTTACTTGTTAATCAATTCTATCACGCATAACTTTGTATTGGGTTACCCGATGATTCGATTATTCGTTTTTTATTGAGTAGGGTGTACCTCGAAGTTAGTTTCATTTGAATAAAAAAAAATACACCCATCAGGGTAGAAAAAAAAATTAAACTTTAACAAATAATTAAACCGACGAAAAAGAAAATAAGAAGTGAAAAATAAAATAAACTTTTTTAGTCTTAATAACTAAACTCTTAAACTAATATAGTAACTAATTTTGAGTCTGCGTTGGTTGATTATTTGGCGCAAACTCAAAATTAGTTACTTATATTAGTTTATGTCATACTGGTTACTTATGTTACATTTTTCGGACTATTTATCGTACGAAAAGTGAAACTTTAAAGTCCTAGGACTTTAAAGTAAAATTTGACTTTTAATTGGTTCATTATTTATAAACAAATACTTGTTCCTATAGAAATTGTTATTTAGCCTACTTATATCAACTCATATTTATATGAATTTTTGGTAATTTCTGTTAATAAATTCTATAATTTAACAACTTTAGTAACCAGTATGAAATAAAATTTTGTATGTACCGCGAACGAAAAGTGACTTTAAGGTCCTCGCAAGTAATTACGGCCTCGGCTACCTGCCTCGGCCGTAAACAACTTGCTCATACCTTAAAGATTCACTTTTCGTTCTAGATACATAAAATACTATTAGGAGTTTAGTTATTAAGACTAAAAAGTTTATTTTATTTTTCGCTTTCAGTTTCTTTTTTCGCCGGTTAAAAATAATAAAACAACCTCAAAGATGTTAAAGTAGGTGGTTAAAAGTGCTGAAATTATCGGTAGTGGAATTTCAACTGAGGGACTGTTGATAAAAATAATAAATTTTGTTTATCCAACACCTCTCAATAAATGCTCTATAACTATGGCGATTTTAAACAAGGAAAGTAACAGAGATTACCCACTAGTGGGTATAATTTTGAAGAAAGTCACTAGTGAGTATTTTTTTATTTATAACAATAATAATAACACACAACACTTTGGTAACCACTTCGATTGACATTTTAATTTCAAAAATTTAAAGCATATGTCACTGTAAAATAATATTTCTTTAATAAATTTTTCATTTATTAAGAGGTGTTGGATAAAACGTTATACTTCACACGTGGACAAAGTGGAATTACCCTCTCGATAAAATTATCATACGAGTGTGCTAAAATTTCTCTCGTGGGTAATTCCTTACTTTGCCCACTTGTAAAGTAAATAACTATTATTTAGGTTTGTACCAAAGAAGAAATGGAAATTTTAAATTCCGATACGAGAGAAAGCGATGCTCTATATCGAACTCTCAATGATAGAAAAAAATCAGACACTTGGAAAAAGGCCATACAGAGTCGCAACAAACTATTGGATTATGACAAACTTGCGTAAGTTTCATTTAACTATTTTTATTTCCAATTGGATTCAGCATTACTAATAATAAAGAATTTTATTTCTGTGTATTTTCAAATTAATTTTGCTTGCTCCAATCGTACAAAAAATTGTATAAACATCAGGAACGTTAACGAATAACTAATTTCAGAGGCCAACACACAAAGATTATTGACGACGAACACGATTACTTCGATGTAAACAACAAATGGTTATCGAAAAAGGAAAGAGACAAGGCTGCAAAGAAACTAGACAGAGAGCAAGAGCAGAAACACGGCTCAAGATTAGGTTCGCGAAAAATTGTATTGGATATAATGGGTAAACAAGTGTATGAAGATACCAGCATTACCTATGATGATGAAGACGATGAAGATGCTGCTCAAGAGGAATATAAGTCTAGGTTGTATAAACCATTTGTACCGGATATTACTAGCCTGCTAGAGTCAGTAAGTTTGAAACAATATTTAATAGATAAATTTGACATATGTGTGAGATATGGACTGGATGTTTCATTTTTCATTTGTTTGTCTCTTAACTGTATTGTAAATTGTAAATATCGTTTTTATCACCCGCCATAAATCTGTAAAGGAGGTAATAGGAATCGTGCAAAAATTCGGTAATGAGTTTTCAATGGATGAGCACTTTTAGGGTCCCAAGAACAAGATTTTAATAGTTTCGCGATGATGTCTGTGTGTGTGTTTTAATGCCACTGCCTGTTAAATGATCTTTTTGTCGCATCGACTGATGACCTTGAGACAAGCGTACATTTTAGCAATAGCTGTATATGGCGGTAAATTTGAACAGATTTCAGTTGCAAATGAGATAAAATCTAAACATATTATTTTATCGCACTATAAAGTTCGTACAATTTTTTATAGTACAAATAAGTATATCCAACACCTCTCACTAAATGGCGATTTTAAACAAGCAAAGTAACAAATTATCCACTAGTAGGTATAATTTTTAGAAGTCACTAGTGAGTATTTTTTTATTTATAACAATAATAATAACACACAACATCTTGGTGATTACTTCGATTGACATTTTAATTTAAAAAATTTAAAGCATATGTCACTGTCAAATAATATTTCTTTAATAAATTTTGCATTTATTAAGAGGTGTTGGATAAAACGTTATACTTTACAAGTGGGCAAAGTGGAATTACCCACCTGTACAGTAAATAACTATTTTCTGACCACTACAAAAAGTACACAAATTCACACGCTAAACTATTACTGAAAGTTGGTCATAGCACATCACTAGCAATGCTGTGTGATATGAAAGCTCGTTAGCCAATCAGATGCGTCCACAACTGTGTGATATTATTATATCACACGCTGTAATAACTGAGCGAACTAACCTACAAATTTTTATTTAAAAGTTTGACAGTTGCAGATAATTTTCTGAATTTACACGGATTAAGAAAGTTGGACCCTGATTTATCAGATTTTAACATAATTTTTGGTGAATTCTGATAGCAATGATGTTCACATAATCTGTTTTAATATTTTTATGTAAATTTTATATTTTGTTTTTATTTTGCTTAATTGTGGTCGTCGGAAAAGTATCGTGTACCACACGTGCAGAAAGAGTGTGAAATATCCAACTTTCAACACTAGTTGTTATACTATTCCTTTCTGTTTTGCACTCATATTTAGTCCAATTTAAATCATCTAAACATGTTTGACATTTGACAGATAGTAAAATGTCACTGATATTCTGTATTCTCTTTTCTATGGTTATTGAGATATCAAGGAACATGGAGCGGCCATTTTGTTAGTAGCGCACTAAGACGCCTGTCTAAAATATTAAAATTAAATATTTGAAGTGTCGTTATTGTTTCTCAAAAACTATTGATCTGAAAATTTTGATATTTCATATATTATAATTGTATCCTCTTAGGAAGTGTTGATTAGTTTTTGGTGATAATCCAATAACCGGAAGTGCTAGTTTACTTGAAGCCCTATCAAGTTATTTTGAAATATCTCAGTAAATTATGATTTACTGACAATGTTTCAAATATTTATCGACAATTGTTGTTTGAAATATTTATATCTTACTGTCACCATTTACAAATTACACGTTAAAAAAAAATATTTTGACATTTTCGTTCAATTCTGCTAACCTGTGCTTTTTGAAATAACAAAACAACGGAATTTTTGACATGTGTCATAATGTGTTGAAGGGATAAGCGTTTCTAGATAGTGGTGTTCCGTGTTCCTGCATTGTTCGATAAGAAATCTATGGCGGGAGGTATTGTGCTGCCCACAACAGATTATTTTTAAATAACTCCATTGTGACCAAAATGAATTCACTTATTTTTTGAAAAATAAATGATACATCTCATAACGCATTAACAGATTATCCAACGAGTAAACATGAATTCAAAGATTTTTAGAACAAATAAAATATTTACTAACCTTTTAGTCGTCTCTCGAGATTGACAGCAACTCGTAGTCCTGGATCGAATCTCTGGAATCTGGATATCTCCAATCTCTATACACTTCACCAACACTAGTTTAACACTAATTTAAATTCACAAACGGTTTTAAAACCGCGGTTTAGTCACTAGTAACTCACTAAACTCAAATAAAACACTGGTATTCTTCTAGAAACTGGACGAAATTCACGCGTTTTTCGTTCGTTTACTGACTGGCTTTGTAGATCTGCACCTGCAAAGAATGAACTTGTTGGGTTATGTGATTTGAGGAATTTTAATCTGCATTTGTTTAACTGCAGTACAGTCTACTCAAAAATAATATTTATGAATTTATAACTAATGATAATTTAAATTGACTGTTGCCCGGTATTAAAAATTTACTTTCATACTAAATTTGCATCAAGTTATACAAATGACAATCAAATTTATGACAGCAATGTTAAGTTAGTCATAAAATAATATCAAGTGCTGTGCACTTGTTTAAAACAAATAAATTTACTTTAAAAGTAAGTTTAAATGACAGTTAAATTTCTTTATAATATCGGCCATGTGTCCAACATAAAACAGAAAATAAATATATCATCACGCCTTTTATCTATTATAGGTGTGGCACTCTGCTAACACAGATCTCGATGACATATTTTTGCGTATGAAATGCAGTTACCACCCGTCAAATCCTAACCCCGAAAGATGTTAGAGAAAAAATTTGAAATAAAAATTGTAGCTAACATTATTTAATATATTTTACTCTAAATTAATTTTTAACTAAATTGCGGTTAGATTACTCCCAAAATTTAATCAACTCATGATTTGAACCTAATATGTCAAGAAAATGTCAGTATCATGCTGCTGCTTCAAAACCAAAGTGATGAATTGAAGAGAAATGATTAAAATAATTGCGAATTAAACATAGTTAAAATAATTACAATCCAGTTGCTATAAAAATGTTGATCCATAAACTGAATCAGCAATAGTGAATGGAGATTCAATATATTCAAATCCTTGTAGAATTGTAAAGTATATTCGTAATAGAACAGTAAATAATAATCCTTGTATCACATAACCTTCCGAAAATTTTAATTTCTAAACGGCAATTTATAGAAAAAAGTTTCAAATAAAAATTGTACAATATTATTCTACATCTTTTTGAATATAACAAAATTTACTTTATCTCGTTCATTGTGTTAGGTTTTTAAATAATCTAGCACTTACTGTTGATGAATTGTTCCCAAAATCTAATCAATTCGTAACATAAACATAAAGGCTGGTACTACGAGCTCTGTTTTTGGGTGTTTTAAGCTCTGTTTTAGCGCTGTACAATGTTTTAAAATTATTTTATAAAAAAATATTTCAAATAAAAGTTGTAGATCATACACTTCTCTGTAACTTCTATTTGAAGTATTTTTTTTTATAACAATTTTAGAACATTGTACAGAGCTAAAACCGAGTTTAAAACATTGCTCTTAAAACACCTAAAAACAGAGCTCGTGCTACCAACCAATATGTATGTGCGGGAGGTAAAAATGATAAATATGGTGAATTAAACAATTTTCCTTTGTATGATTTGAACTGGGCCAAAAGAAATGATTCTGGGCTCGTATTATTAATTTGTTGTACAGTTCAGAGCCCCATTCAGATATCTCTCTTTTTATTTTCAGTTGAAACAAGACAAAGCAAATTTTGTCACTAAGAGTTCTAAAGAACCAACCAAACAAAATATCAATGCCCTTTTGGCCGACAACTATGTCATTCAAGATAAATCATATTTGGAGATGAACGACAAAGGGATGTGCTTGAGTATGCATCAACCCTGGGCTTCTCTACTCGTCGAAGGGATCAAAAAGTTAGTTGCTATTGAAATGTAGTAATTCTGGAACGTTTACTGACGTTGGAAATGTCAGCCGAGAGAGACAGGCATTATGTGGGAAACCTGTCTTTATCCGCTTAACAAGTTTATAAAAAAAGTAACATTCAATCATTTTGAAATAAAATGGACGTATTGACCGGGAGATTGAAAGGCGGGTGTCTGCAGGGTGCAAGGTATTGGGTGCTTTTGGTACATTTGCTCGAAACATGAATGTATCTAGAGATGTTCGATTGAGTGTTTATAATGGTGTGTTGGTGCCTAATGATTGTTGAGTGTGAATGACGAATCATGAACGAAGTATAACTGCTGTGGAAATGAGATATTTGAGAGGAGAGTGATCGTAGAATACATTGGTGTATAGTGAGTGTGAGATTGAGAAGAATGTTGTTAAGAAAGTGGGAGTGAGTCAGTTGGGGTGAGCCATTTCGAAAGGTTGTGAAACTAATATATTGAGGGTGAACGATTGGGTGGGCGTCCGAGGAATAAATGGTTGAGTATGATTGATGGCTCGTTGCGTGAACGAATGATTCCAGACGAGCATGTATGAAAGTGGACGAGGCGAAAGTGGTGTGTCAGGATAAGAATGTTTGATTATTGATTGACTGTGTTTCTGGGTTCGTGCTACCTCACTGAATGGAATATAGCGTGATGTATGTATGTTTATTATAAAAATTAAATAATTCTACAAACAAGTGTTAGACGAAGACGGATAACCCACGATATATATCTGTCTCAGGCTCGTTTTTCACTTCATAAAAGCCTACAAGTGCGCGTTCCAGTATTACTATATTTCAGTGTTGGTTGCAAATTTAATTTGGAACAATTTAACAAAAGTTTGTTATAGACACGAAGGGCGAACTTGGTACACTCCGCATCGAGGTACTTTGTGGATTGCAGCTGCTAGTAAACCTGCTGATCCTAACACTGTGCAAGAGGTCGAGGAATTCTACAAGAAATACTATGCAGGTAACACTTTTAATTTTAACTATACCGGGTGTAGAATTGAAATGTGGAAAATAATAGTTATTTACATACCAAATGCGGGAACACTTGGTGCCCGAAAGAGTGTTTGCCATAGAACGAATCCGGGAACCGAGTTCACGCAAGAGGTTTGTACAATATTTTTTGTATAAAATTCGGCTCGTCCAATAAAGACCTAAATTATGTACTTGCTACATAAACCACTATTATTATATTATATTAATTAATGCGTCCGTAAAACATTCTTACTCATTTAAACACAGTTCATATGTTGTACTTCGATTTCACGAAATATCACTAAAAATTGGCATATACTTTTATTTTATTTCTATGTAATATAAACCCTAAAAAACTCACTGGTGCAGAGCGCATCGTCATATCTCTTACATTTTTCAAGATATGGCGGTTTTTGATGTTTTTCGATGTACAACTTTGAGGAACTGCAACTCAAAAATTACGCAAGATATCGAAAAATACTCTTCAGTTTTGTGTTATTCGTGCATATTATAGCAAAATAACAAATTTTTTAAATTTGAAAATTTTGGAATTTTTTTTCAAAATTTCGATCAGCAATATCTCAAATAATAAACGAGATACGAACTTGCAGACTAAACCATGGATTCAGCTCATCGAAATACATAAACCCTAAAAATTTCAGAACATTCGGATGGTGGGTTGAAATTTTAGAGCAAAAAGTCTGAAAATGGCCTTTTTCAGGCCAAACGTCAAGGGGTACCCTTTGACGTTTTTCACCAAAAACGTCATTTTCACTTTTTTTGCACTAACTCTATAACGCGTAAAGCAATTTTAATGAAATTTTACATACTTATGTATTTTGACGACCTGAATCGAATGGTCCAGTCTGCGAGTCTGTATCTTTTATATTTATCGAGTTATCGCCTATCGAAATTTGGGGGAAAAAATCGAAAATTTTCAAAATTTGCTAATTTGTAATAAAATGCATGAAACGAACAGAACTGAGTCTATTTTTCAATATCTTTAATAGATTTTGAGTTGCAGCCACTCAAAGTAGCATTTCGAAAAACATCGAAAATTGCCATATCTCTATAAAATTAAGAGATATGACGATGCGCTCTACAGCATTGAGTTTCTTAGGGTTTATATTATATAGAAATACAATAAAAGTATATGCTAATTTTTAGTGATATTTCGTAAAAATCTGAAATTGTGCAGAACTTTCTTAACATGTATTTGTTGTCAATGGTAAATGAACTTGTATTAAATTTTCTTAATTGTACAGATAATATAAACATTTTTCAAATTACAACCACAATCCTCGTTTAAATAATTGGGCCATATTGTGTAGTTCCAGATAATGTAACAATTTACTGATCTACAGATAAGTTATGGTCAGGAGTGAAGCATCAATATAAAATACAAAGTAATCTTTAAAATGTTATTAGTTGTCAAAAAAATTATAAAAAGCATGTCAAAATATGTTTTGACAAACATGATTATTTTATTTAACAGAAAGAAATGTACTCTCAAATTCGTCATTATATCGTTACAATATTCTACGAAATTTTGACAGAGAACACTACAATACTATAATAAATAAAACTAAACTTATTTTCTGAAATGTTATAGTTATTTACATACCTAATGCGGGAACGCTTAGTTCCTGGAAGTTTTATATCAAATTAAAGGAGAGGAGAGGAAAGTTAAAGAAAAATATCAATAATTATTTATGAGTGTCCGTCAATTGTTTTTATAATATTTATTAGGAGTAGAATATTTTGGAAGATGTAAAATAATATTAGCTACAATTTCTTTTTAAAATTATTTTCTACAATTTCTATCGTTGAAAATTACAGACCCAAATCTACAGTTCCCGGAGGAATATCCCACGGGATGCCTGCTAGGAAGTGTACTGGTGCAGGACTGTCTGGAAGAAGAGGAATACAGAGAACAGTTTCCTAAAGGCGAGAGCGAAAGTCCATACGTGTTAATCTGTTCAGATCCACAAAAACTATCCGTACACATTTCCATGAAAGGCGAACACAAAATTTGTAAGAAAATCTGATAACTTCAACTTGTATTAGTATTTATTTTAATTGTAATATTAATTTTTCAGATAAACTGAACCCAGCGATACACAAATCAGCGCGGGATTCTTTAATTTTAACTAGGAGATTTACCGATTAATTATTTAATTATATAGAAAATTTGTTGATTATATTATTTATAATTGTATCTAAATTAATTAAATAAAATGAATTATAATAAGTAGGTTTGTGATCCTTAGATTATTATTTCACGATGATGTGTGACGATTTTTTCGTCCACGAAATTCAACATTTAATGATCAATGATAAATTTCAAATTTACTTTTTAGATGTTTGAGTTACGAGCTGATTAGATTCTGGAAGCAATACATTAACCGGAAGTGGTAGTTTAGTTCAAGGCCTATCAGGTTTTTTTGGCAAACCTCAGTAAATAATTGAGTTAAGAGTAAATTTTGTTATATATAAAAAGATGTAGAGTAATTTAGCTACAATTTTGATTTGAAACTTTTTTCTTTTGTACAAGGCACTAAAGTATATTTTTTTATTACGAAAAAACCATATATTTTAGTGTCGAGGTATACATTATATTTTTTCCGAAACCGTTAAATTATTAATTAAAAACATAAATATATAGCATTATGTGTTTGTAAAACGTCAGCTAACTGTTGCGACGGGGTTGGCTGTGATAACAAAACTACTGACAAACTGTCAAATTTGTGTATAATTTTCATTATTTTTTACTCGTTCTTAGACGTGATCTGCATTTAATCCGATAAATAATTATCAAAGATAAATAATAAATAAATTCACCAATAGTATTATAGAATTATTAGTTTGTCATTTTAGGTTTGTAATTCAAGTTTGACATAATAGTCTGTACAATTTAACTTGAGCTACTATTTTGGCTAACTTCGCGTAGAAATATCGTGTACTTTAATTTCGATTTCGGAATAGTATATTCTACAACAAGTAATGGAATGGCACATATTCCACACGAGCAACGGTTTGCGAGTGTGGGATAGGCCATTCCGTTACATGTTGCAGACTATATTTTCTATAACAAGATTTTGGAAATTATACAAAAAATACAAATATAAAACTGTTGAAAACGTCAAACTCAAATAAATCAAATTAAAACAAACAGACGTAACCATAGTAACTGAATCAAGATACTTCATATGTCGCGCTAATAAGCGGTTCTGATTCGTCGAAAATATTCCATACGCAGCGTATGGAATGTTAGTGATTCTATAACAATTTTTAGTTGTGGAATGCCTAGTTTCCAAAACAGTGTTATAGAAAAATATTTATTCTCGATACGTTTTGAATAATTTATTGGATTCAAATTAGAATACGTATTATTATTATTTAACAAATGACAGTCAAGGGTTGAAAAGGTCAACAATTTTTTGCTAATTTTCCATTGATGACGTCATTAAATGAATCGTTAAATCGGTTGAAAATGTAGTTAATTAAATACGATTTAATCGAGATGAAAAACTGCATTAAAAAATTGTAACAGTATTTTTTTATAAGCCAAGCGACTATCAATTGTTTTGTTTTATTATTTCCTGATTAAAATTTTGACATAAGAGTCTGTAAAGTTTAACTTTAGCTACTATTTTGGCAAACTTCGCGTAGCAATATTGTGTACTTGATTTTGGAAAAATAATATTGAATTTTTTGTTAGGTCACTAGGATACTATCAGGAAAAACCACTGAAATATAACAATACTGGAACGCTTACTGACGTTGAAAATGCGAGCCTAGATATGGGACTAGCTGTCTTTGTTGAACAATGTTTATACATAGCAAGCGATTTACAAATAATTGTTAGATAGTTAGACAAGAAGAGTCTATCTGTCTCTTTCGTAAAAGACCACAAGTGCGCGTTCCAGTATTACTATATGTCATTGGATTAAAATATGAAAATAGGGAAGTGATTTTAGGTGTAATAAACTCGCATATAAATTTGTTATTTATCTTTAATGCTATTTACAATAATAAATATTTTCTTCTAAAACAAATTACCATTTAAACATAACAATGCACATTTTCTATCATTAAATTTATTATAAACAGTGTATTCAGAGCTGTGCCTTTTGATTAAATTATGTCTATAGTAGTTTCAATAATCGTGACTTTCACTTTTGTATTCATATAAAACAATAACTTTTATAGATTGGCTACTTTACAGCGGGAATTATCTACTTTCATGTACAAAACACTACAACTAATTTAGAATACAATACACAGCTTCTAATTAATTATTTTACCAAACATTATGTTCATGTCAACGTGGTTAGTTGACTGTGTTCAAGTTGTGCAAATAATAAGTTCAGTTGTCATATTAAATATTAGCGATTAAGCTTATTTATGTCAATGAGCATTCTTTATAAATATAATAACTGTACATCTCTTTTCTGTTGTCTAAACTTATCGAGTACATTATTAAGACAATCTATACAAATAATTATTAGTAAGAACAGTCCAGCAGTCTTCTGTATTAATATATTTTATAAAGAATTACATTTTACCTCTTCGTGTGCAGTGAATAAAATTATATAACCTATAACCTCCATAAACTGTTCATTTTCCACAACAACACTAAATAATAATTAAATGTTTTGGTAAAGGAATCGTAGTTGTAACAGTGAATAAAATTTTATTTAAGCAAGACATTGCACTATAATAACTTGACTTTGTTTATATTATTATTTAGATTACCTTTCAATTGTTGAAACAAGCGACGCACAACTTAGATGTCACGATTTTTATTTATTTATGCTTTTGTTTAAGTTTTCTTGTCAAAAAATTGCTAAAAACACAAATACTGTCGTTCGTTTTACACACGTCAAATTGTTACAATTTCAGTAGTACCAACATGATATCAGCTGTCACCTATGCTACTAATATTTTTGGTTCAAGCTATACGCACAAAAATGACAACCTAACCATAAAAAAGTTACTAAAATACTCTAAGAGTTCCCTAAAAAATATTATAATACGTCAATTAGACAAGAAAACTTGGCTACTTTATTATCCAATAAATTGTGTCGTGTAAAACAGGCTTTACAATACAAAATGTAACCAATTGGCACAAAATGGCGAGAAATCAACCTGAGTTTGATTTGCTGTCATAAATTGATCCGATAATTAAAAACATTGCATCGAATGTTAATAATATCAATTTCTTTGACTGTTTTTTATAAATTTCCAGAGGTTTCAAATTTGATTTCTTTAGAAAGCGTCATAAAATAGTATATTGAACAACTAGTGTTACAATTAGGCATTGTAACACGAGTTGTTCATACTACTTTTCCTATTTCACGTTCATAAATTCAATAAAAATTAAATAAAATTGTACGGCATGTTTAATATACCACTGGTCACCAAGGGGCTTTGCCCGCGGGGCCTATCGGGTTCCAGGACGCAACCCAACCGCAGAGGCTCCGATTCATTAATTTTATATGAGCAATGACAGCCCCAAGTTTGACAGACTGTTAATTTTACAAATAATAAATTCCCCTAAAACAGTTGTACAAAATTGACTTTGTGTACGTGAAATAGGAAATAGTTATTTACTTTACAAGTGGGCAAAGTAAGGAATTACTCACGAGATAAATTTTAGCACATGAAGCCGAAGGCTGAGTGTGATAATTTTATCGAGTGGGTAATTCCACTTTGCCCACGTGTGAAGTATAACGTTTTATCTAACACCTCTTAATAAATAAAAAAATTATTAAAGGAATATTATTTGACAGTGACATATGCTTTAAATTTTTAAATTAAAATGTCAATCGAAGTGGTTACCAAGGTGATGGGTGTTATTATTATTGTTATAAATAAAAAAATACTCACTAGTGGATTTTCTCAAAATTATACCCACTAGTGGATAATCTGTTACTTTGCTTGTTTAAAATCGCCATAGTTATAAAGCATTTATTGAGAGGTGTTGGATAAAATATATTTGTATTCTATACCGGGGTATAGAATGTAAATGTGGAATATAGGGATTTCAAAGCTGTTTTTTTTTTATATTGCTGTAAAATTTTACCTATTCACTTAACAGTAATAGTGTAAATACAATAGTTAGTCCAAATTTATAAATGCATACAATAAGGTCCATTTCGTTAACTAAATATTCGTATTGCACGATATATCAATCAAATTAAAACCAATATTTGACCAATATTGGAAAAGTTGTAATATGGTCATGAAAAGTTGAACAAATCTAAATATGTTTGAAATTTCATAAAACAGTTTTAAGGTTATTTATTTATTTGCCAGTTTCGCCATTATATCATTACAATCTTCTATGAAATTTGTGCCGAAAATAATACAAATAAAATAATAAATAAATCTAAATCTGTTCTCTGAAATAACAAATATTTTTCGTTTCTGTTTGGCCGTGTTACAATTTTCCTAATAAATATTACTTTTAATTAGATTAATATATTATGAAATACTAATATTTAGGTAACTAAATGGGCCTTATTGCATGCATTTTTAATTCTGAACAACTTTTGTATTTACACTTTTGATGTAAATTGAATAGGTACAAATTTACATCAATATCTAGAAAATACCATTGAACCACATTTCAATTCTACACATGGTATGTGATATATACTAGAATTTATCATCGTAAATCGTCTATTTAAGACAATCTGAATAATTGTACCGGTCATTTTATTACTTTTAATTTAAGTAATGTTCATTTTGATATGATAAATAACCTAAGATTTAGTTTTGAGACAAACATAAAAAAATAATCAATGAGGACTTACAAAACAACTAATTATCGACAATCTGTCTTCTACACAATTATATTTGAGAACAATTCACGTATTTATTATGTTTCTGCTTTATTAACTTGATTAAAACACTAGACTCATATCACGAACTACCTGAACTGTCACTTTGAAAATTAAAATCGCCGCTAGGTGGCAGATTAGTACAACATGCTTTGTTGTTTCAAAATAAGCCTGTTTTACACGACGCAATTTATTGGACAATATATTGGCCAAGTTTTCTTGAAAGTGTACGAGTATTGTTGTGTATAATAAGAAATTTTGTCAATTTTATCTTCGCTAATAAATTGTTCTACTTTTCAACAATTTTTTAGAGGCTTCTAGGGGATTTTAGTCATTGATTGCCAACCAGTTTTGGGTTTATGTCATTTTTGTACATATATTTTTCATTCTTGGTGTTGTGTATTAAACGAAAATGATGTACAATTTTACTATAGAAGCCATACAGATTTTAATATCTTCATAAAAACAATATCAATAGTCAAAAATATAAGTAGAAAAAGTGACAGCTATAATCGTGTTGGTACTACTGAAACTGATACAATAAATTGACGGAAAACTTGATGTGAGTAAAACGAACAACAATATTTTTGTTCTTGCCAATTTATTAACAAGATGACGACCAATTTAGATCCAGTATTTCCAACCTCTAATAAATTTGTTATCTAGTTCATCTGAGGTTGAAAATACCAACCCTAAATAAAACAAAATATAAAAGCAGAAAGATGAAATTATTCTACAATATTTGACAGCTATATATTGAAAAATCAAATAATTTTGGCGCAGTTGAATCTGAGCTATGCGTTCGGATAATATTAAGCAAAATGTAACTTTTTAAGGCCTCTTTCCGCAAAAATCATTCTGACAGACGATAGAAGTTTCCAATACAATCAATAGGAGCAATTAACATCGGACTACACATCATTAGTTGCAAGTAACAAATAATATACTTCTAGAATTCTTTAATACTTGTCACAAAAATCCATGTAAAAATGTTATAAATGATTTCTCATCCAATATATATAAATAGAAGCATTCATCAAACTAACAAATTTCCACGAATTATTCGTTTTTGTACTATTCTACCTATAAAAATAAATACAAACAATAGTATCTTACAAAGCTCCCCCAACAAATTCTGTGAGATTGTTTACTAAATTTGTGCCCGTTAAGTATTGATTCACTTGTTTTTCAGTGACCTACCTACAATTTATCAAATATTACCCCAAAAATTAAACTTTTAAAAAAAATATTGTAGATATTTTTATGCATATACAGCGTGTCCCATTTTTATGAGTCCTTGTGGGCAACTTCTAAACTATTAAGAGCTGCTGTAAATTTGGGTAAATTTAGCAAATCCTAAACAATTGAATATTGGAAAAATTGGTAATGTTTGAGCAGTGGCGTAGGGAAATATTTATTTCAGGGGCACACAATAAATACCTAATGAAACGAATATTATTTAATTTTGACAAGATCGTTATATAAAAATTAGGATTTCATTATTTTTAACTGATAAAGGTTTTATTTTGTTTTTGAATTTGTTATAAATACACTGTTATTTATGCAACTAATAATGTGTTCCTGTTTCTCCTCCTGGGAGCATAAGGCCGGAATTCCACCGGTTTCAATGACCGAATGTTTTACTTGCATTAACGATGTTGCTGATGGTCAGTCAACAGACAACTGCAAGGGACCGCCGGCTTATAGTGACCTCCGAATCACTCAGACCCATCTGTGGTCACTTGTCAGAGCTACGAATTATAATTATTTTTTATAATTTATGCAACTAGTGGGATATAAACATGATTACCATACGCATGTGCTAGTGTACCTATGATCGTTCGGAATTTTGTAAAATAGTTTTTATTGTCATAGGAATAGTTTTTAAAATGATAGCAACACAACAAAATCATGATAACCATATAAACGGTGCGGTAATATTTAAAAAACGCACTAGTGCGATAATATAAGTAAATTATTACTTGATTGAAATGAATGGGATATGTAGGATATATCTCACGATTCCAGATAAATGCCAAAACTGATTTTTTTAAAAGTACAGTTTATCTTAATTTAATTTAAAAAATATATATTCAACTAAGTTGATTTAGGGTAACCTTGCAGTTGGCAACAATGGATTTAATTATTTGTGAGTTCATAAGTTCATTTAAGTATTTTCATTCAAGTAAATGTCATTTAGTACCAACTTTGTAAAACATAAATTGCGTATTAAAATGAAGACATTTTCGACACGCAATTGAATTTCGTAATGACTACATTATGAACGTAAAATTTAAAACAGAATACCACTGCTTCAACAAAAAAGGTTAATTTTTTTTTTAGTTTAGCAATTGTTTAAGATTGAAAATATCTAGTGACGTCTTGTGAGTAATTTAGGGCATTATTGTGGTTGGTAACATTGAATTGACATCTATATAATTATTGAAAACTTAAAGCAAATTCTGGTTTATTTAAATTTCAATTCAATTCAAGTAAATGTCATCTAGTACCAATTTTGTAAAACAAATAAATGCGTATTGAAATGAGAGATATTTCAAAACGCAATTGGGTTTTGTAATGACTATATTATGAACGCAAAATATAACAAAGAATGTAAAAGAACACTTATTGTTTTAAGAACATTTTTGTTTTATATGTTCCAGCAAAAATAGTTTTAGTTTTACCTAACATAACCTCAAATTCGAATACCACTAAATTTTAATAATTAAACGCTAATATTTTTAAAATGTGCCCAAAATAAATATTTACCTTTCAATGTTTCAACAATAAAGATTAATTGTTTTTTTGGTTTACAAATTATTTCAGAATCGCTTAAAATATCTATTGACATAACCTCAAATTTGAACACTATTTCGCAGATCTCTTAGCAGCTCTTAAAGTTTAGAAGACAGTAAAATCGTAAATAAAGAGCAATACTTAACTGGCGCATCGCGTGAGAGGTTCCATTAAATATAGGTCGGTGAGTTGAGTAAACTAGCATCGCACGCCTGGCACTTTTCCGCTTCCTTCTGATTGACAAGGGTGCACCGGGGACACTGGGGCCCACCGACTGCCATCACGTGCTCCACATTCCTCTTGGACTTCCCACACATCACGCATATTTCCACCGAACCTTTGTTGAGATACGTGCACGTGTTGCAATTCCAATTTTCGTCTTTGCTTTTTGGTTTCAGATCTTTTTTGACTTTGTCCACATCCTGTTTCCGGAGCTTTTTGGTGTCGAGCGTTGCGATGTGATTGGTGGGTTTGTCGGGAGATAGAACTCGTTCCCTCGGGAGGGTTTTAGCGGTTTTTGTAACTCCGTTGCTAATTGATTTGATTGGTAGTTGCTGGGGTAGGTTTTGGGATATATTGTCGTAGGAGCTACTGGGGGCTACCCTCGAAGTATCTTTCAAGTTTAGGTTGTTAATTTCGTCTTCTAGTTCGATGGAAGGTTTAGTTTTTTTTGTTTCTCTCAAGCTGTGTTTTTTCTTATCGGATGATTGTAGCACATCCGGTCTGTCGCCGAGGTCTTTGTAGTAACCTTGACTTTCTAGGTTTCTGTAAACGTAGTCCCAACTCTCAAAGGTCCCAGCGCCATCTTCTTTGGACTTGCTCAGTGTTAGAGAGTCTAGGTTTGTGGACTTTGCTAGCTGTTTATGCGCGTCTAATTTCGCGTCGTAGCCATTTTGAGTGTCCAACTCGATTAGTTGGGCAGTTGGCACCCCTGGACAAGGGTATGTAGGGGGTGGGACGCAACCGTTAGGGTAGCAGTACCTGAAAAAGTTAATTGATAAAATAGAGCAAAGTATAGAAAATAATTAATTTAAATTTCTGTTTGTCTCACGATGAGATTATGAATTATTTTCACAAATAACAAATACAATTTTATAAATAAATAATTAATAGAACACTCAGTTACCCTAGTACAATACAGGGTGGTGAATCGAAGGACGCAATAAAGCGTTTTCAATACTATTTTTGAAATGTTCAATTATTGGCTTCCCTAATTATTTTATATCAAAAAAGTTAAATAGTTTGTTGTCGAGGAAGAATTTTTGCATTTTTTGACACTAATATTTATAATTTTACTCTAAAACCGAAAAAATAACGGAAATGTTTATTGGTTTTTAAAATCATCAGAGCCATGAAATAACAAAATAAATGTGATATAAATTAACAGACATATTCATAAAAGGGGATTAGCACTAACTCCATTTTTATTATTACTCGTAACTTCGTTTTCCATTATCAAACCATAATTATTTAACTACGGTTGTAATCAAGATTGGTTAGAATAAAATTTGACACATTTTGATAATACAATTAATTTAGAAACGAAGTTACAAATGAAAAATATTTGATACATTTTTGTCGAGCACTATTTTGAGTATAAAATCATTTCACTATATTTAATTTGTATTCCAAATTATTTATTTTTAATGCAGACACTTGAAATCAAACACTGATAACAGCAGATGACAGATAAAACCACTGAAATATAGTAATACTGGAACGCGCACTTTTAGTCTTTTACGAAAGTCGGAGACAGATAAATGTCGTGAACCATACTTCTTTATCAAACAATTGTTTGTAAAACAGTAGCTATGCATTTGTTGAGCGGTTGCTTTATAAAAACATTGTACAACAAAGACATACCGGGTGGAGCATCATACCTGTGTACATAGGCGATTAACATGAAAAAACAGTTTTTCCGTGCGCATTGCTCCCCAAATTATTTTAGGCAAAAATGCTTCAAATACATGTTGTAGAGCATAAAATTCTGCATCTAAATCAATAAACAGAATTACTTTTACATGCTTTGTAACGACAGAAATTAAATATGAAAACATGGAAAATTACGATGAAAATATCAAATAGCCATGGAATTGAAACAAAAATAAATAAATGCTTATCGTTTTTCTGTCTATTTGATATTTTACCCGTCAAATTAATCATTCATCTGTCAAATGTCAAAAATTTATTTATTTTTGTTTCAATTCCATGGCTATTTGATATTTTTAACGTAATTTTGCATGTTTTCATATTTAATTTCTGTCGTTACAAAGCATGTAAAAGTAATTCTGTTTATTGATTTAGATGCAGAATTTTATGCTCTACAACATGTATTTGAAGCATTTTTGCCTAAAATAATTTGGGGAGCAATGCGCACGGAAAAACTGCTTTTTCATGTTAATCGCCTATGTACACAGGTATGATGCTCCACCCGGTATATCCCTCAACTAACTGTCTCTATCGACTTGTATTTTCAACATCAGTGAGCGTTCCAGTATTATTATATTTTTGTAGATAAAACTAATAATATTCAATTGGTACATTTGTTTTGTTTTCAAGAAAATTACCAATAAACATTTCCGTCATTTTTCCGATTCTAGGTAGAGTAACATTATAAATATTAGTGTCAAAAAATGCAGAAATGCAATAAATTATTTAACTTTTTTATGTAAAATAATTAGAGAAGGCAATAATTGAATTTGGGTCGAGTATGTTTTCGAGGGATGAACGTATTGACAAGGAGATTGAAAGGCGAGTGTCTGCAGGGTGCAAGGTATTGGGTGCTCTGGGTACATTTCCCAGAAACGTGAATGTATCTAGAGATGCTATTGAGTGTTTATAATGGTGTGTTAGTGCCCTATTGATGTATGGTTCTGAATGTTGGGTGTGGATGAAGAAGCATGAACGACGTATAACTGTTGTGGAAATGAGGTATTTGAGAGGAGAGTGATCGTGTCCACATTGGAGTATGGTGAGTGTGAGATTAAGAAGAATGTTAAGACAGTAGGAGATGGTTTGGACATCTCGAAAGGTTGGTAAAACTAGTATATATATTCAGGGTGAACGATTGTGTGGACGTCCGAGGAATAAATGGTTGAGTATGATTGATGGCATGTTGCATGAATGAGGACGAGGCGAAAGTGTTGTGTCAGAATAGGAATGTTTGGAGAAAATAGATTGTTGCTACCGCACTGAGTGGGATATAAAATTGTGTATGCGCCCTTTTCTGCTAATATGCCTGAAAATTATTGAGTTCAGAGCACTGAAATATAATAATACTGGAAGGTTCATTAACGTTAAAATGCAAGCCTAGAAAGATAGTTAGTTGAGATCTATCTGCATTTTTTGGTACAATGTTTTATAATGGTGTGTTAGTGTCAACTGGATGTTGGGTGTGGATGAAGAAGCATGAACGACGTATAACTGCTGTGAAAATGAGGTATTTGAGAGGAGAGTGATCGTGTCCACATTGGTGTATGGTGACTGTGAGATTGAGAAGAATGTTGTTAAGAAAGTGGGAAGAGTCAGTTCAGGTGGTTTGGACATCTCGAAAGGTTGTGAAACTAATATATTGAGGGTGAACGATTGTGTGGACGTCCGAGGAATAACTGGTTGAGTATGATTGATGTATGAGAGAGAAGTTGCGTGAACGAATGAGGTGTAAATGTGGACGAAGTGAAAGTAGTGGAATGTTTGGAGGAGATTGATTGTTATTTGAGTGTGTTTCTGGGTTCGTGCTACCCAATTGTATGCTTGTAATAATTACAATAAATTAATTTTTTGACTGATGAACACTGGTTGAGAATGGAATAAATATTTTGACTGCATTTAAAAAAGAAATATAGTAAATATCTTCATACCCGTTGCAAGGCTTGGGCGCGGCTTGGCATGGCAGCGGCACCGAATGATAATTCACAGCCGGATGGTACCGGGGGTAGGGCTGCGCCACGTGACCATACGTCGCATAGTTGTGGTAGTAGGGGTTGCCGGCGTAGATGCACGGGGCGTAGGGCACGTGCGCGGGCGGCGGCGGCGGCGGGTACGCGTGCATGGGGGCGGGCGCGGGCGCGCTGTACCGCAGCAGCGTGGAGTACGCCTCGTTGGTGTCGTGCGGGTAGGCGCGGTGCTGCTCCTGGTAGCGGCGCTCGTGGAAGCGGTAGTTGAGCATGCGGATGGACTGCTCCGGACTGCAGAGGTGCGACTCGCGGAATTCTAGCACGTCCAGCCAACTTACTTTGAACTTGGTTGATACTTCTTCCCATATTGTTTTTAATATCTACAAAAACAACGCATTATCACTGAAATATAGTAATACTGGAACGCGTACTACCATGCTCTCGCGGTACGAAAAAAGCGAGCCGAAAGAGATAGTTTTCGTCAGGTATCTCTATCATTATCTAACACAGCGTTTCTCAAACTTATTTAAACGCGGAGCCCCTATAAAGTCGAATCTAAGATGCTGAGTTGCAAAACAAATAAGGTTAAAAGGATGATAGAGAAAACTAGTAAGAATAACACATAAATAAATTTCTGCGACTGCGGAGCCCCTATGCGTCTTTTGCGGAGCCCTGGGGCTCCGCGGAGCACACTTTGAGAAACGCTGATCTAACACATCTGCGCCTGCGTAACTATAGTTACGTCACGTACACACTGATACAAAAGTAAGTCCCTGTTTTTTAAGAAACTGTGTTTTTGACATTTCTCATAAATGGTTAAATAGAAACAAAGGTTTTTTAATAATAATAATTTTAAAAAAAAATCTTGGCAAAGCTGTGTGGCATACAAATAAAAAAATTATCCTTTTTTAGGAACATAATGAATACTTTAACATAAAACTTTTGACATTCGTTCAATCATTCCATTAAATGTAAAATTGTAGTGCACATTATAATTATTAAAGTAGTATACGAATACATCAATTTGGCAATTCGAAACAATGCCATTATTTCTTTCTCTCATCTGAATTTCAGTTTCCTTATAAATAAAGAATGTTACGATACAAACTTTTTGAACGTACTATACGATAAGGATAGAGATACCTGTGGGTCGCTTTTTCTCTCGGCTTGCATTTACACCGCTAGTGCGCATTCCAGTATTACTACATTTCAGTGCGCATTATTTAAAGTGAAATTGACATTAGACAAATCAGCACTAATTATATATTTCAGCATAACATATTCTTAAATACGTAATGCTAAAATGAGCTTCATCATTAAATGATTTTTAATGATGTTATAATTTCTGTTTAATGAACATTGTCAAGTATTTTTCTAAAGATATGATGTAAGTCATTAACAATGCATTTCAAACTTTCCCTAAAATCCGAAATTTATATTTTAATAAAGACTAAAGCATCTTCCAAAGAAATGACGCGTAAATGTTGCCAAATTATTGCTACGAAACAGTGTTTCCTTTAAAACAACCAGCGCTTTTTTGGGCGAACTCTTGACTTTAAAGAAAAATGTTATATACAAAAAGTGACCAGGATAAATGGCCCTATTTATTAGAAATAATAAACAGAAAATTAAACCAGTGGCTCTTAAACGATAGAATAAAATTATATTTTTTAAAATAGTAACCTACATAAATTTTTAGTCCATTTGATAGAGATGTTTTTCTGTTTTCAATGATATGAGGTTGTATAACAATTATTTTGGGGAAAATAATATTAAAAATCAGAAATAATTTTACTATATTGAAATAAGCTATGCAATAAATAAATGATACATGTAGTTTTGTTACTTACGTTAATAAGTGTTTGTTTTCGTAATTGTTTAATTACTTATTAATATATAATATCTTTGCTGTATATATAAATAAAATAATTCATACCTGACACTCTACAAACGCAACAATAGAATCTTGTGAAACATTCGCCACTCGATCTGGACATACAGGGCCTTCCAGAACTAAGATTCCATCCCCGGCATGTTTGTACCCCATCGCTTCGAACATGGCCTCCGCCCCAACCAAGTTCGCTTCGATCTGATGCTTGTAGAATCCACAATACGTCTACAACATTCAATTTCAATCAGACATATCATCATTTTCAACAAACCAAATTCATAAATTCATTTATATTTGTTAAAATGGAGTTACGAGTAAAAATCTACAATCTTAAAATATGCGTTGGTTATTTCATTGAATACAGTTTGGTGAATCGAAGAATGTTTTCAATGCTTTTTTTTTAATGTTCCCTAATTATTTTCATCAAAAAAGTTAAATACTTTATTGTAGAGGAAGAATTTCTGAATTTTTTTGACACTAATATTTATAATTTTACTCTATCTAGAACCGAAACGATGAAAACATTTTTTGTCGTCTTAAAAATATCAGTGCCTTAAAACAAAATAACGAAGTTGTTAATGGTAACAAAATCGTATCAAAACTTCATGTTTAATAGGAAATATTACATTAGCTGTCAAAAATATGATTAGTTTTTATCTCAATTAGCAAATTGTTACGGTAGCAATCACTGAAATACAGTAAAACTGGAACGCGCACTTGTAGTCTTTTACGAAAGCGAAAAATGAGCCTAAGACAGATAGATGTCCTGGGCCACTTGTCTTTGTCTAACAGTTGATTGTAGAACGGTTGATATGAGTTTCTTGAGCGGTTGCTATGTAAAAACAACGGTTGTTATGCGTTTGTGAGCTGTTGCTATATAAAAACATGGAACTACAAAGAAAGGTAACCTTCATCTAACTATCTCTATCGGCTTGCATTTTAAACATCAGTGAGTGTTCCAGTATTATTATATTTCAGTGATCACAACTACCTTTTGTAGTAATGCTGCAAATCTAACACTCTTGTTTGTAGAACTGTTGCTATGCGTTTGTTAAGCGGTTACTATGTAAAAACATTGTACAACAAAGACAAATAGCCCTCAACTAGCTGTATGTCTCGGCTCGAATTTTTAACGTCAATAAGCGTTCCACTATATTATATTTCAGTGGTGACACTTCCAAAATCTGACAGCTCAATAATAAAAGAAGAACAAAGAATTTAGAATATCTTAATAATTAATAACATTTTTCAAAGTTCTATTATATCTAGTACGATATTTTTGGGTCTAGTTACAATATAATAATAATAATTTAATTATTTTTTTCAATACATTTTGAATCAAGACCCTTGAAATCAAACACTGATTACAGCAAATGGCAGATAAAACCAATAACTTTCAATTGGCACCTACATTTTTTTATGATTTTAAGAACCAATAAATATTTCAGTCGTTTCAGTTCCAAGTAAAGTAACATTATAAATATTAGTGTCAACAAATCCAAAATAAACTATTTAACTTTTGTGAACAATTCAAAAATAGCTCAGAAAACGCTACGGCGCGTCTGGATTCATCACCCTGTATATGTAAACAATGTGTAACTGCATTTAAAATAACCGAAAGTTGACTTTTTGCACTTTAACGACAGTATGAATCACCATAACCTACACACAATTTTATTTTGCAAAATGACGCACTATATTTACTAATAAAATTTAAGAATGCACTTCACATACTTTGATTTGCCGATATTCTTTCCTCCACGGTTGACTGAGAAGATTCCCGGCATACATGCTCACAGCGCCCCATGCCAGCGCAGCCCTATACCCGCTGAAATCCTTTTTACTACTTGCAGATCGATGGAGAACTTCTGCCGTTTCGGAGCAGTAGAATTTGCGGTTATGTGGTGCAATGCATAGATAATCTCGTATGCATACTGCAAGATCGCCGGAATTAAAACAATATTGCACGAATTGTAGTTTGTAAAGTACCTACCTTCTAGTTTGTTCCGCTGTTCTATTTTCTGCGGACTGTCTTCGGTGTCAAGGTAGGTCAAATGTAAATGATGTATTTGATGCCATAACTCCTGCAGTCTATCGTGGGGAAAGTATTCAGCCATCACCATCACTTACACTTTACTATTTAACTAAAATATAATTAGTATTCTTCAGAGTCTCATTAAATGTCAAAATAACCAAGGCTTACATTCTAACCTATTTGACTAAAATGTGTATGATACACTAAACCAAATTTATTTATAAAACACATTGGCACTAAGTTTAGAGGTTTATATTTATCTTACACCAGGAAATACTTGCTAAAATGACCACTACACAAACACTGTCAGTGAACTAGATATAACCTCAATTCAATAATCTGTTTCGTTAACTGTACTTACTCGTTAAATCCTAGTATTTATTTATAAACTGACGACAAAAGATGTGATTTATTGTGAAATCTTCGTGATTTCCTCGGAATCCAAGATTTCACACGCTGCATTTCTCTATTTACGTCGCAAATTTCATACAGCTTTTATGAAAGACAAAGATAGACAGCTTCTGCTTGTCAAAACTCAAATGAAAATAAAACGTTTTTTTGCATTTTCAAAAGTTTTACCTGAAAATCTTCCTCGTATTACAACTCGAAACTTTATTTTATAATACAAATACCTTGCTATTTTCAATCACAAATCCTAAATAAAATATCCATATGGTATAAACACCTGGTGAAATTTTTATAATAATAATCTTATCAAAAGTCCCGGAATTTCTTTTGATAACAATTTATAAACAATAGAATTTTGGATATAGTTCTGTAGACTGTAGATAAAAATTTATTTATATTCAATGGCTGATACCCCGAGCTATGTTTTAGCTTCAGTTTTTTAAATTATTTTATAAAAAAAATACCTCAAATAAAAGTAGTACCTACATAATATATTTCTCTGTATCTTCTATTGGAAGCATTTTCTTATAAAATAATTTTAGAACTTTGTACAACGCTACAATCAGCACAAACTATATCCAAAAGATTTATGAGTTCTGAAAGTTTCTTTTACACTTATTAAAATTATAAACAATGAATCATATCAATCATGATTCAAACTTTCTGATAAACAAAATTTCTGTCAGTCGTGTCATGACATCAAAATTTGAAGTAATTTCTTGAAAATTTATGGTCCAAATGTTCAAAATTTACAGTTTTTCTCTTCACTAAACTACACAAATATAGAAATATTTAAAAATTAAAATGAAAGGAAGTGTGAATATCACACTTATCGATGAATACCGCCAAGAGGAAGTTGATGATTTTTATCAGGTATCCAAATGTCAAAATTTAATTATTGTTCCTACACACCAATTAATATTTGAAGCAAATTTGAAACTATTTTGTTGTAATTAGGCATGTCAGCTGCACAGAGATCAATATAAAGATCACGAAGGTAAATTACACGCGTTAGATTTCTTCGTACAACCAGATTTTCCATATCAGTGTCCGCGAGATTTAACAAGGTAAAATAATTAATAAGAAATCATTTTGTAACACAGTATTTACACCTAATATTTATTACAGTACTTACTGCAAGTTTCCAACTTACTACACGCAATATCGGACTCCGCCTGTATTCCCAAAAACTTTGGAAAGAACCGGGAGATTTCCATCTCTTCCAGATCGAACTTTGTGGGGACGATACATGAAGTTATCTGATATTAGTTATAAGCGATAATCAAATTATACACAACGTAAACATGTAGAAATAATTATTACAAATACAGTATTATTAACTTATTTTTCAATTTATTAATTCATTTATATTATACACTACTATATTTAAAAAAAAATTGCTAAATTCAAGAAAGTTCATTTAGGGAAATTTGTATGCGTAATGTTGTAGCAGTGAATGACATCTAGTACCAACCGTCCAAATCAAATAATATTATCAAGTGAAGGCTCTTTCGATACGGAATTAGGTTCCGTAATGATTTTATTATGAATGTAAAATATAAAATACTGTCAAATAATTCACAATTTTTTATTTCTACTAAAGATATTTGTAATATAATAAATATAATTATTGTTAAGTGTAAATATTGCGTACTACTAAAAGTTTTAAATACTGAAGCAAAACGTTTGACCGAATTCGGACATTTTTCCAACAGCATGTTCAAATTCCAATTCGTTAATTCCCCCAGTTTTTTGTATATTTATTTCTTCAAGCAACTAGAACAAAACGAACATTTTTAATAAACAAATAATTATATCAAATCCAATGATATAATTTTTGAACAATACATACAACTTTAGCAATATATTTTTTTTCTTCTGCCACTATTTCTCTTTTTTTACCAACTAATAAATCGATGGTATTTGAAATATCTCTTTCGTTTATTTTCTCATCTTCGTCAAAATCTGTAACGGAAATATTTGACAATTTGACAGAAACATACAATTAGTTATTTTGAAAGTTACCAAATATTTTGAAGGCCCATTTCGCTTTCACGTTTTCGGGGCAGTTTTGAGACATAACGGAACATAGGTCCAACATGTCTTCGAACGAAAAACAACCATCTTTGCGAGAGGAAAATACTTCGCAAATGCGATATATAAATGGATTGCACTAAAAGAAATTTTTTTTAGAAGTTAAATATTATTTATGCAATTTCCTGCTTCCTTAATCGTTTTAGGAAAAAATGTTTCGAACAAAAGATGGAGATTTAATATCTGCATCTGATTCATTGAACAAATTTCATTTTACTAATTTAATAGAGGCTAAAAAGACGTTCAAAAATATCAAAAATCAGTTTTTATAAATGAGTAAAATTTGAAAATAAACCTGCTTATTTTAATCATAGAAATATAATAATATTGGAACGTCAATTTACGTTGAAAATACGAGCCAAAAGAGACAGATAATTGTTGGGTTACCTGTCTTTGTTGTACAGACCGCTTAGAAAGATGACAAAAAATTAACATGATTTTTAAATAAAATGTTTAATATATAAATTTAAAAATCCAGTAATAGAAATGAGTTCAATTAACTATTATGTATTTTAAGGAATTTTCTAATAATTGAACAATAGACTGTTAAATATTTTTATCACTTTTGGACAAGACTGTACAACAGTTTTACATAGCAACCGCTCTACAAACAAGCTTTAGACAAAGAAGGGTGGCCTTACGACATCTATCTGTAACAGTCTCGTTTTTCGCTTTCATTAAGTCCACAAGTTAGCGTTCCAGTATTACTATATTTCAGTGATCTTAATCGAAATACTCGACTCGTCTAAATGCCCCCCTTGTGATATGCGGGAATAAATATTTGGACTTTAAATTTAAATATTAGAACAAGATAAGTTTTAGTTTTCGAATCAACAGATAAAACTACATTTTATATTTTTCCAAAAGCTATTTATATGTCAGTCGAACAATTAAAATATTTATTTAACAATAAGTTGTACCAACCTTAAGATTTGGAAACCATTCTACAATTACTTCACAAGGAAAACGATAGTGGAAATCATAATCCATCTGCTCTTTTCCCAAATTGTAGAACTTTTTCAACAAACTGTAATTATATTATAAAATACTTTTGGATTAAGTTCTGTGAAATACTTATTTAAATACAACTTTTAAAATTACTGAACATAATTTTACACCAGGAAAACAAATGAATAACGTAAACAAATAAACAGAAACAAATTATTTAATAGGCACGATGATCAACTGTGAAACTGATAAGTAATTAAATAGAAGATTCTTGAGGTTGCAGTCAAATATTTATTTTTATTGATACAGTAAAAATCGTTTTGGTAATATTGCGATCCCCAAGGGAAATTTAGCGGCATGAGGTTGGTTAAAGTATAACCGAAACGTCGAATTTTTTGTGTACTAATAAATATTTTGATTGCAATCTGAAGAATCTTTTATTTTAGTAACAAATTATGATTTATAAAAAACAAAACCATGTTTTGTTCAACTCGTAACCGACATTTTAATTCACTGTTTCTATTTCTTATTTATATTATTCCTTTGTTTTTTTGATGAAAAATTATATAGAATAATTCGAAACGTAAATAAATACAGATAATAAGATATAAGAGAAATGTTTTAGCGCTGTACAATGTTATGAAATTATAAAAGTGGTAGATAATATATTTTCTGTAACTTTTATTCGAAGCATTTTTTTATAAAATAATTTTGGAATATTGTACAGCGCTAAAACCAATAATAAATGTAATTTGTTAGGCAGTTAGATAAATGAATATTTATTAATAATAACTTAGTAATTACAGCTTTCCAAACCACTGAACTATAGTAATACTGGAACGCGCACTCGTAATCTTTTACGATAACGAAAAACATACGTCGTGGGCCACTCATCTTTGTCTAACACTTGTTTGTAAAACGGTTGTTATGTAAAAACATTGTACAACAAAGACAGATAGCCCTCTCGGTTCGCTTTTCAACGTGAGTGAGCGTACAAGTATTATAATATTTCAATGTTCCAAACAAATTAATTATGAATAAAAATTACCTTAATATTTCATATTTACTAAGATATGTTAAAGTTGAATATTCGTCCAACATTTCTTCTGTCACTCCAGGGTATGTCACATTACTGTTACCCATTTCAGAAATATAACTTTTTTTACCTAAAAAAAACTTATTGAACTACAAAAGAAAATTTACAAAAAACAACTTTTACCTGTTTCCAAAACTGTACACAATATACAACTGTAATAATCTAATGCTTATCTCTATTTTAGAAAGGTGTACTTATCTTTTGCTAATCAAAGTAGATAAGAATATTTATTACTGTTTGGGTAATATATATCAAATTTGACTCATTAGATAATTGTATTTTTTAAAAATGAATTAATTTATCAGCATAATCATTTTGACTCGAAACAAAATAAAAATTAATTTTATCTTAATTGTTGACGACTATTGTTTGAATTTTTACTTTTTAAATAATCTGGGAAACAATAGTGTATTAATAAGTTACTTTATAAGACTTTCCTGGCGAGCATATTATCCGTGCAAGCCTATAAAGTTCAAGTTACGGTCGAGCATTTTGCACATAACAAACAGCACGGTAATATTTCAAAGCGTACTCGTGCGGTAATGTAAGTCATTACTTGTCTAAAATAAGTGGAATACATAGGTTATATCGCACGATCGTAGAGATATTTTTACGGGCTCAGCCCGTAAAAACTCTTTACCGCTAGAGCTAAATAATAGTAGATTTACGATTTAATAATGCAATTTATTGTGTAGGTATTTTCATATCTCACGGCTACCGCACGAAACGTCAGATGAGTTTCATATCTCACGGCTTCTACTAATAAGTTATTATTATTTATTTTATGATTAAGAGCATTGAAATATAGTAATACTGGAACAGTAACTTGTAGGATGAAAGCAAACAACGAATCTGAGACAGATAGATATTATAAGGCCACCTTTCTTTGTCTAACACTTGTACAACAAAGACAAATAGCCCAACAACTTGCTGTCTCTCTCGGCTTGAATATTAACGACAGTTAGCGTTCCAGTATTATATTTCACTCGTATGGAAATACAGTATATTGTACACACCTTTTCATATCTCACGGCTACCGCACGCAACGTTAGATATGAGTTTCATATCTCACGGCTTCTACAAATAAGTTATTATGTTTAAGGGCATTGAAATATAGTAATACTGGAACAGTAACTTGTAGGATGAAAGCAAACAACGAATCTGAGACAGATAGATATTATAAGGCCACCTTTCTTTGTCTAACACTTGTACAACAAAGACAGATAGCCCAACAACTTGCTGTCTCTCTCGACTTGAATATTAACGACAGTTAGCGTTCCAGTATTATATTTCACTAGTATGGAAACACAGTATATTGTACACACCTTTTCATATCTCACGGCTACCGCACGCAACGTTAGATATGAGTTTCATATCTCACGGCTTCTATAAATAAGTTATTATGATTAAGAGCATTGAAATATAGTAATACTGGAACAGTAACTTGTAGGATAAAAGCAAACAACGAATCTGAGACAGAAAGATATTATAAGGCCACCCTTCTCTGTCTAACACTTGTACAACAAAGACAGATAGCCCAAAAACGTGCTGTCTCTCTCGACTTGATTATTAACGACAGTGAGCGTTCCAGTATTATATTTCACTCGTATGGAAATACAGTATATTGTACACACCTTTTCATATCTCACGGCTACCGCACGCAACGTTAGATATGAGTTTCATATCTCACGGCTTCTATAAATAAGTTATTATGATTAAGAGCATTGAAATATAGTAATACTGGAACAGTAACTTGTAGGATAAAAGCAAACAACGAATCTGAGACAGAAAGATATTATAAGGCCACCCTTCTCTGTCTAACACTTGTACAACAAAGACAGATAGCCCAAAAACGTGCTGTCTCTCTCGACTTGATTATTAACGACAGTGAGCGTTCCAGTATTATATTTCACTCGTATGGAAATACAGTATATTGTACACACCTTTTCATATCTCACGGCTACCGCACGCAACGTTAGATATGAGTTTCATATCTCACGGCTTCTATAAATAAGTTATTATGATTAAGAGCATTGAAATATAGTAATACTGGAACAGTAACTTGTAGGATAAAAGCAAACAACGAATCTGAGACAGAAAGATATTATAAGGCCACCCTTCTCTGTCTAACACTTGTACAACAAAGACAGATAGCCCAAAAACGTGCTGTCTCTCTCGACTTGATTATTAACGACAGTGAGCGTTCCAGTATTATATTTCACTCGTATGGAAATACAGTATATTGTACACACCTTTTCATATCTCACGGCTACCGCACGCAACGTTAGATATGAGTTTCATATCTCACGGCTTCTATAAATAAGTTATTATGATTAAGAGCATTGAAATATAGTAATACTGGAACAGTAACTTGTAGGATAAAAGCAAACAACGAATCTGAGACAGAAAGATATTATAAGGCCACCCTTCTCTGTCTAACACTTGTACAACAAAGACAGATAGCCCAAAAACGTGCTGTCTCTCTCGACTTGATTATTAACGACAGTGAGCGTTCCAGTATTATATTTCACTCGTATGGAAATACAGTATATTGTACACACCTTTTCATATCTCACGGCTACCGCACGCAACGTTAGATATGAGTTTCATATCTCACGGCTTCTATAAATAAGTTATTATGATTAAGAGCATTGAAATATAGTAATACTGGAACAGTAACTTGTAGGATAAAAGCAAACAACGAATCTGAGACAGAAAGATATTATAAGGCCACCCTTCTCTGTCTAACACTTGTACAATAAAGACAGATAGCCCAAAAACGTGCTGTCTCTCTCGACTTGATTATTAACGACAGTGAGCGTTCCAGTATTATATTTCACTCGTATGGAAATACAGTATATTGTACACACCTTTTCATATCTCACGGCTACCGCACGCAACGTTAGATATGAGTTTCATATCTCACGGCTTCTATAAATAAGTTATTATGATTAAGAGCATTGAAATATAGTAATACTGGAACAGTAACTTGTAGGATAAAAGCAAACAACGAATCTGAGACAGAAAGATATTATAAGGCCACCCTTCTCTGTCTAACACTTGTACAACAAAGACAGATAGCCCAAAAACGTGCTGTCTCTCTCGACTTGATTATTAACGACAGTGAGCGTTCCAGTATTATATTTCACTCGTATGGAAATACAGTATATTGTACACACCTTTTCATATCTCACGGCTACCGCACGCAACGTTAGATATGAGTTTCATATCTCACGGCTTCTATAAATAAGTTATTATGATTAAGAGCATTGAAATATAGTAATACTGGAACAGTAACTTGTAGGATAAAAGCAAACAACGAATCTGAGACAGAAAGATATTATAAGGCCACCCTTCTCTGTCTAACACTTGTACAACAAAGACAGATAGCCCAAAAACGTGCTGTCTCTCTCGACTTGATTATTAACGACAGTGAGCGTTCCAGTATTATATTTCACTCGTATGGAAATACAGTATATTGTACACACCTTTTCATATCTCACGGCTACCGCACGCAACGTTAGATATGAGTTTCATATCTCACGGCTTCTATAAATAAGTTATTATGATTAAGAGCATTGAAATATAGTAATACTGGAACAGTAACTTGTAGGATAAAAGCAAACAACGAATCTGAGACAGAAAGATATTATAAGGCCACCCTTCTCTGTCTAACACTTGTACAACAAAGACAGATAGCCCAAAAACGTGCTGTCTCTCTCGACTTGATTATTAACGACAGTGAGCGTTCCAGTATTATATTTCACTCGTATGGAAATACAGTATATTGTACACACCTTTTCATATCTCACGGCTACCGCACGCAACGTTAGATATGAGTTTCATATCTCACGGCTTCTATAAATAAGTTATTATGATTAAGAGCATTGAAATACAGTAATACTGGAACGGTAACTTGTAGGATAAAAGCAAACAACAAATCTGAGACAGACAGATATTATAAGGCCACCTTTCTTTGTCTAACACTTGTACAACAAAGACAGATACCCCAACAACTTGCTGCCTCTCTCGACTTGAATATTAACGACAGTTAGAGTTCTAGTATTATTATATTTCACTCGTATGGAAATACACATTTTTTCATATCTCACGGGTTCTACTAACACGTTAAGAGTCGTCGAGTTATATCTTATTTTTCTGGGAGATTTATTTCCAATCCAATTCTTAAAAACATTGATTTATTGCTCTGTCTCTTATTCTCAAATTTTAATAAAACCTGTAATAAACATTTTAACAATTTTTATTTAAGACTTTGTTACACTCTTAATTGTTGATTAACAATGAAAAAATAATATGGAATATTGTTAGTAAATTATACAACAACACTGTCAGTAAAATTAAAACGATTAAAATGGCATGAAATATTTAGATGCACCGATATAAAATTAATTAATGTATTTTATGATTGATTTTTTTAAATTATCGAAAATGAATAACGGTCCTTGTTGAGCCCCCCGCCCTATTAACTTTGGGCAAAGCCCCTAGTCATCTATTAGTATTACAACTTTTACTAATTTCATTATCATCAAAAATAATCTGCCGTCGAATACTCTTCAACTTATTAATTTCCTCAACGCCAGAATCAACTTTCCGGTTATCAATATTCATGACCTTATCCTGCAGGACCTTCTTCGAGGAGTTTTGGGTCTTGGCGGGCTCCAAGGGTACGTACCCGGTGGGCGGCTTCAGGTTCTTGTAGTTAGCAGCGGAGTCTCGGACCTGCTGCATGATCTCGTCGAAGGTTTTGCCCCGAGTGACGGAGTAGCTGTGTTGACGAGCGATGCGGAGCATCCGGTCGCTTGTGCTTCCTGGTTGGCGGGGACCGTTGGACATGAGGTCCGGAACTAGCTGTTTGATTACTTTGCAGAGGATTGAAGCGAAGCCGCGGAATTGTGGGTGGGACATGTTGATTTGTTGGGCGCGGAGGGCTTCTGACACCGCCCATAACATTTTCTGGAAAATGGTGTTGTTAATTAGCTAGTATTTTTACTTTCTTATATAAAGTATAAGGAAGTATTGGAATCATGAAAAAAATCGCTGACGAGATTTTTGCGAAAATATTTTGACGTCCACTGAATCCGTTATGACCGATTTCTCAATGATGATTGTGTGTGCGGATGGATGGATGGATGGATGTCCGTGTGCGCAATATCTCATGAACGAGACAAGATATATAAACGAAACTTGGAATTTATAAGTTTCATGAAAATATGAAGAGCTGAGTTGATTTTGAATGAAATTGACTGGACATACAAAACAATATATGCCATTTATTTCAAAAATAGAATCAGCTGTGAGAAAAAATTTCAAATGAAAGATGTTAGCAAAAGTATTTGGAATATAAAATGTTATTGACTCTTTTCTTGTACACGCTTCTAATTTTGAGAAAAACTAAATTATATGTTTTAGAATATATTTCTATAATGTTAGTTACACTGGGTACAGGATACTAAAATATTTTTAATATCTATGTGTCAAACGTGCCAAATAATTGTGAAGTGTCAAAAATATGTGTCGTATGAAATATTTTAAAAGTAATATTTGTATTATTAGTTAGACTATATTGAGAACAAAGTTAAACAGGTTTAACATCTATATATCAAATAAATGTCAAAATACGCAATGAACAAGACAGACGTGTTCAGTTGGTTTTATTTGTATAAGAAAGTAGTATGGTGCCCACACCAGATTTTTTGTATGAGCTCCAGTTCAAATCAAACAAAGGAAAAGTGTTTAATTTTCACCATATTTATCATTTTTATAATTGTATATCTTATAAATGTTACGTAGATTATTTTTGTAAAGGTAATCAGGTAATATTAAGTAATCCTTATTATTTTATTAACTTGTCGAACCAACCTACGATGGCAACGTAACAACCACATCTCCTAATTATTTAAGTATAATTTCTTTCAGTTTGATTCTGTCTTTCGTAATGGATAGTAATATTTATTTTAGGCAATGTGTTGGTGACGAGTTTATACTTCAGATATTCATTTCGGTGAGTTTTCCTTGACTAATTATACATCGATCATATCAGCATTGTTGAATTGCGTTGCAAGATAATCGACGAGCTTAAATATTACAAATATTACTTTTAAAATATCTCACACGACACATATTTTTGGCACTTCATAATTATTTGACACGTTTGGCACATCTTGACATAGATATTAAAAATGTTTTAGTTTTTGTTCCCATTGTAACTAAGATTATAGAAATATATTCTTAAACATATATTGACAACTAATAACACTTTAAAGATAACTTTGTATTTTATATTGGTGCTTCACTTCTGAGGATAACTTATCTGTAGATCAGTAAATTGTTACATTATCTGGAACTACACAATATGGCCCAATTATTTAAACGAAGGTTGTGATTATAATTTGAAAAATGTTTATAATATCTGTACAAGTAAGAAAATTTAATACAAGTTCATTTACCATTGACAACAAATACATGTTAAGAAAGTACTACACAATTTCAGATTTCACGAAATATCTCTAAAAATTGGCATAAACTTTTATTGTATTTCTATATAATATAAACCCTAAGAAACTCAATGCTGTAGAGCGCATCGTCATATCTATTAAATTTATAGAGATATGGCAATTTTCGATGCTTTTCGAAATGCTACTTTGAGTGGCTGCAACTCAAAATCTATTAAAGATATTGAAAAATAGACTCAGTTCTGTTCGTTTCATGCATTTTATTACAAATTAGCAAATTTTGAAAATTTTGAAATTTTTCGATTTTCCCCCCCAAATTTCGATAGGCGATAACTCGATAAATATAAAAGATACAGACTCGCAGACTGGACCATTCGATTCAGCTCATTAAAATACATAAGTATGTAAAATTTCATTAAAATTGCTTTACGCGTTATAGAGTTAGAGCAAAATGTGTGAAAATGACGTTTTTGGCGAAAAACGCCTTGACGTTTGGCCTGAAAAAGGCCATTTTCAGACTTTTTGCTCTAAAATTTTAACCCACCATCCGAATGTTCTGAAATTTTTAGGGTTTATGTATTTCGATGAGCTGAATCCAATGGTTTAGTCTGCAAGTTCGTATCTCGTTTATTATTTGAGATATCGCTGATCGAAATTTTGAAAAAAAAAATTCAAAATTTTTAATTTTTAAAAAATTTGATATTTTGTTATAATATGCACGAATAACACAAAACTGAAGAGTATTTTTCGATATCTTGCGTAATTTTTGAGTTGCAGTTCCTCAAAGTTGCACTTCGAAAAACATCAAAAACCGCCATATCTTGAAAAATTTAAGAGATATGATGATGAGCTCTGCACCAGTGAGTGTTTTAGGGTTTATATTATATAGAAATACAATAAAAGTATATGCCAATTTTTAGTGATATTTCGTGAAGTACATCATATGAACTGTGTTTAAATGAGTAAGAAGAATGTTTTACGGAAATAAGAAATATAATAAATTTACAAGTGAATTCGGTAAATATTATAAATATTTTAATTGTTTTCTAATAATATATTAGTCAAATAAATTTGTGTGTTTATATTTATAGTGCAACTTTGACAAGTATCAAAAGAACTCCTTGAAGAACTTCATTTCTTTGTATGGACTGTTATTAGTTCTATACTTTTCGTACAAAAAATATTGTACAAACCTCTTGCGTGAACTCGGTTCTCGCATTTGGAATGTAAATAACTATTTCGTGCACATTTCTGATGATGACAAACTGAACAATATAGAATACTTAACCAATTTTTTTTTTTTTTTGGATATGGATAAGACAAGTTTTGGAAATCAGCCCTTGATTTGAACCTGACAACTCAATAATAAGACACAAGAGAAGTGCAAAGAATTAAGAATAGAATAGGTGTGTGAGGGAGAAGCACAAAGAAACATGACGTCACAACTGCTATCTTTAAAACTCAACCATCTTTTAAACTTATATATTTTATAATTTTGTGAATCTAAAACACTAACCTGTTTATGTAAATCGCTGAGTTCCCCACGAGCAGAACTGGGCCTCTGTATAACCTCACTGTTCCTCCTCTGCATGGCCACCCCTCCCGCGGAGGCCTCCCTCATAGCGTGAGAGTTCTGCACGTCGAACGACAGACTCCTGGGGAACTTGCTGGGCGGGTGCGACTCGAAGTCTTCGCCGCGTTTTCGTTTCTTATCACAGATGGAGGTCGCGGTGGGCGACGTGAACAGCGAGCGCTTGGACTTGGTGCGCTGCGCTTGTGTACAGTCTGCAGAGGAAACCGTCGAGCGGTTGCTGAAAAATGTTAATTTATTGTTGGATTCAGTGAGTTTGTATTTTGTTCTCACCTGTTTTCTGGGCTTTGGAAAAGGGCTCGTTTGGTACTGCTGATTTTTGAGCCCCCGGGTTTGGGGTCGTCGTCCAGGCCCCCCATGTTTAGTCGACGGACTGATCGTTTTTTGGCGGAACTATTCGGAGTTTTAATTCGTTTTTGTGGACTTTTTCGTGGACTCCGCTTCCATGGACTTTTCCGTGGACTTCTTCGTTTATTGAAGAGAGCATTTCTCCTAAAAAAAAAACTATTTATTAACCTACATGAAATTTATTTGTTAATTGCAGTTTCTAGAAGATCAACACATACCCCTACTCTATCACCTAAACTATTTTTCTATAACACGGTTTTGGAAACTAGGCATTCCACAACTAAAAATTGTTATGGAATCACTAATATTCCATACGTTACGTATGGAATATTTTCGACGAATCAGAACCGTTTATTAGCGCGATATATGAAGTATCTTGATTCAGTTACTATTTTTACGTCTGTTTGTTTTAATTTGATTTATTTAAGTTTGACGTTTACAACAGTTTTATATTTGTATTTTTTATATATTTCCAAAATCTTGTTATAGAAAGTATAGTCTACAACATGTAACGGAATGGCATATCTCACACTCGCAAACCGTAGCCCTCGCCTTCGGCTCGGACTACAAACTTTTTGCTCGCGTGGAAATGTGCCATTCCTTTACTTGTTGTAGAATATACTATTAAAAGCTACAAAAATAAAACAAAAATGTATGCAACATTATTCTATCTAATATATTTTTTTAATTTGCTTGTCCAAAAAACCTGATAGGCCTTCAAGTAAACTACCACTTCTGGTTGTTGATTAGCTCCCAAAATATAATTTTAACCCTTAATTGAGAAGAATGATTGTGAGCGTAAATGCAGTAGGGAAAGGTTTAAATCTGCTATTGAATGTCGATAAATGTAAAGTGTTGGTGTTTGAGAAGATTGATTTGGTGACTGATTGTAATGTTTCAGTAAATGGTGTGAGACTGGAACAAGTGAATAAATTTGCATATTTGGGTATTATGTTCTCGAAGGATGGACGTATTGACCGGGAGATTGAGTGTCTGCAGGGTGCAAGGTATTTGGGTACTCTGGATAAATTTGCTCGAAACGTGAATGTATCTAGAGATGCTCGATTGAGTGTTTATAATGGTGTGTTGGTGCCTACTGAATGTTGGGTGTGGATGAAGAAGCATGAACGACGTATAACTGCTGTGGAAATGAGGTATTTGAGAGGAGTATGTGGGTATACGAGACGTGATCGTATACGGAATACATTGGTGTTTGGTAAGTGTGAAATTGAGAAGAATGTTGTTAAGAAAGTGGGAGTGAGTCAGTTGAGGTGGTTTGGACATGTTGAGTTGATGAAACTATATATGTCTGTGAGATTGAAGGTGAACGATTGCGTGGACGTCCGAGGAATAATTGGTAAGATATAATTGATGGTTTGTTGCGTGAACGAATGATTCGGAGTGTGAAGAATAAACGAGCATGTATGAATGTGGACGGAGCGAAGTAGTGGAATGTTTGGAGGAGATTGATTGTTGGTTGACCGTGTTTCTGGGTTCGTGCTACCCCACTGAGTGGAACATAGCGTGATGTTATGTATTTATTTATGTATGTATTGGTACAGTGGGATTTTTGAAGACCCCAGTGTATTTAAATCTAGTTGTTTAATGTTTCGAATATAACTAAATGTTTGAGTTTTCCAGTAGCTTCATGAATCGACACACTCGACTTAATGACGATCACATGAATCTATATATTTCTTAGTTAAGTAGATAACAATTGGGGTCTCTGTTGACCCCACTGTACCAGTTACGTTCAATTTATAATGAACATGTCTCGGTGTTTTGTAACTGAACGTGAGTTGTATATTTTAATGATCGCGAGCGAAGATGAAAATGACAAAATACAACATTTTTAATGCAGAAAGCAAACACATTTCAAATGAAACAGATGCAGAAAGAGGTGCAAATGTAAATAAAAAACACCCCTGTTATTTTTTTCCTGTTGCCCTAAAATATAAATTTGATATCATAGGTGATGTATTCAAGTACACTAATTTGTATTTTGTCTCGTTCGGCTCCTGAAAATTATTTTTGGCAGTTTTACGCCCCAATAACCAAGAGGCTGTTAACAGAGGATTCGTATTTTTTCTATATCGTTTATTTGCTGAATGTTAATTTTATTTTCTTTAGTTTTATGTGTGTTCTGTTTAAATAGATGTAAATAAAGATATAACATCAAGTTTTTTCATAAATTTCCATTTTTTACCTACATTTTGCAGTGGGGTCAATAAAGACCCCACTATACCAGATATGGGTTAAAATAAATTCGTCAAACATCGTGCAAAACAGAGACGTTAAAACGTGCTACCTATTGAAAACTTACTATTGAAATTTGTGACTCACCATAATAGCTTGCGGGAAGCAATTATTTAGAGTACTGGGTTCATTGAGTTGGACAGAATTTTTTCTTATCAACTAATGAATGTACATTTGGTTATCAGGAAAAATGTTTCACAAACAAAAGTAAAGAACAATGCATTTACAGATAACACAAAGGTTTTTAATCTTGTGCAGATTAGATAAGAAAATATGTGCAGAGTGAAGTAGAAGACAAAGGCAGCTAGTTGTAAATAAAATCTAACTGTCAATCGTACCTTTTAAGGTTGTTATATTATTATTTTTACCTCCCGCCACATCCTGTAAGGGAGGTATAGGAATCATACTAAAAAATTCGGTAGTGAGTTTTTAGTGGATGAGCACGTTTTAGAGTCCAAAAAATATGATTTTAATAGTTTCGCGATGATGTCTGTCTGTGTCTGTCTGTCTGTCTGTCTGGAGTTACGGTTTCTCAAAAACTACTAAACTGAAAATTTTGATGTTTTGTATATATCAATTGTAGCTCCTTTAGAATAGTTGATTAGTTGATTTTTGTTAATTAAATTTGTTGTTATTTCAGTGGTTATTTTTTCTTAAAATGTTCTTAAAAATAACAGAGTTTAAGATACAAATAAATTGAGTACAACAATTTTCCCTTTGTAAGATCAAAACAATTTTTTATAAGTTATTCAAAAGTCTTAATTGAGCAAATGATATGGTTCTGGGCTCTTATATGTGACGAGAGGTATTAAGAAGGAACAATAGTGAGTTTTCAAGAGATAAGCACATTATTGGAGCCCTTAGAATACGATTTGACTAGTGTTAAGATAACTTAAAAATTTAATGACGTTAACAGTCTTATTTTAAATTTTGTTTTTAGATGTTACTAGCTAAGTAGAAATGGACATTCCATGCCAGTTGTACACTAACTTTATCCTTTTTCTACGACCACGATATTATTTCCTAATTAATTTATATTTTAATAATAAATTTGTCCCGCTTTCACCATTCCAATATTTGACAATTCTAAATAAGTATCCTGACAATTTCATGAGTTGTAAAATATATAATGCATTTTAATGTGCATCAAAGAAATGAATGTAAAAAGAGCCTTAAAAATTATTAAATATATATTAATTACTAAGGAATACTATAGTTTGTATGATTTTTTTTGATGATTGTACCAATTCTTTATTTTAATTATAATTCTTACATCTGTATTTCTTAAGTATTGTTTTGTTAACATTAATGAATAATTATTCAATAGTTATATCACGAGTGCTAAGAATTTAATCGATTCAATTCTTTAGCACGAGGGGGATATGTCAAGATTATTTCATGAATTCATAGCATAAACATCAATATTTCCCGAAGAAATTGAACTTAAACGTTGATTTTGACACATTTTCACATAAATAAATCGGTACACTCATAAACAAAAAGCACCATAAATTATGTTGTTGTAGTGTAACTATAGCAAATTGATTGTTTTTCTTTTTATTTGTCAATTAAATGTCAAAATTTGTAAATAAAAATAGCTTGAATTGAATAATTCAGCATGTTTAAAGATATAGAATACCAGTAAAGGTAAAAAACATATAAGTATCTTGCTTCTGCAACTAATTGTCCAGCTAAATATGCCTTCAAAATGTTTAAAATTTGCATATAAAAACTAGCTTCAATTTAATCGCGAATAAACAGCATCACTTATCTAAAATGCACAACAATGGAAAATGAGACATTCTGATTGGTCAAGTTTGTAATGAATGAAATAATCACAGTAATTATGTATGTATGTACGCTACAAATAATTTATTTATATGTTTGTACTAATTATTGCCAAATTCCTTTTTCCTTTCGATTTTGTAGGAAATAAATATATTATTATTATTATTATTATAATGGCACCTGTACTGAAATGAAGTAACCTGTATTGAAATACTTACAAAACAAATTAATTTCGCACGATGCTTGCAATGTACCTCATATCCCTAGCAACAACTAACATACAATCAGCAGATTTCTAAGTGGTCGTGTGCTCAAATAGTTAAATAAACTAGCAAATCCAGTTGATAAAATTTTAAAATATAATGTAAACATACCTGGGGTCAATCATCAACTGCCGATGCACACTCGAGGAGTTCCCCAAAACAGAGAGCTTAGCCCCAGCTTGAGCTTGCTGCAAACTAGCCGAAGAAAACGTGATCCGTCGACGAGCCAGATGGCTCAGACGACGTCCTGGTGATCTGGCAGCCCAGCGCAACCGTGCCGTGCGCCGCTTGGTGGCACTGCTCGGAGCCGCTGCCCACGGAGTGCACGAGGAGGCCGTCTCGGCCCCCACGTAGCGCGTGAGGTAGCGGGTGCAGTGTTGCTCGATGTCTTCGGATACTCGGCTGCGGTTGTGACTAAATGAGGAGAGAATTATTTGTGGGGTGGAGTTTGATTCGTAATTAACGTTTTTAAGTTTTTTAGAAATAGACTTTTTCTTTTAGAAATATGTTTTCTTCAAACGTCATAAAAGTACGTTGTTATGTATTTGTATTCAACAAGCAGAAGTTCAATATTGTCGCCGCTGGCGTAAAAGTGTCTCCTTGGCAACACATTTACTCCGGCGGTGGACAAAGTAAAATATCATGCAAAATAGTAAGGTTGTAATTCAATAATTTGACAGTTAAGAATAAAACAAATAAACAAAAATAACAAAATAACATATTCTGTGGCAACTAGAAATACTGGATACGGTAGAATATTTGTTGAAGTTTTGAGCATTTTTTGATGTTATAATGTCTATTTTATATGTTTGAAGAAAAAAATAGCATGTGTTATTCGGAGTAAATGTGACTTTGTATGCTTCGCATGTAATTGTTCGACTCGCTTCGCTCGTCGTTCAAACTTTCATGCTCAGCACCCAAAGTATCACATTTACTCCTAATAACACAATATACTATTATTTGTATTGTTTATTACATCCCAAAATTACTTCAAAAATTAATTACTTCATTGTTTTATTATTTTTACTAACTTGATCATAATAGTGATAAATTATAACATATACCGGGTGTAGAACTAAAAATTAGCAAAGAGGATTTTCAATGCTATTTTTTTTACATTGCTGCAAGTTTTCACTTTACAGCAAAAGTGTAAATAGAAAAGTTGTTCAGAATATAAAAATGCATGCAATAAGACTCATTTGGTTACCTGAATATTAATATTTCACGATACATCTATCATAATAAAATTGATATTTATTAGAAAAATTGTAACATAAGCCATAGAAAAAATACAAAACAAAAAATATATGACTTTTAAAAAACAGCATGTAATTTTATTTTAAATGTTTGAAACAATACCAAACAGAAAATAGTTATTTACTTTGTCCACGTGCGAAGTATAACGTTTTATCCAACATCTCTTAATAAATGCTAAATTTATTCAAGACATATTATTTGACAGTGACATATGCTTTAAATTTTCTAAATTAAAATGTCAATCGAAGTAGCTACCAAAGTGTTGTGTGTTATTATTATTGTTATAAATAAAAAATTACTCACTAGTTACTTTTCTCAAAATTATACCCACTAGTGGGTAAACTGTTACTTTCCTTGTTTAAAATCGCCATATTTATAGAGCATATATTGGGATGTATTGGTTAATAATAATTTATTGTACTAGTGTGGAATGTGACATATTAGTCACAAAAGAAAAAATTTAGTCACGAACCAGAAGGGTGAGTGGCTACTTTTCTTGAGTTATAAACATTTATTCATTCGATATATCAATAAAAAAATTTCTATCAACGTTTCTCGAATATATTATACATAGTTTAACTTCGATGTAGGTACCATAAATGACACGTATTTTAAATGTATGTGTGTGCTAAAAGTATAAAAAAAATACTTACTAGAGTCCATGAAATCTGCAGTTCATAATTTCAGGCCATTTGCATTTGTCAACATCTTCTTGAGAGCTTGTCACAAGTAGAGATTTCACACTTTTGTCTTTACCTTCCACACTTTCATTTAAACAATTATTTACACTTTTCGATTCAGTATCGTCTTTATTTACACTTAAAAACAACTGTTTATTATTATTTATTTTCTCCAACATTTCACCAACAGTAAGTTGCAGAATAGTCACCGAAGGCGGAGGCGGAACCCCACTCAGAGTCTCTTGAATACGTTTCAATAATTTTCTATCATTTCTCAAGAATTGTTCATTGGGTATAATAGGTTTTTGTGTTTGTGAAATGTTTGTTATAGAAGTTTCAGGTTCTGGTTCGTCTTCAGAAAATAATTCGGGAGAGAGATTAGGATTCATTGGGTTGGGGAATGATTTTGTAGGGGTGTTATTTTGTGAGGTTAAACACTGTTCAACTGCTTGAGAAATAATATTTTGTCTATTTTCACCTTCAGAAACACAAATAGGTTGACTTGGGTTGATTGAACTGTAACTGCTCAAACTGTCTTGATCAAAATATTGAAGAACACTATTGTTATCTTGCGTATTCGTTAAATAGCTACCGGATGTTTCTTCCAAAGAAAACTTTATTAAACTACTAAACTGTTCGTAATTATTGGTATTGTCACACAACAACGGGGGCCCTTCTAATTTTGGTTCATCAAACACAGCATCTTCACAAAAATACACTCCGCTTGTAGATGCCAACGTTTGCAAACACTCACCATGTTTGGAATGGAGAGAAATCTCTTCAACTACTTCAAACGAAGGGTCAGAGTTTGAATTTGAGCTAAATGATTGTGGGTCAGGATTGTGGTTAGTAAAATATCCACTATCATTATAAAGTATTGAAGATCCTGTTGGATCAGTGTCTGGACTTGAGTTATGCATTTTATATTCTTCGTTTGGGTAGAATTTCAACATTTTCGAAACGCATTGCATGTTTTTATTCACTAAAGTTAATATACGATTACCTCCAAAAGTTATTTATAACCACACGCATTTTTGGAACGTGGCGCGTCACAAACTTTTATGCCCGCTTTTAAGTCATATTTTGTATTATTTATAGCAACAATGCAGTCTTAATACAAGTATATAAGTTAAAACACATGTTAATAGTTCATTAATAAGTTTTTAATTCACCTTTTTAAGTTATAAACTAAAAAGCACATCACATTCACCAACCGTTGCTGGTTCATTTTTGAGGCGGTCAGCTGTTACCGTTCAGCTGTTTTCGTCAGTGGCTCTCCAACGCTGGGCCGTAACGGAAAATTTTAAATATGAATAAATTAAAACACGATATTTTAATACATATTTAGGGATTTAAGTTGATATTTCAAATTATTTTATGCTTGATTTAGTTTTCAATTTATATTTTAAAATATTAGATTCTACGGGTGTAGAATTAAAATGTGGAATATAGGGATTTTGATATTGCCACTTTACACCAAAAGTGTAAATACAAAAATCATTCAGAATTTAAAAATGCATGCAATAAGGCCATTTTAATTACCTAAATATTAGTATTACACGATATATCAATCAAGTCAATATTTATTAAGAAAATTGTGTTATGGAAAATTAAACAAACTAAAAATATTTGACATTTCAGAGAACTAATTTATATTTATTTATTACATTGCTGTACTATTTTCTGTAGAAATTTCGTAGATTATAATGATATGACAAAATAGAGTTTATTTCAATCTGTTAAATAAATTCATTTTTAAATTTTGAATAACTTTTGTATTTACGCTTTTGTTTTAAAGTAAAAATTTACAGCAATATAAAAAAATAGAACTGAAATTCCTATTTTGAAATGTTCAATTATTGGCTTTCCTAATTATTTTACATCAAAAAAGTTAAATTGTTTATTGTAGAGGAAGAATTTCTGCATTTTTTTTTGATACTAATATTTATAATTTTACTCTACATGGAACCGGAATAACGACGGAAATGTTTATTGGTTCTTAAAATCATTAAAAATGAACTAATTAAAAGTTTTTGGTTGTATGTGTCATCAATGTTTGATTTCAAGTGTCTTAATTAAAAATGTATAATTTGGAAGAAAAACTAGATATAGTGAAATAGTTTTATGGTCAAAATAGTGCTCGACAAAAAATTATTAAATATAATAATTTCTTACAGGCAGATTCATAAAAGAGATTAGCATTAACTCCATTTTTATTATTGCTCGTAACTTCATTTTCCAATCTCAGAACATAATTATTTAACTGTTGTAATCAAGATTGGTAAGCATAAAATTTTACACATTTTGATAATATAATTCATTTAGGAACGAAGTTACAGATGATGAAAAAAATGGAGTTAATGCTAATCCCTTTTATGAATCTGCCTGTTAATAAATATCACATTTAATTATTTTATTTCTTGGCACTGATGATTTTAAGAACCAATAAACATTTCCATTCTTTTTCCGGTTCCAGATAGAGTATAATTATAAATGTTAGTATCAAAAAATGCAGAAATACTTCATCTACCATAAACTAATTAATTTTTTGCAGTAAAATAATTAGGGAAGCCAATAATTGAACATTTCAAAATCCTGTATACCAAATTCAATTCAACACCCGGTATATTGTATTAAATATGAATATGATAAAACAATAGATTAGTAGTATTTTGGTGGATGAAGACAAAAATAAAACAAGATAATATAGTTAAATACAACCATTTATTGTTGAAATAACAATCTAAAGTTTCAATACACCTAATATTACAAAACAAACATTCTAACCTTAAAATGAATCACATAGTTTTATATAACGAGAATAGAATCTCAAGTCATCAAACGTAAGAATCTAACACAAATACATTTATTACATGGTTAACACAATACAAGTCCCTTGTTAAAAAATAACTATAGATTATTACAATGTGTGTATCACCCAAATTTCATGGCAAAATATCAATTTCGATACACCTGTAAACGTGGTTCTCTAAGGCCTGATAGTCAAAGAATGCGAAGTTGCATTTTGGACATACAAACTTCTGTCTCTCGTCCTTAAACATTCAAAATTATCATTAACATAACCTTAGTTATACACTACTTCAAACAAGATGAACTTTAAAATCATTTCCAAAACCATTGGTACCATGAGCCCTTTTTTGTGGGTATTTTAACACATAAGAGAAGTGTTTTAGCGCTGTAAAACTATTTAAAAAATACTTCAAATAAAAGTAGTAGACGATTATATTTTCTCTGTAACTTTTATTTGAAGCATCCTTGTTATAAAATAATTTTAGAAAATTATACAGCACTAAAAACTTCTATTAAAACACCCAAAAACAGAGCTCACGGTATCTGCCAAATAGATTTTATAAAATCATAAAATGAGGAAGAATATTGGCAAGACGATATGCGCACGAAATACTTTATACAATTTTCAAAATAATTTTAGTAAATGGAGGAAACTTTCAGAACTCGTGATGACATAAAAAAAACTTTTGGATGTAGTTCTGTAGATATAAATTTATTTAAATTCAACGTTTCGAATTTATTAAACATAATTCTTCGTCAAGAAACAAAAGAATTCTAATTCGAAACGTTGAATTTAAATATAGATCTACAGAACTATATCCAAATCCTTTTATGTCAAAATAATTTTAAAGGATTGTATGTAAAAACATATTTAATATATTTCTTAAACGTGTAGATTTGTAGTAAATATTATTATAACCCTGAATTCGTTGATTGAAACTGTTAAATTAGTGACTGAAAATTGATTTTGACAAGTGCCCCACCAGAATCTGGAATATCAATTGCCAACGTAACGATTCAAAAATTTTGCTGTACTGTTTTGCAGGATGCAATTTATTGACTCCGTGTTTTTTCTTTAGCAATAAATTGGTCAAACATGTTCTATTTTTCAAAAATATTTTAGAGAATTCTATAGGATTTTAATCAAAAATTTTAGTGGCATTGGTGATAGCTGATATCATGTTGGTACTACTGAACTGTTACAATAGTAAAACGAACAATATTTTTGTTCCTAGCAATTTATTGACTAATAATTTGCGTCGATTAGAATAGGCATTTAGAACATGTTCTATTTTTCGACAATTTTTTGGGAATTCTAGGGGATTTTTGTTTGCCAATCACTCAAACTTGTTTATGTCATTTTTGTACCAATATTTTGTATTTTTGGTGTTGTTTATTAAACGAAAATGTTGTACAATTTTACTAGAGACACTACAAGAATTGTAAAATCTTTATATGAACAAAATCAATAAATAAAAATATTAAATGTCAGTAGCATAGGTGGCAGTTGATATTGTGTTGGTACTACTGAAATTATCACAATAAACTGATAGAAAACTTTTTGTTCCTAGCAATTTATTGACTAATAATTTGCGTCGTGTAGAACAGGCATTAGAACATGTTCTATTTTTCGACAATTTTTTAGGGAACTCTAGGGGATTTTAGTCATTACCAACCATTCAAACTTATTTTGGGTTTATGTCATTTTTGATCGTGTAAAATTATTTTTAATTGTTCAACAAATTCAAGTCCTGGAATATCGTCTTGCCAACCTAAATCTTCTTGAAAAAAAATGTAAACTCTATAAAAATATTTGCTCATCTTATTTGAAATAAAAAGTTTCTAATTATTAGTTATATTTAAAAATATTTGTATAGTATTTGGATAGGTAAAATAACGCACAAACTTATGTAGAATTTAGAATGCAAGAATCGATGTGATCCTCTAGCAATCGCAGTGACCGGAAACTGTTACTGCATACCGGACAAATGAATTGCGCCAATGGAGGTGACTGCTAATTTGAAATAAATAAAATATTGTTAACATTTACTTGTCAATTTCATTCAATGTGTAAGTCATTTTGTACAGAGTTTCAAATAGTTTTATTTATGATTAGCCATGCAACTATATTTATACTATAAGCATTAGAAGTGTACAATATTATTCTAAATATTTTTTAATACAATAATATTTACTCTAACTCATTTATTTACTGAGATATATTCAAGAAACTAAATAGATTTTCAAACAAACTTATTACTTTCAGTAGATGGAAGTTATCGTTGAAAACTCACTACCGGTACTTTTGACTCGTCTGGGAGGTAAAAAATATACCAAGAAACCCCACCGTTCTTCTCCCGAAATTGTGAGGAAATAGTTATTTGTATCACAAGGTTGGAAACAGCTATTTTGAGAGTGCGAGTTTATTTTGATAGGACGAGCCGTAGGCGAGTCCTACAAATACGAGCACTCGCAAAATAGTTTCCAACCGAGGGATACACAAGATTTTTCGCGCCTACATTTATCTAAATTTAATAAATAAATTTAATTTATTACTCATTTTCTTAATGACAGGGAATTTTTTTATGTTGCTAACTTCACAATATTTGAATGTCAATTATGTTTATTTTCCAGTATCATAACCAAAAATATCTACATATTTTTATTTTTATTTTACACTGCAAATACAATTATAATTACTTACAAATATGTTTAAAATCCATAAATATTCTGTTTTCTTGTATTGTAAATACTCAATTGTAGATATATTGCCATAATATTTTTATGTCAATGTAATACTTTGACATTTCTAGCGTCAGAAGTTAGCTAAAATTAGTGAAGTGATGCCAACATATAACCATAAAAAGTAAGCAATTTTTGTCGAACTAGTACGACAAAAACATGATTTCTGACCGATTTAGAGATATGTAATTGTATCAATGACGGACGGCGGCGCGAAAAATATAGAAGTGTTACCAATATTAATGTTATTTACAAAAAATATATTCTAAAAATTATAAATAAATGCCTAATTTAATTGAAAATTGTTTTACAATTATGTCTCATATTTTTATTTTGTAGATTAAACCACAATTTGACAGCTTTAATTTATATTTAAGATTGGTTCATTGGCAACACTGCTACACCGCCTTGTGTCTGATAACCTAACTTTTAACATGTCAGTTGTGTTGTCAAAGTGTATTTGGGGTCCGAATAAAACATGTAAAAAAAATGTTGTGTCTAACACGAGCGGAAAGTTCCACTCTCGCTCTAATTGCCTCATTCGCTGTGCTCATGAGATAAAGTTTGAGTGGGAAAAAGAAGCGCTTTCCTCTCGAGTTAAACAAATAACTCTTTCCTTACTATTTCGGAAGAAAGTTCAGCTTGCATGTGGTGAAAATTTTTTAACGCCCTAGGGTGTTATTTGGTATATAACAGCCCTGATAGCAGGGATGTTACAATAATAACGTAACGGTCAGACATTAAAATTATAAAATGACTATTTTGAATCTCTGCACAAATTTCATGAACACAAAATGTAAAGATAAAGAAGAAAATCACGGAGAACAAAAGCGAACATGAAAACAACCTCTTTCTCAATTTCTCTTACGCTCTCTCTCTCTCATTCTCTGTAGAAACAAATGAGCAGGTTAATTTAATTTGTACCATTCAGGTTATTAATCAAAAGAAGCCAGAAAAATTAATTAAACATTAGTAGAAGACCTAACAGTTATGTTAGTGTTGTTATAACTGACCGAGTATAAAAATGATTCAACTTACTTCTCTGGGGGCTGAAGCAGAGGCTGCTTGGTTTTGTGCTATGTACTGCCCGCCGGGCATCTGGACATGCACGAACTTGTCGTCACGACGAAGTCGCTCTACCTCCTCCAGGAGTTTCTGGTTCCGGCGTTGGAGATGGTGGAGGTCTTCGGCGATGCGGTCGCGTTCTGTTTTTAGTTCGTTGCGCGCGTCGCGCTCTTGGTTGAAGTCGGTTTGGTAAACTTCCACCTTTGAGTTTAAACAGTGAGAAATAAATTAGGTGGATGGTTAGTCGCACTATTTTTAGGTCTAGTACAGCCTAATATTCATGTAATAGTAAGTTGAGGTAAACTCTATTAGCCGATACAAAAAAGTGAAAAAAATCAAATAAAAAAGCCAAAACTATTCTACATTTTTTAAATTGTAACAAATTTCACTCTAAATCAATTATTTACTGAGAGCCCAAAAACTACCACTTCCGGTTATTGGATTATCAACTGTAATTACACAAGAGCTTTTATTTTACCGGATTTTCTGTTCGTTACGAAACGAAGAAAATAAAATGCTCGAGTGTAATTCGACGAGATAATTTAACGACATTATTTATGAAAAGGTTTATTTAAAACTGCAATTGGTGAAAGTAAAATTAGTATGTATCATATTTTTGACATATAATGCAATTGACATGAATGTAGTTAGTATTTTGATCTGGTTACTAGGAGAAAGATAAATAACGTTTTATCTAGTGTTGGCCAATCGGAAAAGTTCTAAAATGAAATATTTCCAAAATGGAAATTTAACGAGAATATTTCTTTGCCATTTAGAAACTTTACAAAATAAATATTTGTAGTTTATGCTTATTTAAAAAACAAACTATTTAAAATAATAGCAAATTGGACGAAGCATATGTAGCAAACGCTACAAAAATGAGAAAGCATATTTTAAAATGTAATACTTGTCCATCAGCAGAAAAACAAAAACTTAAATAAGAATTTGAAGACGTATGCACTAATAGCGTGGTATGTATATTATTATTATGATAGTTATTGTTTCCAATGTTGTTATTTTAAACACAAACATTATTTTTGTCATTTACATACTTTGAAAACACGAATGAAAGTTCCATATTATATTTTTCTTGGGAGTATTTACCAAAAAATAACTTCCCGGAAATTTGACAACTCTACTTTTATCACTTGCAAAAAGTTATCTTCCTATTTATCCGCTATCAAAACGATAAAATTGGTTTTGCTTTATGACTTAATTACAGTCAAATTATCATCAAAAACTAATCAACTCTTCGCAAGAGGATACAACTGACACAAACAAAATATTTGAATTTTCAGTGTAGTATTTTTTGAGAAACCGTAACTCCAGAGATCCAAACACACACACACAGACAGATACACAATCAGACAGATCGACAGACAGACAGACATCATTGTGAAACTATTAAAATCGCATTATAGGGACCCTAAAACGAGCTCATCTACTGAAAACTCATTACCGAATTTTCATCATGATTCCTGTACCTCCCTTACAGGTATGTGTTTCTGTGTGTGTGTATGTGTGTCTGTGTGTATGTGTGTGTATGTGTGTCTATCTGTGTGTATGTGTGTCTATCTGTGTGTATGTGTATCTGCCTGTGTGTGTAGATCTCTGAAGTTATGGTTTCTAAAAAAGTACTAAACTGAAAATTCTGATATTTTATATATTATATTTGTATACCCTTTGGGAAGAGCTGATTAGTTTTTGGTGAAAATCCAATAACCGGAAGTGGTAGTTTACTTGAAGCCCTATCAAGTTATTTTGTAATGTAACAGTAATTTATGTTTTAGTGACAATTTTTCAAGTATTATTATCTACAATTGTTGTTTGAAACTGTCATCATTTACGAATTATAACACGTTAAAGAAAATTATATTTTGACAAAAAAAACTACAACACATTTTTTGCCATGTGAAATAATTGAAAAGTAAACGTTTTAAAGGGATGAGCGTTTTTTGATAGTGGTGGTCCGTGTTCCTGTATTGTTCGATAAAAAAAATATATGGCGGGAGATATTGTGCTGTCCACAACAAATTATTTATACATTTTGTACCGTTAAAAAAAAATCCGGAAAGTTATATAATTATGGCGAATAGACTTACTTGGGTTTTCAAGATCGGAATAGTTTCATTTTCAATTTTCAATTTGCTAATCTCTTCATGTAGGTTATCAATCAAATCAGTCTTTTCTTTCAGTACTTTATTCTTCAAAGTCAATTCAGCTGTAGTTTCCGTCAAACTCTTCTTCAAAGCTTCTATTTCCTCTAGTTCCTGCACGCTGGGGATTTTCGCATTTGCGATGTCGAGTTTCTGCTGCAAGGAATGTTGAATTTCTTGCAAAGATTGCACCTGCATTTTAGAGCTATCTAAATTCATTTTCAGTCTGGTCACTTCTTCGTCTTTGGACTTTTCAGATTCGGACAGTTTGATTTCTAATTCGCGGATTATTTTGGTCTGGTCGTTTTTGAATTTCATGAAGCCTTGACGCAGTGTATCCAACTCAAATTCAAGAGCGGATATTTTAGATTTCAAGTTTAATGTTTCATCTTCTGATTTGGATTTGTCTTCGGTTATACTAGATTTTTTTAGTTCGGCATTTTCTGCGCGCAACTGAAAAAAATATATATTATACAGGGTGTTCATTTTAAGTGGTACACTATTGCTATTTCGAGAACTATAAGAGCTACGAGGTCTGTTAAATTAGCAAACAATTAATATATTATAAGAAATAAAATGAGCGAAACAAGAATTATTTTAGACCAGTTGTTCTCAAAATGCGGGGTGCAACTTTCTTATTTTAAATGGCAACCTATTATTTTTTCATTTTGCTTATTCGATTCAGTATTTTTTCTGAATTCAATGATATTTACATGTAATGACCAAATAATACAAAATATTTGAGAAAAATACAAAATAAAAATGAATAATTTTTATTTAAATATGCTTATACAAAGTTTGCCATGGAAGAAAACAAATAAATCAAACAATTTTTAATATTAGTTTTTTGAAATGTACCTTTGTATTTCTGTAATGTAACATCAAAATTAATAATTATTCTCAGTAATAATATAACAAGAGAGTGAGAATAAATTGAAAATAATTTGACAGATCTTTCGAAAACTTGTTGCCAGGCAATAGCCACGAAAGCCCGTAGGGCTTGAGTGGCTATTGCCAAATGGCGACAAGTTTGAAAAAGATACTGGAGAATTATTTTCTAATTTATCGAACTCTCGAGTTATATTTAATTAGATTATTTTTTGATTTCATCATCAGGCACAGCACTAAATCTATCTTTTTTGCTCTTTTTTACTTGTGTTGATGATAACTATCTGACATTTGACATCTGTCAACAAAAACAAAAAAGCTACAGAGAAAATTGCCGGGAATTATCACAAGAGCATTATTCTCAGTATAATAATGACAGGATTGGTTAAAACGCAGACACGTGACATACAATAAAGCATTTGATTGGTTTAAATAAACGTCAAAAAATAATCATAATTACAGTTTTTTCAATTACTTCGGCATTTGATTTATTTGTTTTCTTCCATGGCAAACTTTGTATAAGCATATTTAAATAAAGATACATTTTTAATTTAGCATTTTTCTCAAATATTTTGAATTATTTGGTCATTACATGTGAATATCATTGAATTCAGAAAAAAATACTGAATCGAATAAACAAATAAAAAAGTAGGTTGCCATTTAAAATAAGAAAGTTGCACCCCGCATTTTGAGAACCACTGGTCTTGTTTCGCTCTTTTTAATTGTCTTATAATATAGAAATTGTTTGCTAATTTAACCGACCTCGTAGCTCTTATAGTTCTCGAAATAGCAATAGTGTACCACTTAAAATGAACATCCTGTACATATAATATACATGGTATATTATAGATGTTCAACCACTGAAATATAATAATACTGGAACGCGCACTTGTAGGTTTTTATGAAAGAGAAAAACGAGCCTGAGACAGATTACATTGTGAGTTATCCGTCTTCGTCTCACACTTGTTTTAGAGCGGTTGCTAAGGGTTTGTTGAACGGTTGCTATGTAAAAATGTGGTACAATCTTAGCCAAAAGAAATAGATTAACGTTCCAGGGTTTTTCGCTGTCAGCAAATAATAAAGTTTGAGAAAAAATCAACTTACATTCGCAATTAATTTCTTCGTTTCTTCAAATTTGACCTTGTGTGATTGGTGCACCTTCATGACGTCATCCTGCCACATGACAAGCGTGCTAAACTGTTGCTTCATAGCTAAATTATTTTGCTGTAAAGTAGCTGAAAGATTCATTAAATTACTATTAATAACACATCAACAAATTAGAAACATTTTTGTACCTTTCAGCTGCATATTTTCTTCTAATAGACTTTCAAGTTTGGATTGTATCTCTTCTGCGCTTAATTCCGATGTAACACTAGATGACATGACGCTCGGTGCTTGAGATACCTGCATTATTATTTATGAAAAGAATGGCGAACAATATTAACTAAAAGTTTTATTTGAAATAGTTATTTGTATATCAAAGCACGAAAGTATAATTTTTTATTACAAATATGGCTATCGCCTCGTAGAGTAATAAAAAAAATTCATTAGTCACGAGGTAAACAATTATATTTTTTCAGAAAGCGTTAAATTATTAATTAAAAACATTATGTATTTGTAAAACGTCAGTTAGCTGTTGCGACTGGGATGGCTGTGATAACAAAACTACTATCAAACTGTCAAATATTTGTGTATAATTTTTATTATTATTTACTTGTTCTTACACGTGTTCTACAATAAATCCGATAAATTATTATCAGAGCTAAATAATAAATAAATTCACCAATAGTATTATAGAATACTTTGTTGTTATTTTAGGTTTGTAATTCAAGTTTGTATTTTTTCAAAACTATTGTTTTGTTTATCAATGCCAATCCAATAACCACTTTTAAAGTCAACTTTCTGTTTACAATAAAACTGTATAAAATTAATAACATTTGTAATTACATAGGCTGCTATTTACAGATCTATGCTAAGGGCTACTAAATAGGGCATTTTAAGATTTAACACTATTGCTATCAAAAAAATTGTTGATCTCCAAGGTAATCAACAACTTTTGCAAAGTAACAGTGCCAATTTAAAAATGTTCTAGTTAGTAGCCCTTAGTATAGACCTATGAATAGTAACCATAATGTTTACAGTTGCACAAAATATAGTCACAATTTTTCTCTCGGTACGCTAAAAAGTGATTTCGCAGCCTTGTTATACAAATAACTATTTTTGCCAATTGCCATTAAAAGTAAGATTTTTTTGACAGCTAATAGTCTATATAAAAATAAAGTCGCTTTTATTACCTATGCAGTATTTGTATATTATACATCTAGGGAGAAAAATGTATGATTTTTATTCCTAAGAAGTAAAATTGAAACTTTCTAACATATACTATTTTTTTTTCAGGGTTGGCAGATATATATCAAGTGATATATATCATGATATATATCTTGATATATATCCGATATTTATTGATTGATATATATCATGATATATATCACTTATTAATTTTTTACAAAATAAATACCCAGAGTGAAAAATTCTTGATATTTTAAATCAAAATACCGATAAAAAAGCCAAATGCTTGGACTGGGTCTTCTCAAAAAGTGATGAAGTCGTGTTACGTGAAGATAATGATGATGATGATGATGATATTCCTTTGGCCCGGTTGTGCGAAACTTAAAAACATGTCAAACGACAAGTTATTTTGATATTTATGTAATATAAATATTTAGGAAAATGTTATTTTTTGTTACTTAAATAAAAATATGAATATTTTATATCATATGTCAAACTACAATAGTATTTACTCATTTAGGTATTTACTATTTATATAATATATTTGGGAAAAATGTTATTTCTTGTTACTTAAATAATAATAATTTTTGTCTTGTTTTTTGTTATTTTAAACTAAAGTTTGATTTTTGTTGTTTACCAAAATAAAGGTATTTAACGTTTCATGTTTTTTTTTTTGCATATAGCCTAAGAACGAAATTCCTGATATATATCGGATATATATCAGATATATATCGGATATATATCGGATATTATGATATTTTGATATTTATATAAATATCATGATATTTGCCAACCCTGTTTTTTTTTATTTTTACGATCTCAATATTTTTAATGGTTATTATATATATAAAAATATTAAAAGTAGAATTGTAATATAATTTATGATAGGCACCTTTAATTTGTTTTGTTCATTTTTAGCAGTAAATGTCATTATTTGTGTACTTTCTCTCCCGTTGAGACAGAAAGTGCTCAAATCTTACGTAGAAATAAAATTGGCTGTTTCGGTCGTGATTTTGATATAGAAATCGAATTTCCCTCCCGGTCGTGAAAACAAGTATTTTTACTGCCTATAGTTACTGTAGTGACACAACAAATTTGACATTTCCATATTTCAACAATATAACCGTATATCTTAAGAATTAAAGTATTTAAAACATATTCATCATTCTCTGTTTTATGTAATAAAATAATTAGGAATTTTCATAGAGCAGAATTAAATTGAAACAAGTGTTTTTAGATAGCAACCGCTCAACAAACGCATAGCAACATAATCTGATGGCGACAGTTAATTAATATAAAAAGTGGTAGATAATATGAAACTATTATTCGAAACATTTATTTAAAATAATTTTTGAACATTGAACATTCATTGACGGTTGTAGCTTCTGCTGTAAATCTGATATTTTGGTGCCTAGTAAACAGAACATCTGCTAGTCTATGTTTTTTTGAGAAAAACGACATGTTTCATCCAGTATTATCAAGTTGTTTCGCATTATTTAACATCAAATAACAAATAAAACCCAGAAACTAATTGGAAATACTCACAGCATCTGTAACTGGGACTTGTGGAATTGTAGGATAAACAATTGAACTGGCCATCAAAGAACTTTGTTGTTCCAGAGTTTCCGGTTCAATAGAACTGCTCAAAACAACAAATGATTCTTCAGATCCCTCACTCAAACTTGACGGAGACCGTAAACTTGTTCCGTTCATTGAAATAGATGCCATCCTAAAAGCTAATAACAATTAGATTTGTCTTATCTAAATACAACAGATGACTCATTAATATGATCCATCAAATGAATTGCACAACATGAAATTATAACAAGAGTTTGATAGTATGGTTTATATATTTACCTAAATGCTATATTAATAATGTATACTTTGTAAATTAAATATCAATCTGTCAAAACACTGCAATATAGACAAATGAAAAGTGTTTAGCAAAACAACTGATAAACATACGTAGTTTATGCGGGGAGGGAAATGATAGAACTAAAAATTGTAGCACATTTACACTAGAAAACTACATTTTACATCAGCAAAAAATACAACTTACCTATTTACAAATTTAAATTTTGTACCAAATATTTAATGAATTGAATCAACTAAGTATAGAATATATTGTATTTTATCAATTTAATGCTTCGAAATATATAACATTTTACTATTAAAGTTTGCGTGCTTGTAAACTAACCTTCTACGAATTTAAACTACAGGTTGACAAAGAAATATGAAACTCAGCTGTACCGTTACAACAAAAACTTGCCTATTGAAAATATTATTAGTTATTACTCATAATAAAACGCGAAAAGTACTAAATCTATATCATCTAACTTATTATTTATTTTCAATGTCAAAAAATACAACATAAAATATATCTACCGTTTTATTTCTATACAATTGAAACACCATTCGTTGCATGATGCTAAAGCCTGTTTTACATTATACTTTTTTTAACCAGAAACATAAGTAACTTGAACTAGATTTTAGAAACTTTTTGACTAGAAACCACTGAAACAATAATACTGGAACGCGCACTTGTATTCTTTTACAAAAGCGAAAAGCGAGCCTCTGAAGACAGACAGATGTTGTGGGTAGTTGTTCTTTGTTTAATCCTTGTGTGTAGAACGGTTGCTTTGCATTTTTTGAATGATTGATATGTAAAAACATGGGTTTCTATGCGTTTGTTGAGCGGTTGCTATATAATAACATTTTACAACAAAGAAAAATAACCCAGAACTAGCCGTTTCTCTTGGCTCACATTTTCAGCACCAGTGAGCGTGCCAGTATTATTATATTTCAGTTATAACAACTACATTGTAAATTACAAGTTCATTCGTCAAATAATGCTGCCAATCCAACAACAAAAAATAGTTTTGCCCGAGTTATTGACGTTTTAACAAAACAAAACTTTAAAAACAAATTTAAATATTAAAATATATGAAATATAAACGTCAAACAAAATCAACAGATATGATCGTGATTAATTCGGTAAACATGGAGTACGCGTTCACAGGTCTAGCTCGAAATGGAATCAAAATTTAATTCGGATTCATTTTTCTTGAATATGCAAATAAACCGGTATGAAACTTGTGAAAGTTTCTGCCCAAAAAAAGTATTATGTAAAACAGGCTTTGACAGTTTCACTTTGCCAATGTGTAGAAATACCGGTTTACGTTTACAGCGTTTTTTACAGATTCAAAATTGTATATATTTACGAATTATTACATCAATCTCATGTAGTCATTCAGCATTCATGTGAATTGTATAACAGTGCGCTATGTTTGAAGTAGCAGCCTTTGGCAATCCCCTTTTAGATATTACAGTAAAAATTTCTAGTGACGAACTACTAACAAAATATAAACTAAAAGAAGATGACCAAATAGACGTGCCAGCAAGTGACATGAAGTCATTATTCGCAGATATTAAAACGTAATTAACTCGCTTTTCTATCTAATAATAGCTAACTAATTTTTATTTAGGTATCCTAACCATATAAGTGCTGGAGGTTGTGCCCAAAACACCATTCGAGTTCTTCAGTGGCTGTTAAACAAACCAAATAAGACTGTTTATTTTGGGGGAATCGGAAACGATGATCAAGGGCGGATTTTGACGGAATTGGTGCAAAATGCAGGTGTTGCAACCAAGTAATTAATTTTTTTTACATACCTGACACTTTTAGGTTATTTCAAAACCTGTCAAACTAAAATCGAATATTTGACAGCACTGTAACTAACTTCACATAACTTATTTTGTATACCGGGTGTCTACTTTTTTTTTTTATAAGAAATACAAATTTTTCATTAGCCAATAGTTCGTTTCCTATAAATTTTACAAAAAAAATGTAAATACAAAAAATGTTCGGAATCAAAAATTGTACCAAATAAGCCTAAATTTACTAATGTAATACATTTCTGCCATGAGATAAACGTACATATAGTCGTGTTGTTTGAATTCGTCAGATGACGTTTGGCATATTTTTAATTATTATTAACTTGTTTTTATATTTTGCTTCTATAACAAAGCTGTTACGGCATCCAAAGGAGTTTCGTAACAGCCCAACCAAGTGTAAAATGGAGCAGTACAATTTATATTTTCAAGGTTGTTAACTCTACTGAAATGTTATATGTCAAATTTCTCTAAAAAAATAAATACTAACTTTCTTCTCATCAAATAAAATGACAATTATGAAACTCGTTCTTTAATATACTATTAAATTAAGACACATGATGCCAAAAATGGCATTTTTCAATCGTTTTTTTTTTTTGCATAGGTGAGCAGATCTAAACAAAAATGTCAAAATATAATTCTTCTTTAACGTGTTGTAATTCGTAAATGGTAACAGTAAGAGAAAAATGTTTCAAACAACAATATAGATAAAAAAAATTGTCATTAAACTATAATTTACTGAAATATTTCAAAATAACTTGATAGGGCTTCAAGTAAACTACCACACACACACAGACAACTGTAAACTCACTACCGAATATTTAGCATGATTCCTATACCTCCCTTACAGGTATGTGTTTCTGTGTGTGTATATGAGTGTCTGGTTGTATGTGTATGTGTGTCTGGCTGTGTGTGTGTTTGTTTGTCTATCTGTATGTATTTGTGTCTGTCTGTGTGTGTAGATCTCTGAAGTTATGGTTTCTAAAAAAAGTATTAAACTGAAAATCCTGACATTTTATATATTATATTTATATATCCTTTGGGAAGAGCTGATTAATTTTTGGTGAAAATCTAATAACCGGAAGTGGTCGTTTACTTCAAGCCCTATCAAGTTATTTTGTAATGTCACAGTAAATTATGTTTTAATGACAATTTTTCAAGTATTATTATCTACAATTGTTGTTTGAAACTGTCACCATTTACGAATTAAAACACGTTAAAAAAATTATATTTTGACAAAAAAAACTACAACACATTTTTTGACATGTGAAATAAATTAATAAAAGTAATATGGCAGGAGGTAAAAAGTAGACACCATGTAAAAATATAAATAACACTACTTTTAATGCGAAAACCGGCATTTTGCGCACTGCTACATACTTATTTAAATATTTGCATGCTTTTAGATATTTGGTACACGATAATTATTCTACTGGAACCTGTATAGCTTTGATAAAAGGACACAATCGTTCCTTGGTAGCTCATTTGGGTGCTGCTGAACATTACAAGATCGAAGCATTGTCTCCAGATATTTTAAACATTTTAAAAACAATAAAAATATGTTACATGGAAGGATTTTTTCTTATAAAAAGAATGGAAGTTGCACAATATATTAAAGATCTGTCTGTAATTAATAAACTAGTGTTTGCATTTAATTTATGTGGGCCTTATTTATGTCTTATGTACCCAACAGAAGTGCTCGAATTTTCTAAAACTTGTAATATATTATTTGGAAACATCAGCGAATTTTCCACGCTCGGACAAATTCTCAACATTGACGATCCAAAAGATGTTGCGGTTATGTTGAATCAAACTTATGAAAGGAAAGAAATAAACAGTCCTTTGTCACGTTTTGGGAAAATAGTCGTTATGACAAATGGGTCCAAGGATGTTTTTTGTGTTTATAACGAAGGGGAAATATTGGAAATTCAGGTTCCAATAATTCCGAGCAATAAAATTGAAGATACTACAGGAGCTGGAGATTCATTTGTGGCCGGATTTTTAGCGGCTCTGTTAATGGATTTGGAAATAAATGATTGTGTGAAATATGGATGTTGGGCTGCGAGCCAAATTATTCAACAATCAGGCTGTACTATACCTAATTTTATACCTAAAGTAGAAAATGTATTAGGCAATTTTAAAAATACATGTATTTAATAAATATTTTTGATTATTTAGTACAATAGAAGTAAATATATTCACCCATAATTGGCTTTATTTAAATGTAATTTGACATTTTCAGCACATAACCTCACCTAAACGGCATGAATTACAAAATAGACAAAACAGTTTCTAATAAAGCGTTTTATAATATTCATATTTTGCTACTACATAATACGATATAGAAGTTAATTATTTTGATATCAAATATTTTTGGGCGACATGCAATAATATATTAGTTGTTTTATATACCACTGGTGGCAGCACCTACAAATGAGTTTTATTGCATAGTTCTGTCATATTTTATATTTTTTCTTCAAGCTTTATATTCATATTTTACTACAACATATATAATATATTTATTTATACTGAAAATATATATATACGATGTAGCAGTTAATCAATGGCTAAACCGTAGTTTACGGCCACAAGAGAAGTTAGCTGCAGGTCCTAGTTTCTTTAGCCGGTCATAGTTAAAAAAAAACAATTAAAAAAAACAACAAACTCAAATTTATTTTAGTTTTGAGGTTGAATAAACACGAATTTCTTCAACGGCATTTTCAGAATGCAAATTTACTAGGTTTTTGTTGTTTGCCTTGCATCACCACAAACTGTCATATCTATCGAACATCATTGGCGATCCGTAGCTAACTTCACAATTGGCCATAAACTACGGTTTTACCAATCAATTTGTTACTAATATACTCATAAATATTACTTTATTGCTTACAATATGTTAGTCGTTTCGTATATCACTGGTGGCAGCACCTACGCAAGTGACAGTTGTATTTACGTGATTCTGTCATATGTTATTGTTTAAAATGGCAGAAAATATGACATACTTGTATTTTATATACCTCAAGTTGAACACGAAAAGCCCTGTTTCAGCTCCTAATAGTATAATATATTATTATACTCAATTAATTACTAAGATATGCCACAAATACCTGATAGGCCTTCAAGTAAACTACCACTTCCGGTTGATGGATTGCTCCAAAAATCTAATATGCTCGTAATATAAACATGGTTATTCTAAATATAAAATTTGACATTGATTGATTTATTAAATTTTGAGTTATCGTGGACGAAAAAATCGTCACACAACGCCAACATAGTAAATATAATAAAATCGTATTCTAGGGACTAAAAACGTGTTTATCTGTTGAAAATTCACTACAGAAAATTTGATTTAGCACTTACAGTATTTTTGTGTATATTTGAAATGGGTGTAATTACGGCGCGCTTATTATCCAGCGGCGTAGGGATATTATGTTTCTCAAGTTTGCTACAGTGCAAAAAATATGTTTGAGAGCCGCTGATGTCGATAAGTTCTCACTCGAAAATCACGTTGGCATATGTCAAAAATACCTGTTTTGGTTTGTAAAATTTATTTTTTGTAATTAAAACTGAGTACAAAGCACAGACAACAAGATGGTACGTATTCTTAGCTATTTACGAAACAACAATTTAAATAAGATGACTTATAGTCTGTTGCAGAATTTTTAAAAGGTCTACCATCTTATAACGAGAACAACTTCTCCAGGTTTCATAGCGATAGTAACACAAGAACAGGTGTAAAAAGACCTTCCGTCTACATACCTACAAAAGATTACCCATCCGAACAAAGTAAGTATGAGATGATTTGACAGGTTTGTCTGACTAATTTCGAACTTTTGCGTAGTTATTGTCACAGAAAAAACCAGCATATTATTAAGATACCTGCATCAGGTGTGGGACAAAAAGGTTAGTTTTGTTTTCAACTTATTGTTTGCTATTTAAACGGTGTGGATAAATGTTTGTGTTGCAGAGCGCACAGAAAAAACGAGAACACATGTTATTAGACAACGGTAATGAAGAACCAAGCACCACATCAAGAAAACGAGCTCGCACGGACTATCGTACGTCGCCGTGAAATATAAAAATGCCATAATGGAAAAACAGGTGGTCCTTGACTATATATTTTTCTGTAAGTTAATTTATGTTCATTTGTGAGAAGACTATTAATTTACAATATTAACTGTACAAAATGCAGTTTACATCATGGAATTATCATTCTTGTTACACTGGTTCATAGAAATATTTGTAAGTTTTAGTTTGTAAAAAGTTTTGTACAACATAAATCATTTTATTACCTGAAAATATTTGTAACACTGTCTTATTAAATAAATGGAGTTATTTATTGCAAAATTGTTCTTTATTACCTAATTTTTTATACATATCTTACACAAAGTATCCAATACATAACACAGTGCAACATATTTTGTCTTTTTTATTTGTGACTCGCGTCTATGTATGTTTAAATTGTTCATTTCGCTTTTAAAATGAATGAAAATCAAATACAATGTCCTTGATTGGTTTTTACAGTCAGGATTATTTATGATTTTAAATTTTTTTGCCCTAATTTTATTACAGATGAACAATAAAAATTATGACCAGCCTATAGACGTTTAACAGGTATTCCTGATATTTAAAAAAATATCAGCACGATAAACTCATTTTATAACCCAATTTTTTTGGAAAACAAGTTTGACTTTTCCGATACAAAAACATACTTTTATGTTTTGGGTGATAACTGTGTTGTAAACAATGATAAATAAATTATATAGACGGAATTATAAAAAGGCAGATTTGCCCTTCAATTCTAAAAAAAATTAACCTTTTACGATGGAAATTAGCGAAATTACACAACTTCTAAAAATCGACAAAATTTTATAAAAAAGTGGTGCGTTTTATTTTCTGCTAATGTACCCAAAGAATTTAAACATAAATTGGTAGACGAAATCCTAGTGTATCCAGCAAAATGAGCCGCAATTTCCTATCACATATAGTTGTAAAGCTATTCATTATCAAACACGAACCAAATTTCTAGTTGAAGTTGCTGATTAGCAAAAATGGTTCATCAGTAATTATGACATAACTTTGGTACTACCCAATAAATTACAATAAAAATTGGTAGACTTATACACAAAATCCTAGTGAATCCAGAAAAATGATCCGCAACTTCATATCACAAATAGTTTCAAAGTTATTCGTTATCAAACTTGAACCAAATTTCTAGTTGCAGTTGCTGATTACCAAAAATGGTTCACCAGTAATTATGACATAATTTTGGTACTACATAATAAATTAAAATAAAAATTGGCACACTTAAACCCAAATCCCTGTTGAATCCAGAAAAATGATCCGCAACTTCCTATTACGCATAGTTTCAAAGCTATTCGTTATCAAACTTGAACCAAATTTTTAGTTGCAGTTGCTGATTACCAAAAATGGTTCATCAGTAATTATGGCATATCTTTGGTATTACCCAATAAATTTATACAGAAATTGGTAGACTTATACGAAAAACTCTGCTGAATGCAAAAAATTGATCCGCAACTTCCTATCACATATAGTTTAAACGATATTCATTATCAAAAATGTACCTAAATTCTAGTTGACATAAAATAAATTTTCCAAATAAATTGGGTTATAAAAATGAGTTTGTAGTGCCGTGACATTTCTACTAATTTTTTTTAGTATAAGGGATACCTGTCAAATATCTGAATGCTAGAAAAAACTTTTATTGATCATCTGGAACAAAATGAGAACAAATAAAGCTCAAAATCGTTAAAAATGAAAAATTCTGACCGCAAAAAAAATCAGGGACATTATGTCTTTATTTATTAAAGTATTCAACGCCTAGTTTTTGTTGAATTTCTTAAGATTAATCTTGATAAAACATAAACAATCACACAAAAAAATGAAGATGTTTTGATGAATATATTTTAAAATATGTTATGAAAGTAACTGTAGTAGAGATGGGTCCGTAGGAACCAAGATGAGGTACTGCTAGATGGCCGCAGGAGTCCCTGGTGATCCAACAACATCAATGATTTCAGCATTGGAGCCCTGTTTGCTGCTGTCAGTCTCTGAGCCCGCTGACAGCGAAGCGGGGATCGTTAAAGTCTAAAAAGGTTTTTTTTGTATATGCAACCTTTAAAACAATATTTAACAACCGGAAACTTTCAATTCGCACACTCGTGCGAGAAAATATATAAAAAACAATGACAGCAAATTTAAAATCTGGAAAAACCATCGATAATCGTCAATAATTTCAAGCAAAAGTATAATTTTTGTTACTAGTCCAGAAATTGCACTTTTACGAGTACGAGTATATTTTAACAGGTGGAGGTTTACAAATATCACAGACTGGAAAACAAACAGTTTCTGGACGATTTTGAGATGTGTAAACTAAATAAACTAATGGTTTTGGAAGGAGACACTAGTCCGGAAACAACACTTTTGCGAGTGACAGTATATTTTGACAGGTCGAGGTTTGCAAATATCTTAGGCTGGAAACCAAACAGTTTCTGGACGATTTTACGTTGTGTAGAACTAGTGTTTTTTAACGAAGGTACGAAATAGTTATTTGTATTACTAGTACAGAAACTGCACTTTTACGAGTGTGAGTATATTACAAGCATTCGGAAAACAGTTTCTGTGTGATACACATTATTTTCGTACTGATTTACTTGTCAAATGTGAAATAGTAGGAATTGTTTATGTTGGTAACATCAGATGAATTGTAAACAAAATGTAAATAATTCATATGTTCTCTCTGTGAAATTCGGTATTAAAATTTAATTATAATTAACTGTAATGGAACTTATAATTAACAATCTAGCTGTAAAATACTGAAAACAAAAACAACGTACAAAATTGACAACCAGTTGATGCCAACCCCAACCTTATAAAAATCCCTAGTTTTTCTCGGCTTAAGCTTGAAACCAAACAGTTTCTGGACGATTTTAAAATGCGCGGAACTAGTGTTTTTGAACGAATACACAAAAAATAAATAACAGAACGAAATGCTTGGAGGAGATTGTTTGTTGGTTGAGTGTGTTTCTGGGTTCGTGCTACCCCACAGTGTGGAATATAGCGTGACGTTATGTATGTATAAATAATAGTCAACAAACCTTTCCAGGGTTTAGGGCTTCGTACTGGTGCCTTAGGGCCTGCAGTTCGAACTCACATGTGGATAGGGCGCTCTTCAACTCAAACAAAAGAACGATGTCGCTGCGTAGTTCGTTGAAATTTTGACAGATGTCTTCAGTGGGTGTTGGATTTAACTCTGTAAATATTTGTAGGTTATGTTAGTGTATTTCAGTATAAATATTAAATGACTTGAGCGATTTGAGTAAACTCACCGATGTCTAGTTCTTGCAGCATTTGTTCAATACCTTTGGATTTCTTTTGCCCTACATTAGCTGGTAATTTGATTCGTTGAGAGCGTAAACTGACTCCGGTTGTTTTGTTGTCCGGGAACTTGATACCAGCAGATTCCACTGCCTGTAAGATATGCTGTGGGGTTAAAATGCACTTTTAATACTTGGTTCGCCCCTTTTTATTCTGTTAAATAATTGTCGTTAGCTCATGAATTTAATAATTTGTTATTTTATATTATTATTAGTTTACATATTTTTCAATATATCAAAATTTACTCTTAACTCAATGGAGTGCTTTACTAGTGTCACAAAATGGCCGAAAAACATCGTATTAGATATAGTATAAGTTAAAAAATCTGTTGTGGGCAGCACAATACCTCCCGCCATAGATTTCTTATCAAATGATGCAGGAACACGGACCACACCTATTAAGACACGCTAATACCTTCAAAACAATTTTCAATTATGACACATGTCAAAAAATAACATTTTTTGTGCCGTGTTATTTTGTTTTTTCAAAAAGCACAGGTTATCAAATTTAAACGAAAATGTCTATTCTTTAACGTGTTGTAGTGTTGTAATTCGTAATGGCGACTGTAAGAGAAAAATGTTTCAAACAATAATTGTAGATAATAATATTTAAATATTTTAAACCAAAATTTACTGAGATATTTCAAAATATCTTTTTCTCTGGCTTCAAGTAAACTACCACTTCCGGTTATTGGATTATCACCAAAAACTAATCAGCTCTTCCAACGGGAATACAATTGATATATACAAAATATCAAAATTTTTTGTTTAGTAGTTTTTGAGAAACCGTAACTCCAGACTGACAGACAGACACACACACAGACATCATCGCGAAACTATTAAAATCGTATTCTAGGGACCCTAAAACGTTCTCATCCACTGAAAACTCACTACCGAATTTCTAACTTGATTCCTATACCTCTCTTACAGGATGTAGCGGGAGGTTAAAATATTATTAATTATTAAAATATTTGAGTTTTATAGCAATTCTGACGTCATTATGTTTCTCTGTGCTTCTCTCTTACACATCTACTCTATTCTAAATTCTTTGTATTTCTCTTGTGTCTTATTATTGAGCTGTCAGATTATCGAAGTGTCAAATAGTTGACAACTAATTAGAAAATGTTTATTTTGTTTTGAATTCCCAAATAACACAAATCAAACTTGTTTGAGAATTCGCGCGTTTATGAAAACACGTGGTTAGATCGACACAACGAAATTAAAGACATATTGAATGACATAGGTTAGCAAAATAATCTTATAGTTTATTTATGTTTCTTCCTGGAATATATTTTAATTATTTACCACGAACCGATATTATAATTCCAGGTAAATAATTTTCTAAACAAAAAAAAAACATTTATGTGACAATTATTTACAATCCCTACTGTTTGAGATTCACAAATATAAAACAACTTTGACGTCACAACATTTTAAAATAATAATTGCGGCTTAATGAATAACAATTATAACATTTTTTTAAACTGTAAATATCCTTCAATTTAAATAAAGTTTCATAATTTATTTTAAATGAAAAACTCAATATGTAAACTGTAAAAAAATAACTTACCGTAGTGTCTACTTTGGATGGTCTGGAAGGATGATTCAACTTCTTCTTCGGAAGCTTCTTGTCTGTTTTCCTTGGAGTTTCACTTTGTCCATCAGCCTGACTGATTAGTTTCTGTAAATCTTGAGTCTTACGTTCTCTTTCCTTCTTCCTTGCTTCAATCTTTTTCAACTCGTTCAACAAAAATTGCTCTTCTTCAATCTGAAACACGAATGAAACATTCAACAATAAATAAATATGCATTTTAAAATAAATTAAGTTTTATAACCAACCTGTTCAGCGGTCCGTTCATACAGCCTTTTCAGCTGCTCTTTTCTTCGTCTTTCATGATCTGCATCAAAAGTATAAATTTTCTTTTCGCCTCGTAACTAAAAAACCAATAATTCTTATTATCGTGACAGTAATTTAGTAAATGTGTATTCTGTTACTTTTCCGAGGATTCCGCAGATTTTATAATAACGTTCCTTGAGATCTTCTACAGAACGAGCCGAAAATAATTCTTTATTCCAGCGATCGGACATCACAGCAAAACGTAGGTCGAAACGTTTTGCTAAATCCATCAAATGGTCGGTTTCTGGTTGAGACCAACCCTCAATACGAAGATGAGCGTTGTATTCGGTGTCAGTGTATGTAGGAATGTCAATTTGCTAGAATGAATCAACGAACGACAACTCAAAATTAGTTACTTACAATAATTTAGGAAGTTATTGCAATTAAAAAAGTTTATTTTATTTTTCGCTTTTCAATTTCTTTTTTCGTAGGTTTAATTTTTTGTGGCTACCTATTTTTCTGTCCTTAGAGGTGGAAAAAATGAATTACCGAAATCGGATAACCCAGTACAAAGTTATGCGTGGTACAATTGCTTATCAGGTAATCAGTGGGTGAACAATTAATCATCCCCTATTTTTCTATCCTTAGGGGTGAAATTCTTTTTTGAAATATACATAGGACTAACTTTGAAGTATACCCTATCCAATAAAAAAAGAATCATCGAAATCGGATAACCCAGTACAAAGTTATGCGTGGTAGAATTGGTTAACAGGTAAAAATCAGTGGGTGAACAATTAATCATCCCCTATTTTCCTATCCTTAGGGGTGGAATTCTTTTTTGAAATTTAAGTAGGAGTAACATCAAAGTATACTCTATCCAATAAAAAAGAATCATCGAAATTGGATAACCCAGTACAAAGTTATGCGTGGTAGAATCGCTTAAAAGGTAAAAAAATTCAGTGAGTGAACAATCATCCCCTATTTTCCTACCATTAGGGGTGTAATTCTTTTTTGAAATTTAAATAGGAGCAACTTCGAGGTATACCCTATCTAATAAAAAAAGAATCATCCAAATTGAACTACTCTGTAAAAAGTTATGCGTGGTCATACAAAAAAAATATACGCGTCGAATTTTCGAAATTTAAAACTAATTTGTAATTGAATTTAATAAAACAAAATATAGAAAAGTGTCAAATAATATTTGTGGACATTACTATTTTACATCTTCTTGAACATGACAAAATGTATTCTCTCAATTATTTACTGAGATATGTACAAAAACCCTAAAAGGCTTTCAAATAATTTAGAACTTACTGTTGATGAATTGTTCCCAAAATCTAATCAATTCGTAATATAAACATAATACCTACATTAGGTACATATATGTATATGTAGGAGGTAATATTTTTGTAGATTCTAGGCCGAAAAGCATGAATAAATAAACTAAATTAAAACCTTACCTTGTTAAATTTCGCAAAAGGGTACTCCTTCGGTTCATCAGAAGTTCTCTTCCAGTGGTAAAACACAGCATCATCGGTCCTCGCCGGATTTTTAAACGGTACCCATTGCCATGACCGGACTTTCCGCATACCAAGTTTAGCTTTTGTTGACTTGTACCCCTTTCCAGTGTCAGTTGGAAAAAGCGGTGGTACATCTTTGTTGTCATTGTACAAAAGTGCAAACACCTCTCGGTGCATGCCCTCAGGACGCTTTTGCTGTTTGGTAACATTTGGCACGAATTTCTTTTTCTGCTTATCTGAACCCAGAAATGTTTCGCGAGACAATTCAGGGGTTGCAGAGCGTTCTAAATCTAATATGTCACGAACATCGGCCATATTTTGAGGTTAGGTTGATTGTTGACTGTTATTGGGTTCTATACACTATTTCCTGGAATATGTAATTTAATAACACAAGTACACAAATTCACATTATAGGATTAATCATATATTTGCACTTATAATGCACACTAAACATCACAATAATAAACCAAATAACTTTCGATCGTGCGACTGCGCATATGACTCTAGTTCTACCGTTAATAAAATTGTGCTCAGGCCATTATTCATTATTCTGAATTTAGAGACAGTTGCTTGACGTCATATTTTAGAGCTAGCTCTTGGCTCTATTTGGGTAAATATATGTGGTTTTTGCATATTTATATATTATATTTCTGTGTGAAAGACATAGAGCATCGAACAGCTCTTTCGTGAAGCAATAGTACGCACCCACATTTCATAATTTGTTATTTCATCAATGACGCATATACAGAAAATTTCTGTGACAAACAAAAGATAAGTCTGAAATGAGACACCTTTGATTCATCGATAAAATAGAGAAATATTTATTTTTCGTCGACGGCGGGTGTGTTCTGTGTTTCATTGAAGAGCTCTTCGATGCTAGTGATTTTGGTACGTCAACGTTTTAATATTTTTTAAGTTTGCAGCATTGTTTTTTGAAATTTCATTCTTGTCAAAAAACTTTTAAAATGTCAAAGTTACTAAGAGACGAGAAGATAACCAGGCCCCAAAAAGAATTGTTAGTCAACTTCATGGAAAGTAATTTAGATTTTGCGCGTGCAAAGCTATTAAGTATAGAAGGAAAGATAGAAAGTAACAGATTGTGGGTGTTATTAGCTCAACAACTCAATAATATCGGGCCGGAAAAAACTGTTCCAAAGTGGCAAAGAGTAAGTACATTCTTATATATTTATTAACATTTATACCTCTCGCTACATCTTGCTTAAAATTCGGTAGTGAGTTTTCAGTGGGTGAGCACTTTATCGAGTCACTAGAATACGATTTAAATAGTTTCGCGATGATGTCTGTTTCTGTCTGTCTGCTTAGGTTATGGTGATAATACAATAACCGGAAGTGATAGTTTGAAGCTCTATCAAATTATTTTCAAATACTCAGTAAATATTTGTTATTCGAATAATATTTTAATAGCATATTGGACTAGTGTTACAATTAAACATTGTAACACGTGTTTTTCTTACTATTTTTCCTATGTCACGTTCACAAAGTCTATGAAAATAAATAAGTGCTCAACAGTTTGATTACTTGTGTTATTATTTCAATAAAAAACTAATTGCAATAATTTTACATGAGCAATTACAAATCCAAGTTTGGCAGACTGACAATTTTATAAATAACAAATTCCCCAAAAACAGCTGTCCGAAATTCAATTTTGTGAACCTGAAATAGAAAAATATTATATCTACAATTGTCTGAAACATTTTTCTCTTACTGGAACCATTTACGAATTACAACACGTGAACGAAAATTATATTTTGACATTGTCGCATAATTTGCTAACCTATATTTTTCGATGCATTTTTTGACACGTGTCATAATGTTTTGAAGGGATGAGTGCATCATTTGATAATAAATATATGCCGGGAGGTACTGTGGTGTCTAAAACAGATTTTTATTGTTTTTATGAAGGTTTGGACTCAGTTAAAAACTAAAGTTAAAAGAAAAGCGTTGGATCTTGAATTTCCGCTAACTGATTTAGAAGAGAAGATTATTTTTATAACCTCTAAAGAAGAGGTTTGCGGATTAACGTCTGCAGCTGGTCCATCCAAAATAAATTCCAGTTCTTGGGTAGATATGGTGGAAGTTGTTGAAGATGAATCTGACTTAGATTCTTTAAATAATGTCGACGCTTCGTTTGTGAGTTACTATGAAAATAGTATAAATTTGATAATTTCATATTACAGTAATTTTACAGAGCGAAGAAGAACAACCGACATCCGCGCGACCAAAAAGGCAAAAAAAGTCAAATAAAGTTGCCAAAGCGATTGATTCTTTTATGAAGCAAAGCGAGACGACAAATAGTGAAATACAAAATTTGGTTACTGAAGTACGTGATGTTAAAAATGTATTATCAGAAATGTTACAGGAACACAAAAATACTAATAATTTCTTAGAAAGAATTGCATGTGCTTTAGAAAATAAAAAGTGAATTATATATTATGTTTTATCGTTTTATTTCCTTTTTACCTGACTTCTATTTTCTTATTGTTACACATAAAATAAATTTGATACATAACATCATAATTATTAATGTAATTATAAATAAATAAAGTAGTTTTTGAGGTAACTATTTGCACTGATTATTTCACTCATTACAAATTTGACCAATCAGAATGTCTCATTTTCCATTGTTGTGCATTTTAGATAAGTGAATAAACAGCACCATGCTGTTTAATCGCGATTAAATTGAAGCTAGCTTTATATGCAAATTTTGAACATTTTGAAGGCATATTTAGCCGGATAATTAGTTGACATGTTCTTTACCTTTACTGGTATTCTATATCTTTAAATATGCTTAATTATTCAAATCAAGCTATTTTTATTTACAAATTTTTTACTTTCATTTGACAAGTAAAAAGAAAAACAATCAATTTGCTATAGTTACAATATAACAACAAAATTTTATGGTCCTTTTTGTTCATGTGTGTACCGATTTATTTATGTAAAAATGTGTCAAAATCAACGTTTTAGTATAATTTCTTCGGCAAGTATTAAAGTTTAAGCTATGAATTCATGAAATAATCTTAACATATACCCTTCGTGCTAAAAAATTTAATCGATTAAATTTCATGTCTAGCTTATTAATAAAATTTTGCTTTTAAAAAAGTGTTATCGTATATACATAATAATTTTCAATTTATTATGTACTCAAACACTTTTTAAGCAAAATTTTATGCATAAGCTAGACATGTCAAATTTAATCGATTAAATTCTTAGCACTCGTGATATAACTATTGAAAATTTTAGTAAAAATACATTTTCTTTTTTCATGTTCACAAAGTCGATTTTGTGACACAGTTTCTCTCAAAAATAATGCTACAAAATTGAATTTTCTACAACTGTTTATGGGGAATTTATTATTTAAAAAATTGTCAGTCTGTCAAACTCGGAGTTGTTATTGCTCACGTAAAATTATTGCAAATAGATTTTTTTTTTAGTAATAACACAAGTATGGAAAAAGTATAGAAATCTATTTTAAACAGCTGAGAATAGACCCCCCCCATGTACTGTTTCGGTTTTATTGCATATTCAGCGTATTTAGCTACTTCAATTATTCAGACCCGTTTTGATTGTTGTAACCTGACAAATGGTTCCCGCAAATGTATATTTTGACATTCATGCTTTATTTCAAACTATTTAATTTTTTACCTCCCGTCACATCCTGTGAGAGAGGTATAGGAATCATGTTAAAAATTCGGCAGTGAGTTTTCAATAAATGAACACGTTTTAGGGTCCCTAGAATACGATTTTAATAGTTTCGCGATGATGTCAGTGAGTGTCTGTCTGTCAGTCTGGGTGGATTTCTGGAGTTACAGTTTCTCAAAAACCACTAAACTGAAATATTTGATATTTTGTATATATCAATTGTATCCCCTTGTAAAGCTCTGATTAATTTTTGGTGATAATCCAATAACCAGAAGTGGTAGTTTACTTGTAGCCCTATCAAGTTATTTTGAAAATCTCGTTAAATTATGGTTAAATAACAATTTTTGTTATTAGTATAAAATTACAAATATTATTATCTACAATTTTTATTTGAAACATTTTTCTCTTACTGTCTTAATTAACGAATTACAACACGTTCAAAAAATTATATTTTCACATTTTTATTTAAATCTACTAATCTAATATTGAAAAAAAAAATAGCGTTCGGAGAATGTCATTTTTTGATGTGTCATAATTTTTTGAAGGGATGAGCGTTTCTTGATAGTGGTGGTCCGTGTTCTTGGATTGTTTGAGAAGAAATTTATGACGAGAGGTATTGTGCTACCCACAGCAGATTTTTTGTAGAAATAAAAGTGATGTATAACAGAACTGTGTGTAAAAGACTAAAGAGTTGAATTTTTCTTTTACCTTGATGTATAACATTTTAAATAAATTTCTAATCTTGTACAAAAATTTCGCTGAGTGATTTCAACGCTGAAGTACAAGAGAAACCTGCAATACTAAAAATAAAACGTGTTTATTTCATCAGTTAATTAATTGCAATTATTTTATTTGTTTTGCGCGTATTTCCAATAAAGCGTTAATTGTATTTTTCATAATGTTTACGCATTTGTTTGTTACATTGGCTTATGACTGCGTAAAGAATTCACAGAATGTGAACGAATCGTACTTGACATTTGGTGCGGAAACGGGTAGGTAAGATAGCCGAATGGTGCTGTCCCATTGCGGCCATTCTTATAACGACCTATAAATCGAATTAATTATAATAACTTTATTTGCAATCTGCACAAAAGTGCTTAAAAATCGTCAGTAAAAGCTCAGAAATCGTCACTACGATAATTTTGTTCAACGCAGTGTTGATAAGCGTAAAATAATTATTGTACAAGTAGGATAATTTTGACAGTTATATGACGTATTGTAGTAAATTTATACATAAAATGAAATAATATATGCAGTAAGAATTAACTAATTAATTCCGATGAAGAAATTGAGGACAAAACACATAATTTTCAGTGTTATTTACTTTAACTTCAATATACTAAGTTGGCAACACTGAGTGTCAATCCCAATTGACAACTGACAGATGTAAAAACTTAATTTATATAGGTAAAATAAATTCCATATTCGTGATAAAAAGTAAAACTTCAGTGCCTTGATACATAAATAACTATTAAGCGGTAAATAATTAAAATTGTTGTGTCAACCACTGGAATATAATAATGCTGGAACGCTCACTGACGTTGAAAATGCGAGCCGAGAGGAATAGCTAGTTGAGGACTATCTGTCTTTGTTGTACAATATTTTTACATAGCAATCGCTTAACAAACGCAAATCAATAGCTCTATAAACAAGTGTTAGACAAAGAAGAGTTGCCCACGACATTTTTATCTGTCTCAGGCTCGTTTTTCGCTTTCATAAAACACTACAAGGGCGCGTTCCAGTATTACTATATTTCAATGGTGTCAACTTAACCATGTGGTTTCATTACCGAGCGAATTCTCAAACAAGTGTGATTTGTGTTATTTGAGAATTCAAAACAAATCAAAAATCGGCTAAACCGTAGTTTACGGCCACAAGAGAAGTTAGCTGCAGGTCCTAGTTTCTTTAGCTGGTCATAGTTAAAGAAAAACAATTTAAAAAAGAAAGAAACTCAGATTTATTTTAGTTTTGAGTTTGAATAAACTCGAATTTGTTCAACAGCATTTTCAGAATGCAAATTTACTAGGTTTTTGTTGTTTGACTTGCAGCTAATGTCACAACAAACATTTGACATTTCAAGATTTAAAAAATCTGACAGCTCAATAATAAGAGAAGTACAAAGAATTTAGAATAGAATAGATGTGTGAGAGAGAAGCCTAATATTTTACGTCAGAAATAATATTTTGTAAACTAGTATTATATCTAGTACGATGTTTTTGGGTCTAGTCATAATATGAATGACTTGTTTTCCATTTTGTGTCTCTATTGAAGGATCTCATTGCTTTGTAGCTTATATGAAACATCCAAATGAAAGTCTGGGATGTGACGGGGCGTATTGGGAGATGAACAAGCAAGGTAGCTCGCTTACACAGGTGGGAGCCAAGTCAGTCGCTTGCAGCCAGCGGTCGTGATTACGTCTTGCGTCAAACATTCCAACATGGCTGCTGTTGCGTTGAGGTAAGCAACACCTGTGCCACAAATCCTCTGCAGTTCTGTACATTCCTCAACCAAGAAGACATCCGCGGTTACATTGTTACAAATAGTGCGGATTTATTGTACGTGCGTAGATACAATGCCAAAAAAGTACATATAGTGAAAACATAGTTCAGTTGGCGACAGTGCGTAGTTGCATTCTCAGTGAAAAAGTGTTGGTTATGCATTTGACATTTTTACGTGTACTATAACCTCAAAATGTTGCAAAATTCATACAAGGCGATGTACCGGCCTAATTTCTACGAAAGTACGTGTCTTCGCTGTAATGACACTGTTTATCAAGTTGATCGCGTTGGGCCATTAAAAGATTTCACGTTTTTTCATAGTGGTTGCTTTAAGTGTTCTGTTTGTGGTACTAAACTAACTTTAAAGACTTATTACAACAATCAACACAGACAAGAGGATAAAGAAGTGTACTGTAGTAGCCATGTGCCCAAAATAGGGCCTGGTCATCTCGATGGGTCATCTGTGGGAATTCGATCAGCTTTGAACGTCCCCAGATCGCAGAATTTCGTCAACGAACAGATTCGCGGACCGGGTAGAGGCTCTTTTGACGTTGACGGTAAGTTTTACAATAAGATAGTTGTCAGAAGTAATGTTATGCTCACAGTGCCAGGCTAATGACTCTTCACTGCCGTAGGAAATATGTTAATATACATAATACAGTTACTGAAAATTATACGGGTATTCAATTTTTAAAGTGTGTACAGGTTCTTTGTAGGTTCCGTTTTACAACAGGAAGTAGAAGTTTTACACAAATTTATAATTTTTTAATTCCTGTAAATTTATCGTTTCGTAAACAATAACAAAACTAATACACAATTTTTATTTATACAAGTTCTGGAAGCATTTTCAATTTACAATTAATTACTTTTATCAATTGTTTAAAACGCAAAAAGGTGATTGCATCATTAGATAATTTAATACATTGTTTACTCCTTTAATATACAGGGTGTGAATCGATGGACGCGCCATAGCGTTTTCAATGCTATTTTTGAAATGTTCCCTAATTATTTTACATCAAACAAGTTAAATAGTTTATTGTAGAGGAACAATTTATGTATTTGTTGATTTCAATATTTATAATTTTGCTTTAACCTGCCACCGGAAAAATGGGAAAAATGTTTATTGGTTCTTAAAATTATCAAAATGAACCAATTGAAAGTTATTTGTTATTTTCTGTCTTATGCTGTCATCAGTGTTTGATTTCAAGTGTCTGGATTGAAAATGTAAAATTTGGAAGAAAATCTGGTATGGGCAGCACACTACTTTCTTATGCAAATAAAACCAACTGAACATGTATGACTAGTTCCTTGCGTATGATTTTATTTTGACATTTATTTGATATACATATGTTAAACCTGTTTAATTTTTTGTTCTCATAGTAACTTTGAATTTATTTATTTATTAATATTATAAATTTTACTTTTATAATATTTCACACGACACCTATTTTTGACATTTCACAATTATTTGACACGTTTGACACATAGATATTAAAATGTTTTAGTTTTTGTTCCCATTGTAACTAAGATTATTGAAATATATTCTTAAACATTTAATTTAGTTTTTCTCAAAATTAGAAGCATGTACAAGAAAAGTGCAAATAACATTTTATATTCCAAATACTTTTGCTAACATCCTTCATTTGAAACCTTTTTTATGATTCTGAAAAAAATTTAATTTATTGGTTTGTATGTCCAGTAAACTTCCTCTTCCGGTTTTTCATTTTCATTCAAAATCAACTCAGCTCTTCATTTTTTCATGAAACTTATAAATTCCAAGTTTCGTTTACATATCTTGTCTCGTTCATGAGATATTGTGCACACGGACACACATCCATCCATCCTCACACACAGACATCATTGCGAAATTAGTCTTAACGGATTCAGTGGACGTCAAAATATGTATTTCCGCAAAAATCTCGTCAGCAATTTTTCACGTGATCCAATACTTCCTTATACTTTGTATAAGAAAGTAAAAAAGTAGATAATAGTGAAATATTTTTATGGTCAAATTTGTGCTCGACAAAAATGTATTAAATAAAATAAACTCTTAGAAATTCTTCCTCTACATAAACTATTTAACTATTTTGATGTAAAATATTTAGGGAAATCAATAATAACTTGTTTTTCTATTTCGTATCATTTAAAATTAATATAGGTACAACATTACAGTTTTAATATTCATTTGCTAAAATGCATGTGTCAAAATCAGTTTTCAATCACTAATTTAACCGTTTCAATCAATAGTTTGTGATTTATAATAATATCTATAAGTTTCATAATTAATTAAATATGTTCTTCCTGCAACCTATTAAAATTTATTTTAATAATATACAAAAGTTAGGTTAAAATTGCGGTGATGTCATTTTGGAAACTGGAATGAAACTTCACTTGTTCATATGTCACCTGTCAAATGTCAATATGTTTCATTACCAACTTAAGAGATACATACGTACATTTTCACATTATAGTGCATTATTCACAGTGATATTTGTCATTTCTAATTAGAGTGCATAAATATTTACAAATCATTTGTAAAAGTAGATCGTGAGTTCAGTTTTGTACCCACGCCATATGTCATATACGCGGCCGACGCATTTATGTGTGTGTGTGTGAAGTCAGCTGCAAATGCGAGTTTGTGTCATGTGACTACTGCAAAAGAAGAAAACGAAGTCATTCAATATTTGAGGGTTATTATTTTGTTGTTACAAATACACACATTTAAATCAAGATTTGCTCTAGGTACAGTTAGACACATGGGTAAATAGCATGTTGATATATTTATTTATTTATTCATTTAATAAAGAAATTCTAAAGTAGTTAAAACGGTGAACTACAAATCAAATTAACCTATGAGATATATAAGATTATGGACTGGTACGAATTTAGAGATTTCAATGACGAGTCAAGACAGCTAATTTTATATTTAGAATTTCTTAGGTTATGTTATGTGTCAAACTGTGGCTGTTTACTTGAAAGCCTATCAGGTATTTTGAGCAACTCCCTGTAAATAAATGAGTTAGAGTAAATTGTGTTATATTCAAAAAGATGTACAATTTTTGTTTGAAACATTTTTGTACTGTTTAAACGTTACGAGTGTTGAAGAATTGATGCAGGTGATTGGCTGAGAGTTATTTCGTATTAAATTATAGATTGATCACTTTCAATATCCATTATTGTTTATTGGTTTCTTTGTATTTATGATGATGAGTGAAAGGTTCATAAATATGGTAATTTTAATTATATTATTAATAACTATGGATAAATAAAATAAACTTTTTAATCAACATATAACCTCTCGCTTAAGCAACGTTTTAACAGGCAGATTCATAAAATATATTAGCACTATTATTACTAATAACTTAATTTTCCAAGCTTAGAACATATAATTATTTTAATGAAGGTTGTAATCAAGATTGGTTAGCATAAAATTTGACACATTTTGATATTATAATTAATTTAGAAACAAAGTTACAGATGATGAAAAATTGTTAAAATACACAGAATTTTAAGCTCTGTAATAATTGAGAACAATGATTATGAACATAATACATAAATGAAGTAGGGAAAGATTTAAATCTATTATTGAATGTCGATAAATGTAAAGTGTTGGTGTTTGGAAGAAAGATTTGGTGACTGATTGTAATGTTTCAATAAAATGAATTTGTATATTTGGGTAGTATTGAGATTGAAGGTGAACGATTGCGTGGGCGTCCGAGGAATAAGTGGTTGGATATGATTGATGGTTTGTTGCGTGAACCAATGATGTATGAATGTGGACGAGGCGAAAGTAGTGGAATGTTTGGAGGAGATTGATTGTTTGTGGGTTTGTGCTACCCCACTGAGTGGGATATATCTTGATGATATGTATGTATGTATGAATAATTTGGGGAGAAATGTGCACGAAATACTTATTTGTCAGTACAAAAAAACTTTTTTTGTGATTATAATGTGAAAAATGTTAATAATATCTGCACAAGTAAGAAAATTTAATACAAGTTCATTTACCATTGACAACATATACATGTTAAGAAAGTTCTGCACAATTTCAGATTTCACGAAATATCACTAAAAATTGGCATATATTTTTATTGTATTTCTATACAGGGTGTCCCAGATTTAAACGGCCTAACTTAAACCATAGATTAAACACGTAAAAATAAGGTGACAAGTTCATTTGAGCAAATGTCCGTAAATGCTTCATTCCAGAGATATTCATGTTTTTCTTATTGTGTTGTGCTCCTTAAAAAAATCAACTTCCTAACGAAATATTCAATATTATCTTATTGAGGTGTGACATAATAATTGAATTAAATTAATAATAAATTGTTTATTACCGAATTTCAATACAAAATTTAGTTTGCTTGCCCTGATGTCTGGGAAAAAATGAGAAACTATCAATGAATTTAAAGAAATTATTTGGGATGCCATAAAAGGAACAGCCTATGATGAACCAGTAAATATTTTAGACTCACTACGAAACCATATCTCCCAAGCAGATCATTGTCGTGCCTGTTTACGTACTGTAGGTGAACATTTTGAACAAATATTATAAAAAAAAAATAGTTTATGAAGTTATGTTATTACTTCATTATTTTAAATCTTAAATTTCTTTAAATTCATTGATAGTTTCTCATTTTTTTCCAAGACATCAGTGCAAGCAAACTAAATTTTGTATTGAAATTAGGTAATAAACAATTTATTATTAATTTAATTTACTTAATATGGCACACTTTTATAAGATAATATTGGATATTTTGTTAAAAAGTTGATTTTTTAAAGTAGCGCTGCTCAATAAGAAAAACCTGAATATCTCTGGAATGAAGCATTTACAGGCATTTACTCAAATGAACTTGTCACCTTATTTTTAGGTGTTTATTATATGGTTTAAGTTAGGCCGTTTAAATCTGGGACACCTTGTATAATATAAACCCTAAGAAACTCAATGCTGTAGAGCGCATTGTCATATCTCTTAAATTTATAGAGATATGGCAATTTTCGATGCTTTTCGAAATGCTACTTTGAGTGGCTGCAACTCAAAATCTATTACAGATATAGAAAAATAGACTCAGTTCTGTTCGTTTCATGCTTTTTATTACAAATTAGCAAATTTTGAAAATTTTGAAATTTTTCTATTTTTTTCCCCAAATTTCGATAGGCGATAACTCGATAAATATATAAGATACAGACTCGCAGACTGGACCATTCGATTCAGCTCGTCAAAATACATAAGTATGTAAAATTTCATTAAAATTGCTTTACGCGTTATAGAGTTAGAGCAAAAAGTGTGAAAATGACGTTTTTGGCGAAAAACGTCAAAGGGTACCCATTGACGTTTGCCCTGAAAAAGGCCATTTTCAGACTTTTTGCTCTAAAATTTCAACCCACCATCCGAATGTTCTGAAATTTTTAGGATTTATGTATTTCGATGAGCTGAATCCAATGGTTTAGTCTGCACGAATAACACAAAACTGAAGAGTATTTCTCGATATCTTGCGTAATTTTTGAGTTGCAGTTCCTCAAAGTTGCACTTCGAAAAACATCAAAAACCGCCATATCTCGAAAAATTTAAGAGATATGATGATGAGCTCTGCACCAGTGAGTGTTTTAGGGTTTATATTATATAGAAATACAATAAAAGTATATGCCAATTTTGAGTGATATTTCGTGAAGTACATCATATGAACTGTGTTTAAATGAGTAAGAAGAATGTTTTACGGAAATAAGAAATATAATAAATTTACAAGTGAATACGATAAATATTACAAATATTTTAATTGTTTTGTAATATATTAGACAAATTAATTTGTGTGTTCATATTTATAATGTAACTTTGACAAGTATCAAAAGAACTTCTTGAAGAACTTCATTTTTTTGTATGGACTGTTATTAGTTTTATACTTTTCGTACAAAAAATATTGTACAAACCTCTTGCGTGAATGCGGTTCCCGCATTTGGTATGTAAATAACTATTTCCCACATTAAACGTCTATGGCCCGTATTCTGTGTTACATTCTGTATATAGGCTGTTCCAAAAAGTGTGGCTTTATTAATTTTTTGCATTAATATTATCAACTACTGGAAATTTGTCTCCACTTTTTCCAAAACTATAACATCCTGTATAACCAAATGACAATTCGTGAATTTGGTTTTGTGAGAACACACATAGTAAAAAGTTGCGGATGTAGCATTTCTTGAGAAAGTGAAGTGATGTGGTGTGTCTTGGTGGGCCCCGGAGCCCCAGGGCTGGAGAGCAAGCAAATCAGAGCAATGTCCGCGCGGTGAGAGGCGGAGTGAAAACTGAACCAGTCTGTAAGCAACACTGACCGCCACTCCGGAATTTCACTCTTTACATCGGAAATCGTTGATGGCTTGTTGGTGTCGGGCTGTGCGAACTTTCTGTTTCCGATACATTTAATGTGAATTAAGATTTTAAATAATTGTTATTTGTTTATTTAGGCACCAAACATCAGATTTACAGCACAGGCTGCCATGGTTGTAAATCTGTGTTTGGTATAATAATAATAATATATTTATTTATTTAGCTTCATGCTAGTTACATCAATATAACAATATATAATATTTTTATTTACAATGACATTTAAGAGAAAAACTTCATTAAAAATTGATAGAAATATATAAGAAAAAGTAAAAAGATAATAAAATATAAATATTAGATCCAAAAACAATAGTAGTTATAATACAAGCTGCAACAAACTATAGGTTACTCAACAGAGATATGTCTTATTTTTTTGACAACTTAGAATTATTATTGATTTAGTGATTATTTTTAATAGATATTTTGAAGGTCATCGCCGTCAAATTATGTTGCCATTTATGTGTTGAACGGTTGCTATGCATTTGTTGGGTGGTTGCTATTTAATAGTTAATTGTATAACAAGCATGGAATGGTACTCATTTCCTACGAGTATGAAATTGACATTCCATACGAGTTGTACATTATACTTTTTCTATGACTACGATATTATTTTAATAATAAATTTGTTGCGTTCGCTCGTGATGCAAACTTCATGCTCATGAGTAATAGCATACATTCCATGTTCATTGAATAATATACTATTACAGCCTAAAGGTAGTTCAATAAACCTGAATGATTTTTTTTAATTGTTGTGACATCAGTGTTTTTGTGTGTTTTTTATTGTGGATCTCAAGAAATAGGGATTGTAAATAATTGTTGTCACATAAATGTTCAATTTTATTGTTTACAAAATTATTAAGGTCTCATTTTTCCATCTACGAATAAAATAATAAATAAATTATTCACCGAATAGATATAAAATATCGCATCGAAATCATAGCTCGAATGACAGGAATTGCTGTCATTTTCTGATACGTAATTTTTTAGCTACTCGACGAATAACTTATTCGTAAATGGATAAACCAGCCCTAAATAGAATTAAATGAACTTTTCATGATAAATAATTAAAATATTCATGAATTCCATTTATTTTAGGAAGAAACATAAATGGGGTCATACACTTTAAAAAAAAGTTGTGTTTTTTTTACAAATCATAAAAATTTAGATCATTTCAGTCACATATTATTCAATATTTCTTATAATTTTTCAACTTTTCATTCATAATTTCCTTTCTGAAGTTTCGCGGTTGCAAAATCCTGACGTCATTTTGTAATAGAATGTAAAGCATGGCCAAGCGAAAGAGGTGTTGATAACAAATAAAAACTTGCTTTTCAGTGTTGTAAAAAATACTTATTATTAAAAAGATGAATACTCCGATAAATTAAATTAGATATTCGTTAATTATAACATTTTTAGTCAAAGAGTTTAGGACGTGTTAAAACAAAATGCTTTGTTGTATTATATCTTGTCGCTTGTCGGTAATGTCGGTAGTCTCATTATCACATCTGTCATCTCAAGTCATATGTTGCAGTTAACAACGATTTTCAAATTAAACTTATGTTTAGTATATTTATTATATTAATTTGTCCAGGTAATGTGAATAAACTACATTTGGAAAAACCTCTCAGTAAATAACAATGACTGATAACAGTCAATTTGACAGTAGGTGTAGTTCCTCTTTCTCCGCTAGAGCGTGTTTTGTAGTAGTATAACATGGTGACGTCACGAGCGAAAAATTTGAAATGAGATGCCCATTTCAAAAAATCATATCTTTATAACTACATGCCTTTTAATATTAAAATTAGTATCTACATTCATAACTTTACTCAAATTTACAGAAAAAAAATTAAACGAAAAAAGGTTTAAGACCCCATTGTAAGATTAATTAAGTCAAATGTTTGATTACCACTAATAAATTTTGCTAACCTGTGTCATTTAACCTGTCTTTAATTTCGTTGTATCGCACTAACCAAGTGGTTTTAAGTGTGATTTGTGTTATTAGTGAATCCAAAACAAAACAATTTAAATTAGGTGCCAAATATTTTGTAACTTGGACAATCTGACAGCTCAACAATAAGATAAGTACAAATAATTTTGAATAGAATTGGTGTGTGAGAGAGAAGCACAGAGAAACATAATGACGTCACAACTGCTATCATTAAAACTCAAATATCTGTATAATTAATAATATTTTGTAAACTTGTATTATATTTAGTACGATGTTTTTGGGTATAGTTATAATACAGGGTGTTTCATAACTTCGAGTACATACGTATGTTGTTTGATATACTGATTATGAATCTAAAATTTTTTTTTAATTCGAAAAATTAAGGGTTGTTTATCTAAAACATTTTTTGTTGTCATATATTTTAAATAATTATACGTTGTCTAGCAACGCTTAACTGTCATTCTATTAGTACTGAATTTCGTATGTACAATTTTGCTGAATAAAACCTATTTTCTGGAGGTTTAAACTGATTAGTTTATTACAGTTGTACTTCACTGGATTCACTTTCCTATTAAACACAAACAATGAAGTAGGTAATCAACAATTTAAATTACATAATACTAGTAAAATAAACAAACACAATTTAATTATTTTTAATGAAACGATAATTATTAACATAACCATCCACCCAGTGGCAGTGGCAACGAAAAATTTTGGACTGGGAAACATGGAAAATAATTTTGCGATTTAAAAAAAATTCTTTTTGATTCGTAATCAGCTTATCAAATAACATATACCATTAACGTATGTACCTAAAGTTATGAAACACCGTGTATAACTGACTTATTTGACATTTTGTAACTCTATTGATAAATGAAGGATCCCATTTTATTAAACTGTAATTGTGCTATCCTAATTTCCAGTATCTTATTAGTGACAGCACGTATTATTTCAGGAGTGAACATCCGCACCCAGGTGAACGGCGTGGGCAGCGGTGTCAGCGGCGGGGGCCATGTCCACGCGGGCTCGGTGTCGCCACCGGGTCCAGGGAGTCCTGCAGGTCACGCGGAGCACCACTATGGCCGCTTCGACGCCAGTGCGTTGCACATTGCGCATGCGCTGCGACAGACCGAGCTGCAGAAGGCCTACAGACAGCACCGGGAGAAACCAATTGACTGTTACCTGGTAAGTTAGGTTATGTTGTTTTATGTTGTTTAAATTTGGAATGTTGCACTTTGAACATACTATACACAGGATGATGAATCGAAGGACGCATCATAGCGTTTTCAAAGCTATTTTTGAAATGTTCAATTATTGGTTTCCCTAATTATTTTACATCAAACAAGTTAAATAGTTTATTGTAGAGGATAAATTTATGTATTTGTTGATTTCAATATTTATAATTTTGCTTTAACCTGCCACCGAAAAAATGGTAAAAATATTTTTTGGTTCTTAAAATTATCAAAATATACCAATTGAAAATTATTCGTTTTATCTGTCGTCTGTTGTCATCAGTGTTTGATTTCAAGTGACTTCATTAAAAATGTAAAATTTGGAAGAAAAATTAGATATAGTGAAATGGTTTTATGGTCAAAATAGGGCTAGATAGTCACGTGTCTGCGTTTTAACCAATCCTGTTATTATTATACTGATTATTACACTCATTACAAATTTGACCAATCAGAATGTCTCATTTTCCATTGTTGTGCATTTAGAAAATAATTCTCCAGTATTACTGACAATCAAATTTTAAATAAGTCATGAAATTATTTCAAATGAAAACAAATAAATATACTGTTACATTTATAATTTTATTCTATCTGGAACCGGAAAAATGACGGAAATGTTTTTTGGAAATTTTCTTAAAATCATTTTTATTTATTTATTTTATTACCTTCCGCCAAATCAGTTAAGAAATGTATAGGAAATATGCTAAAAATTCGGTAATAAGTTTTCATTGGATGAAAACGTTTTAGAATCCCTAGAATACGATTTAGTCTGTCTGTGTGTGTGGATGGATCTCTGTAGTTACGGTTTCTAAAAAAATATTAAACAGAAAATTTTAATCCTTAGAAAGAGCTGATTAGTTTTTGGTGATAATCCAATAACCGGAAGTGGTAGTTTACTTGAAGCCCTATCCAGTTATTTTGAAATATCTCAATAAATTATGGTTTAATAACAATTTTTATTATTAGATTGTTTCAAATATTATTATCTACAATTGTTGTTTGAAACATTTTTATCTTACTGTCACCATTTACGAATTACAACACGTTAAAGAAAAAATATAACATTTTTGTTTAAATCTACAAACTTGTATTTTTTAAAAAAAATAAATAAATAAACAAATCAATGCTTATAATATGATTATATTAAATATGTCTTAATTGAAAAATAATTATTTTGAAGTGATGAGCTTTCTTGATAGTGGTGGTCCGTGTTTCTGCATTGTTTCAGAAGAACAATTTTTTGTTTATATCGTAGTGCCATTCTTATATTACGTATAGAACAAATAAATGTTAATTATAAGTTATTATATCAAATGGTATGCAGTTAAAATTGATTAAATATGGTCGTCGTAAATTTAATTGATATAAAATTAACTAAATCTATATGAGTATAGTTTATATAAGTAGAAGATATAAAGTTTTTATTGATATTAGATTATATTGTTTTGAAATGGCAAATTCTAAAGACATATGGTAATGTAATTATTCCTGGCAATGCTAAAAGACTTGTTTGCATTTCAAAGAGATCTTGTGTCATTTTTACCTCCCGCCGACCATTGAGTAAGGGAGGTACTGTTTCTGGACAAAAAATTAGGGTCCCTACAATACGATTTTACTATTTTCGCCATGATGTCTGTATTTTTTCTTCTCGCATAACTCAAATACTATAATACCAAAAAATACATTTTTGTGTATTTTTGTTTCTTATATTTGTATGAAGAGCTGATTAGATTTTGGATAAAATTGGTCAACCGGAAGTAGCAGTTTACTTGAAGCCCTTAACAGTTTTCCGTGAAAAAACACGGTTAAATTTAATTTTTCAATAATTTATGTTATTTTGAAAATTGTAGAATATTTAATTTTACATGTGTTTTGATGACACTAATTTTATTAATTTTCATTAGTTTTAGAGATAATAAAAAATCTGGTGTGGGCACCACACTACTTTCTTATACAAATAAATTGTTTAATAAAAAATAAATTAAATACTCCTCCAAACTTAACTTGAAATTTATTACTTATGTATAATTTAAACATGAATAAACTCATTGCTGTAGAACGCATTGTAATATGTCTTATATTTATCGAAATATGGCGATTTGTAATATTTTTCAAAATACGGAAATTTCCCCAAATATGACTTAAAATTGTAAATTTTTTTTATTACATTTCTTTATAATATTCACGCCAGGAAACCCATTGCAGCAGAGCACATCGTCAAATCTCTACTATTTTTCGAGATATGACGATTTTTTATATTTTCCGAAGAGCAACTTTGAGAGGCTGTAACTCGAAAACTATACGAGATATCGAAAAATATCTCCAGTTTTGTGTTTTTAGTGCCATTTATAATAAATTAATAAATTTTGAAAATTTTGTAATTTTTTTTCAAAATTTCGATTGGAGATATCTCGACAAATATGAAAGATACAGACTTGCAGTGTTGACCAATCGATTCAGCTCGACGAAATACATAAACACTTAAAATTTCAGAAAATTCTGACAACCGGTTGAAAAGTTAGAGCAAAAAGTCTGAAAATGGCTAAATTCAGGCCAAACGTCAAGGGGTACCACTAGACTGTTTGGGCAAAAAACGTCATTTTCAGGCTTTTTGCTCTAACTTTGCATCCCGTAAAGCGATTTTTATGAAACTTTGCATACTTATGTATTTCGACGAGCTGAATTGATTGGTGAACACTGCAAATCTGTATCTTTAATATTTGTCGAGTTATCGCCGATCGAAATTTTGAACGAAAATACAAAAAAAATTCAAAATTTTAAAAATATGCTAGTTTGTTATATAAGGCACCAGAAACGCTAAACTGAAGAGAATTTTTAGATATCTCGTGTAGTTTTTGAATTACAGGCCCTTAAAGTTGCACTTTGAAAAATAACAAAAATCGAAGTATATCGAAAAATATTAGAGATCTGACGATGCGCTCTGCTGCAATGGGTTTCTTAGCGCTTATATTATAAAGAAATGTAATATAAAAATATTACAATTTTAAGTGAGGATGTTCCGTGAGTTTAAATTTTTCTATCGGTCTGTGAATCTGTATTGAATGATTAATAGTTACAGTTTCTGTTATTTGTTTGTTCCTATAGCAACTAAAATTAATTTATTAAACATATAATTCAGTTTTGTCAAAAGAAGCAAACAAAATCTGGTGTGGGCACCACACTACTTTCTTATACAAATAAAACCAACTGAACACGTACGACTTGTTCCTTGCGTATGACTTTATTTTAAAATAGAAATCTATTAATATCTAGTCAGAAAAACTTTCGAACCAATAATACAAATATTACTTACATTCATAATATTTCACAAGACACATATTTTTGACACTTCACAATTATTTGACACGTTTGACACAAATATTACAAATGTTTTCGTTTTTTTCCCATTGTAACTTAAGATTATTGAAATATATTCTTGAATATATAATTTAGTTTTTCTCAAAATTAGAAGCATGTACAAGAAAAGAGCAAATAACATTTTATATTCCAAATATTATTGCTAACATCTTTTATTTGAAACTTTTTCTGTAAACTTATTCTATTTTTGAAAAAAAATGAATTTATTGTTTTGTGTCCAGTAAAGTTCCTCTTCCGGTTGTTCAATTTCATTCAAAACCAACTCAGTTCTTAATTTTTTCATAATACTTATAAATTCCAAATTTCGTTCACATATCTTGTCCAGTTCATGAGATATTGCGCACACGGACATCCATCCATCCATCCTCAAACACAGACATTATTGAGAAATTGGTGTGAACGGATTCAGTGGATGTCAAAATATATATTTCCGCAAAAATCTCGTCAGCGATTTTTTTCGTGATTCCAATACTTCCTTATACTTTGTATAAGAAAGTAAAAATAAAGAAATTACATTTCATAAATCTTGCATTCCATGTACACTATGAGATGTGACACAAGTCATTTTGATTGTGAAGCTGTTTTCTTAGTGAAATATATGTCAAAAAATTAAATATACGAAATAAAATTAAATTTCTTAAATGTAAATAGAAAATAACAAATAAGAAGGTATTTTTCTGTATCATCAAATACTAGATTGTAACGTTTAAGAGTTGTATTGGGCGGGAGGTTATGTGCTGGCCACATCAGATTTGTTTTATGTATGAGCACGCATACCTTTTTACAGAGTAATCCGATTTTTATGTTTTTTTTATTGGATAGTTGGTCCCTTTTAAATTTGGAAAAAATCTCTCCCCAAAGTGTTGGAAAATAGGGGATTAATTTTTACCTGTAAGTCGATTCTACCACGCATAACTTTGTACTGGGTCATCCAATTTCAATGATTTTTTTCCACCCCTAAGGGTAGAAAAATAGGTAGCCACAAAAATAAATCTAACAAAAAAGTTCTGTTCTCTTATATTTTTCGCCTTTTCGTCGAATATTTTTTTGGTTAAAAAGTTTTTATCTCAATGATATCAATGTGGATGGATGGATGTGTGACCGTATGTTCTATAACGCATGAACGAAAAAAGATAAAGTAACAGTAAGTACATATCAACTATAGTTTATATTTTTAGAGATTGTATAGGTAGTTAATTTCACAATACAACATTAAAGAATTCTCCGCAAAACAGATGTTCATGTTGACAATTCCTCTCTTTTCTATATTGTTGAACAGTGTCCTCTCTGTTGTGATTCTTGTTAATTACACACACACAGACAGACAGAAACTGCTGCACTTGCTGGAGCTGTCGTCTACTTTCTTTTATTTTATTCAATTTCGCGTTAAGAGATTTCTAATGTATTGTGAGCGTGAATCACGTTTAGCTTTGTAACAATATGTAGAAAAGTGAATGACTTTTATAATTATAAATATCAGGTTATAATAACAGGAATTATATTTAGCAAACTTTCTTGTTATTGTTATTGACGATTCATCTGTTTTGGTAGATGTCGCCTACATCGATGGAGTCACACACTAAAGTTACAAATAAGTCATTTAGGTATATTATAACTAAACCCAAAAACATCGTAGAGTGCGTACACGTTAACTTGAAGCCACCAAGCCTAACAAACTGATAGGCTAGGTGGCTTGAAGTTAACGTGTACGCACTCTACTAGATAAATTAATTATTAAGATATTTGAGTTTTAAATGTAGCTATTCTAACTGTAATTTTTTTTTTGTACTTCTCTTTCACACATCAATCATACCTAACCAGTTATTCCTCGGAGGTCCACGCAATCGTTCACCTTCAATCTCACCCGCATATATTAGTTTCATCAACTCAACATGTCCAAACCACCTCAACTGACTCACTCCCACTTTCTTAACAACATTCTTCTCAATTTTACACTCACCATACAACAATGTGGACACGATCACTCTCCTCTCAAATACCTCATTTCCACAGCAGTTATACGTCGTTCATGCTTCTTCATCCACACACAACATTCACTAGGCACTAACACACCATTATAAACACTCAATCGACCATCTCTAGATACATTCACGTTTTGTTGCATGAACGAATGATTCCGAGTGTGAAGAATAAACGAGCATGTAAGAATGTGGACGAGGCGAAAGTGGTGTGTCAGGATAAGAATGTTTAGAGGAGATTGATTGTTGGTTCTGGGTTCGTGCTACCCCACTAAGTGGGACATAGCGTGATGTTATGTATGTAAATTATGAAATGTAATTATCTTAAAAAAGCTGATTCAGTTATAAACTTTTCACAAGGTAATATAAGCCCTGTAGAATGCACTGATAACTCAGTCTTCAAATGTTAGACAAGCTTGTAACGTTGTTCCCGCTTCAAATAAACTTTTTAAAAATAAATTCAGCGATTTGATTTATATAATTTGTATGTATGTATGCTCTCACACATCTATTCTATTCTAAATTCTTTGTACTTCTCGTATTATTGAGTTTTTAGATTGTCGAAGTGTCAAATGGTAGACAACTAATTTGAAGATTTTTATTTTGTTTTGAATTACAAATCGTACTTGTTTGAAAATTCGCGCGATAATGAAATCATGTTGTTAGGTCGACACAAAGAAAATAAAGACATGTTGAATGACATAGGGTACCAAAATAAACTTACAATTTATTTATGTTTCGACCTGTAATATATTTTAATTATTTATCATGAAATGTTATTTTAATTTAAATAATGTTCAAACAATACAACTACAATTATTTACAATCCCTACTGTTTGAGATACACAACACACGACAGCTCTGACGTCATAACATTTAAAAAATATCATTACAGCCTCATGAATAACAATTAAGACATTTTAAAACTGCAGATAGTTTTCAATTTAAATGAAGTTTCATAAAAATAGTTATATATGTACCGCAGCACTGAAGTTCAATTTTTTATCACGAATATGTAATTTATTTGCCGAGAAAAATAAACCATGTGAGTGGATAAAAAGGAACTTCAGTGCCGAGGTACATATTAAGTTTTATTTGAAATCTAAAATTCGAAAAAACTGTAAAAAAATTTACAATATAGGTTATGTTTATACATCTGTCAGTTGTCAATTGAAACTGACAGTCAGTGTTGCCAACCTCAAACAGTGAAGTTATCGTAAATAACACTCAAAATTATGTGTTTTGTCCTCAATTTCGTCATCGGAATTAATTAGTTAATTCTTCTTGCAAATTTTGTTTCATGTTACGTCCAAATTTACTATAGTACGTCAATATTTCTGCCAAAATTATCTTAATTGTACAATAATTATTTAACGGTTGCCAACACTGCGTTGCTCAAAATCGTCGTATAATGGGTTACTTTAGTGACGATTTCTGAGCTTTTAATGACGACTTTTGAGCACTTTAGTGCCGATTTCAAATAAAATAATTAATATGGTGAATGGTTCCATTGTTTATTTCTTGTATACTTATATGGTAAATAGGTACATGTACAGAACATCCTGATGTTACGTGACGTGAGTGAACGCTTTTAGTATAGGTTAGTATTACGCTATTTTAGTGAACTATGTTTCATGGAGTGTAGGTGACATGAATATCAACTAATTCGCGGTCCAAATAACTCCACGTTTCTATGCTATGGGTGCATCGGCTTGAATTTTTTATTTTATACGATTATTTTAAATATTACTTAAAACTTTTTCAAACAAATTTTATTTTATATTAAAATGCCCACTTGTTTACAGTATAAGTTTTTACCTCCCGCCACATCCTGTAAGGGAGGTTTAGGAAGCATGCAAAAATTCGGTAGTGAGTTTTCAATGGATGAGCACATTTTAGGGTTACTAGAATACGATTTTAATAGTTTCGCGATGATGTCTGTGTAGGTGTCTGTCAGTCTGTGTGGATCTCTGGAGTTACGGTTTCTCAAAAACTACTAAACTGAAAATTTTGATATTTTGTATATATCAATTGTATCCTCTTTAGAAGAGCTGATTAGTTTTTGGTGATAATCCAATAACCGAAAGTGGTAGTTTACTTGAAGTCCTATCGATTTATTGTAAAATATCTCAGTAAATTATGGTTAAATGACAATTTTTTTTATTGGAATAATATTTCAAATATTATTATCTACAATAATTGTTTGAAACATTTTTCTCTTACTGTCTCCATTTAAAAATTACAACACGTTAAAGAAAATTATATTTTGACATTTTCATTTAAATCTATTAAGCTGTGCTTTTTGATATAACCAAACAACGCTTGAAAATAGTTATTTGTATAACAAGGTTGGAAACTGCTATTTTGTGAGTGCGCATTTATTTTAATAGGACTCGCCTACGGCTCGTCCTACAAAAATACGAGCACTCGCAAAATAGTTTTCAACCGAGGGATACACAACATTTATGTAAATTTAATAAATAAATTTAATTTATTACTCATTTTCTTAATGACAGGGAATTTTTTTATGTTGCTAACTTCACAATATTTGAATGTCAATTATGTTTATTTTCCAATATCATAACCAAAAATATCTACATAATTTCATTTCGATCTTACACTGCAAATTCAATTATAAATTAATTAAAATTTATGAAGTGATGCCAACATATAACCATCAAAAGTTAGCAATTTTTGTTGAACTAGTTCGACAAAAACATGATTTCCGACCGCTTGCGGACCGAAAATGTCGTTTTTTGACATGTGTCATAATTGAAAACTTTTGTTGAAGGGATGAGCGGTTCTTGATTGCGGTGGTCCGTGTTTCTGCATTGTTTAATAAGAAATCCATGGCGGGAGGTACTGTGCTGCCCACAACAGATTTTCTCTAGGTGTTCCATTTTTGCGCAATGATATGTAACTTTATATTTTTAAATGGAACATGCTATATATTTTTGCAAACCTTTTGTTTCTCTTTAAAACATTTGTTATTCATTACAGTCCTAAAATGAACAATATAGAGTTTATTTCACCTTTTGCCTTTGACCTTCAAAACGAATATTGCACCTCATTTATTGAAATATATTAAGTATGTATGTATGTATGTATGAGTTGAGGACAGACAGTACCGCGATATAGATTTCACTGGCGCGTGTCTCACATTCCACGAGAGAAAAGACAAAATGGCGGCGATTTCGAGCCAAGTGTTCATCGCTCCAATTCAAATATCACACAACACGTATGCGTAGAATAGGTCGGCAAACCGATATGCGCGACAGTTCAATAGAAATGACAATTCAAATATGAAATATTAGAGACATCTATATATGTGCTAGCGGAATAGGTCGACAAACTGATATGCGTAGTAGTAAATCAAAATTTGCAAGAGTAGTATTGTTTACCCAACACCTCTCAATAAATGCTCTATATAGCTATGGCGATTTTAAACAAGCAAAGTAACAGATTACCCACTAGTGGGTATAATTTTGAGGCAAGTCACTAGTGAGTATTTTTTTATTTATAACAATAATAATAACACACAACACCTTGGTAACTACTTCCATTGACATTTTAATTTAAAAATTTAAGCATATGTCACTGTCTAATAATATTTCTTTAAGAAATTTTTCATTTATTAAGAAGTGTTGGATAAAACGTTATACTTCACACGTGGGCAAAGTGGAATTACCCACTCGATAAAATTATCACACGAGTGTGCTAAAATTTCTCTCGTAGGTAATTCCTTACTTTGTCCACTTGTAAAGTAAATAACTATATTTGGTCAGGTATTTGGTATATATAGTCTGAACGATGTAACTTGGCGACCTAAAATAATTCGGCAAGGGAAAAGTTACAAAAACCATAATCACGCCAGAAAATATTCAATTTAAATGTACAAACGTTACAGGACAGTAATTAGTTATTTACATTACAAGCACAGTAAAATAATTAGTACTGGTGAATGGAGGAAATTACGCAGTAATAGTATATTATACATTCAGGGAGAGAAGTGTATGATTTTTTCCCCGGAAAAATTGAAGCACGAGCCGTAGGCGAGGGCTACAATACGACAAGGGAAAATACACTTCTCTCAAAATAATTAAAATAAAATAAATATATCATCACGCCGTTTACCCATTATGGGTGTGGCACTCTGCTTACACAGATCTCGGTAGGTGATATATTTTTGCGTATGAAGTGCGGTTACCAGCCGTCAAATCATAGCCCCAAAAATGTTAGTGTATATTCTATTTTTTCACAACCCCAATATTTATTATGGTTTTTATGATTTTATTTAGGTATTTCAAAATTATTTGAATTGTAATATAATTTATGATAATTACCTTAAATTTATTTAATTTTGTTTATTTTTCACTTTATTCCTATCATGTTTTTTCGAGCATATCTCAGTAACTAATTGAGTTAGAGTCAATTTTGTTATATTCAAAAATATGTGGAATAATATTGTCTACAATTTTTATTTGAAACTTATTTCTTTATTTTGTATCGTTTAGGCAATAATTTATTTGATTTGCTATAAATACGAATTATTCAAACATTTCCCGTAAAATTTGTGTGACATGCGCAGTCGGTATAATTAATCAGTAATAATTTTAAAATATAAAATCAATAACAGACGAACGTTTGGAATGTGTAAGGAATGCGAAAAACTGGACAAATCTTGAAGAATGAAAAGTTATTTTTAGATGTTTATACTAAAGTAAAATTCGCGCTTTAGATTGCACTTGTATTATAGAGTTTTAATTTATAATATAAATGAAATATAATTCGCAGGAATATACTACTCGTTTCAACAAAATTGTCTTTGATAAAAACTATTGTCCATCTCAAAAAAGTATACTGCAATCAAATGAAAACACATAGAATTGCTGTTTTAAATATGCTATTAATCAAATATAATTATTATTATGTTTTTCATGCTGTATACAAATCTAAATGATTACGTCATCTATATATTGGGCTGTACTCTTATTTTAATAGGTAAATGATTATTTTTCGATAGTTACTTATAAGATTTACTGTCTTAATGAGAATTCAATATTTTTTCTTAGATTTCACGGGCCAAAATGAAAATATTTTTCAACCATATTTATAATATTGTATGTGTAATGTGTAATGATTAAAAACAATATTCAATTATTTGTTGACTAGATTTTTTTGTCGGCTAATAAATTAGATCTTAGAGTGAATTTTGTTGTATGTATGTACAATTTTAATTTGAAATTTTTTTCTATATTTTGTTGTTTCAAAAATTAATTTATCTAATTTTAATTGCAATCTGGACGGGTACCAGTATCAGTGCTACCACCATAATAAATACAATTTGAATTCGACCTACATAGCTACATATGACGTAGCAATCAGCATGTAATGCTGTATAGATAAATATTTATGTATTTCATTTGGGAATGAAAGAGAGAGTAATAATTCAATCTGTCAAAAATATTAATAATTATTAGATCAGGAATAGTCGAAAAGACTTTATTAGTACTAGATATAATACAAGTTTACAAAATATTATTAATTATTAAACATTAACACATTTAAGTTTGAGTAGCAATTCTGACGTCATGTTTCTCTGTCACCTATTCTATTCTAAATTATTTGTACTTCTTTTATTATTGAATTGTCAGACTGTCGAAGTATCAAATGGTTGAGAACTAATTTAAAGATTTTTATTTTGAATTCAAATAATACAAATCACACTTGTTTGAAAATTCGCGCGATTATAAAATCACGTGATTATGTCGAAACAACGAGATTACAGACATGTTGAATTGAGAAGAATGATTGTGAGCATAAATGAAGTAGGGAAAGGTTTAAATCTGCTATTGAATGTCGATAAATGTAAAGTGTTGGTGTTTGAGAAGAATGATTTGGTGACTGATTGTAATGTTTCAGTGAATGGTGTGAGACTGGAACAATTGAATGAATTTGTATATTTGGGTAGTATGTTCTCGAGGGATGGACGTATTGACCGGGAGATTGAAAGACGGGTGTCTGCAGGGTGCAAGGTGTTGGGTGCTCTGGGTACACTTGCTTGATACGTAAATGTATCTAGAGATGCTCGATTCAGTGTTTATAATGGTGTGTTAGTGCCTATTGATGTATGGTTCTGAATGTTGGGTGTGGATGAAGAAGCATGAACGACGTATAACTGTTGTAGAAATGAGATATTTGAGAGGAGTATGTGGGTATAGGAGACGTGATTGTATACGGAATACATTAGTGTATGGTGAATGTGAAATTGAGAAGAACGTTGTTAAGAAAGTGGAAGTGAGTCAGTTGAAGTGGTTTGGACATGTTGATCGAATGTAGAATGAAAGGTTGGTGAAACTAATATATGTGGGTGAGATTGAAGGTGAACGATTGCGTGGACGTCCGAGGAGTAACTGGTTGGGTTTGATTGATGGTTTGTTGCGTGAACGAATGATTCTGAATGTAAAAAATAAAATGATTCTGAATGTGAAAAATAAACGAGCATGTATGAATGTGAACGAGGCGAAAGTTATGTGCCAGGATAGGAATGTTTGGAGGAGATTGATGGTTGGTTGACTGTGTTTCTGGGTTCGTGCTACCCCATTAAGTGGGACATAGCGTGACGTTATGTATGTATGTTGTATATTGAATGATATGGGTTAACAAAATAATCTTACAGTGTATTTATGTCTCTTCCTGGAATATATTTTAATTATTTACCACGAACAGATATTATAATTCCGTTTAAATAATTTTCTAAACAATAAAATATAACATTTATGTGACCACAACTATTTACAATCCCTACTGTTTGAGATCCAACAACACAGGACAACTCTGACGTCACAAGATTTTTAAAAAATCATAGCGGCTTAATGTATAACAAACAAGACTTTTTAAAACGACAAATAAAATATCATGGTGGCTTAATGAATAACAATTACCTAAGACTTTTTTAAACTGCAGATAGTCTTCAAATTTATATAAAATTTCATGAAAAAATAATTGTGAGATACTTCAATCAATCAAGATATGATTTTAGAGACGAAATGAATTTGTTGTACATATATTGTATACGTTGCAAGCGAACTTGTGTACGATGATGCAGTTTATGACACACTTACCTTATCTAAACATATTTCTTGAACTCTGCGCGACCTTGAACAGTAAGTTTATTACTGACATGAAGTTAGGAGTGGTGTTGTATAGAAAATACCGAGGCTGTGGTTTGTCGTTCGCTGCTACTAAGTTGATGGCTTTAATTTTTAAACGATACAAAATATGGAAAAATGTTTCAGATAAAAATTGTAGCTAATATTATTCTACATATTTTTTATTATAACAAAATTTACTCTAACTCAATTATTTATTGAGATAATTTCAAGAAACTTGATACTCCTTCAAGTAAACTACCACTTCCGGTTAATCGAATCAGCTCGTAATTTAAACATTCAACTTCAAATTGAAATTTTAACAATAATACTGTCATTAAAATCTGATGTGGCTACCACATAACTTCCCATAAATTTTAATTTAACGGTACAAAAATATTAGATGATCAGAACAAAAGGATTCATTTGGATTTTACCTGACGTTTCGCAAACTGTGAAATAAAAATGTCCCTAACTAAATAATTTCTTATGATTACTATGTAGAAAAAAATTTCAAATGCAAATTGTAGCTATAGTTATTTGTCAAACCAGTGAGGAAAGCGCTCCTTTTTTCCACTCCAACTCGAAGTGAAAGAAGCGCTTTCTTCTCGTGTTAGACACAACATTTTAGTCACATGTTTCTAAAAATGATTTGCTCGGACCTAAAATACACTTTGAGAACACAACTGACAAACTGACACGTTAAAAGTTAGGTTGTCAGACACAAGGCGGTGTAGCAATGTTGCCAATGAACCAATCTTAAATATCTTTAATTAGTTGTTAAATTGTGATTTAATAAGAAAAAGAAAAATATAAGACATAATTGTAAGATAATTTAAAGTATGTATATCACTAAAATAAGGATTTTCAATAAAATTAGGAATTTATTTATAAGTTTTATAATAATATATTTTTTGTAAATAACATTCATATTGGTAACACTTCTATATTTTCTACATTTTCCTCACTATTTCGGGAGAAGAACGGTGGGGTTTCCACCATGTCGTGAAAAAAAATAAATTATTTTTTACTTTTTGAAATAATTTGGAAATATCCAAATTCTAAATATAAAATTTGAATAGTAAAATCATAGTAAAACTTAGGATTGTGTTTTAGAATTTTCTACCGCATGAAACCTCACGCAATTAGACGCACATTACACACAGTACCTACTTGTACATATAGCGAAATATGTATGAGATAACAGCAGTGTGTGATGCATGGCCAGTTTGCACACATAATTAATGAGTTTCCGTGTGTGCCCCGCCCCCCTCCCTACCGCACGCCACTGCATTGCAAGCGCACATCCCGATTCACGGCCAGTGAGCAGGGCAGTGCGCAGCGATTTTATTTGGGGGCGAAATTTCCATTCAAATGTTTAAAAATCTCATGATTTTTTTGTCACATTTTGATATATTTTAATTGGGGTCTTTACTATTTAAAAAATAGTTATCAAGGCACTGAAGTTCAATTTTATATCACGAATATGGAATTTAGTTGCCGAGGAAAATACACCATGTGATTGATAAAAAGGAACTTCAGTGCCGAGGTACATATTAAGTTTTATTTCAAATCTAAACTTCGAAAAAACTGTAAAAAAAAATACAATATAGGTTAAGTTTATACATCTGTCAGTTGTCAATTTAAAAAACTGACAGTCAGTGTTGCCAACCTCGAGAAGTGAAGTTAACGTAAATAACACTCAAAATTATGTGTTTTGTCCTCAATTTCGTCATCGGAATTAATTAGTTAATTCTTCTTGCAAATTTTGTTTCATGTTACGTCCAAATTTACTATAGTACGTCAATATATCTGCCAAAATTATCCTAGTTGTACATTAATTATTTAATGATTGCCAACACTAAGTTGCTTAGAATCGTCGTATAATGGGTTACTTTAGTGACAATTTCTGAGCTTAGTGCTTTAGTGCCGATTTCAAATAAAAAAAAATATGAAAATATCTAAATTGAAGACTATCTGGAGTTTAAAAGTCTTAATTGTTGTTCATTAAGCCACAAGATTTTGTAAAAAATGGTCAGTAAACTATAGTCAAAATTGACAAAATTTAAACAAAATTTTTAGTCCGAGATGATCCACCGTTAATTTAACAAGTTTCAAATTTGTTAGCAAGTAACAAATTATTTTTGTTGTATTTCCTAACTAAATATATTTGTGAATATAGTAATTATTAATATTTATTTTAAGTGCTTTTGATTAAATGTTTTAGTAATCATAGTTATTATAACAAATTAAATTGTAACAATTTCAAATTGATAAGTTAGCCAAATGTACATGTTATTATTGACGAGTCTATTTGTTAAATTTTATAAATCCAAAAATAAACAAAAATATCAATTTTTCTTGTTATATATTCAGAATTGACAAAATTTTAATTTGACAAATTGTCATATTTGTTCAAATTGTTAATTTAACACCATATATTTGTCAATATTAATTAAAAATATTTAACAAATCGCCAATCAAATTTTTAACAATGTTGTGTGTTGTGAATCTCAAACAGTAATGACTAAAAATAATTGTAGTCACATAAATGTTCTATTTTATTGTTTAGAAAATAATTTAAACGGAATTTTGTACCCTTAAAAGTTGTATAGTTGAAAAAATGTTGGTACGCCACTGGACTAGCTCATCAAATCGTAACATATATGCCTGGTTGACTCTAAGTTCTGTTTAAAAACATGCTTTTCAGAAGAGAATTTTAAATTTTTAATCGTAGTATAAATTAATTTCTAGTTAATATGCTTCTGAATTAGGTACTAGTTAGTACTTATCTGAACAAGAGACGCGAAACAGAATTAATTACAACAATTGACTTACTTAATTAATTCGTATTAAGTTAAATTAAGCTTTATTGAGAAGTATAGAAGTTTTATTCTTATTTATCGCCTTGACAATACATATCGCTTTGTCAATCTATACTATTTACCTTTTTTACGTCCCGCCACATCTTGTAAGGGAGGTATAGGAATCATGCAAAAAATTGGGTAGTGAGTTTTCAGTGGATCAGCACGTTTTAGGCTCCTGAGAAAACAATCTTAATAGTTTTACGGTGATGTCTGTGTGTGTGTGTCTGTCAGTCTGTGTGGATCTCTGGAGTTACGGTTTCTCAAAAACTACTAAACTGAAAATTGTGATATTTTGTATATATCAATTGTATCCTCTTTAGAAGAGCTGATTAGGTTTTGGTGATAATTCAATAACCGGAAGTAGTAGTTTACTTGAAGCCCTATCAAGTTATTTTGAAATATCTCAGTAAATTATGATTAAATGACAATTTTTGTTATGAAAATAATGTTTCAAATATTATTATCTACAATTATTGATTGAAACATTTTTCTCTTACTGTCGCCATTTACAAATTACAACACGATACGTTAAAGAAATATTATATTTTGATATCTGTAAACCTATACTTTTTGATAAAAACAAAACAAGGTTTTGAAAACAGAAAAAATTTAATTTATTTGAAATTGCCACTAAAGTGCTCATAAATCGTCACTAAAGTAACCCATTATACGTTGATTTTGAGCAACCCAGTGTTGGCAACCGTTAAATAATTATTGTACAATTAGGATAATTTTGACAGATATATTGACGTACTATGGTAAATTTGGAAGTAACATGAAAAAAAATTTGCAAGAAGAATTAAGTAATTAATTCCGATGACGAAATTGAGGATAAAGCACATAATTTTGAGTGTTATTCACTTCTAGAGGTTGGCAACACTGACTGTCAGTTTCAATTGACAACTGACAGATGTATAAACTTAACCTATATAATATTTTTTTACAGTTTTTTCTAATTTTAGATTTCAAATAAAATTTAATATGTACCGCGGCACTGAAGTTCCTTTTTATCACTCACATGGTTTATAAATTCCATATTCGTGATAAAAAGTTAAACTTCTGTGCCTTGATACATAAATACCTGTTTTTGGCAAGTGTCATAGTTGAAAAATAAACTTGTTGACCCTTCAACGTTTCTTGATACTGGTGGTCCGTGTTCCTGCATTGTTCGATAAGAAATCAACGGCGGGAGGTATTGTGCTACCCACAACAATTTAGTTTTGATTTAAATTACAGTATAATTTGCTCTATATTCCCCAAATAGAGATCGATTTTTAAACATATGGAAGATAGCTTTTATTGGAAACATAGCCAGTAGAAAATTTAAATAATAATTTGGAATCTACTACGTAATAGAATAGAAACGTGGGAACGGCTGGCTTAGTCGTAATTCCGAACAGCGGTCGCCAAACACAGAATTAAATTCCACTCACTATTTTTAGAACCACGCATATATTATAATCGTACCGTATAATATTGTAAAGTAGGCGTTGGTACCAAACACTTTCGATTTTTCAAATGACATTCAATAAGTCAAAACAGCTGAATGCTGCGCAGGACCGCATTCAGTTTGAAACACACTGTAACCATTGAAATATAGTAATACTGGAACGCGCACTTGTAGTATTTTACGAAAGGGGAAAACGAGCCTGAGACAGGCCATTCTTCTTTGTCTAATACTTGTTTATAGAATAGTTGCTAAGCGTTTTTTGAGCGGTTGCTATGTAAAATCATTGAGTGGCCATCTTCTCGGTAGCGCACCATTGACATATTGGGATCATGGAATATTTGAGTGTCATTACTGTGTGACAATAGCTACAGATTTTATACTAAGTTGAAATATTTAGCTTTAAGAACTCACAGTTATAAATAATAGTTATTTACATACTAAATGCGGGAACGCTTGGTTCCCGGACGAGTGTTTGCCATAGAACGAATCCGGGAACCGAGTTCACGCAAAAGGTTTGTACAATATTTTTTGTACGAAAAGTATAAAACTAATAACAATCCATACAAAGAAATGAAGTTCTTCAAGCAGTTCTTTTGATATTTGTCAAAGTTGCACTATAAATATAAACACACAAATTAATTTGTCTAATATATAAGAAAACTATTAAAATATTTATAATATTTACCGTATTCACTTGTACATTTATTATATTTCTTGTTTATATTGAGGTAACTAACATTACATTTGTAGGTTATGTATGTTACAGCTGTCATATCGGGCAGATTTTATTGCCAACATTGGTAACCAAATGCACTAAATTTGCTATTTTAAAATTCAATTTCATTCCTATTTCATTATTGTTTATATTAATATTATGTAAAGGAATGTTTGAAATACTATATTATTTTATAATAAATATAATCTATTAATAAACGCTTTAGAAATAGGAATGTTTTCGTCGAAATTTCCCGGTTGTCTATCTGGTGGAGACCTGGGAAATGGACATTTCGGACGTTGCTTAGGCAACGCGAAATAACAAATTTCAGTGTATGAGTACAAAATAGATATTTATATAACAAGTACATAATTTAGGGTTTTACGGACGAGACAGATTAGGGACTGAGCAAATGCAGCAAAGCAAGGTACATTCAAGAGCGTGTCAATAAAATCTTATTATGAATATGAATGGCAATTATATTTGGCACATAACGTTGACATAAAAAATTCGATAATTTAGAAGTATACTTTTTCTGTTGTGTGTTAATCAAGTTGTTTATTGTTTTTACTTTCTCAGACTAGTCCATAAAAAGCCACTTTATGTTCGCTAAATAATATAAGAAGTGATAATAATATAACCGAACATAAAAAGTTTTGTAAATTCTGTATCATGCTAAAAATTCTGTAACGAGTTTTAAATGGATACGCACGTTTTATAGTCCCTAGAATACATTGTCTGTGTGTGTGTAAATTGATGGATGGGTGGATGTGTATGTGGATTAAAGGAGTTAGTTTCTCAAAAACAGCTGAACAGAAAATTTATATATTTTGTATTTCACATTTGTATCCTCTTGAGAATAGCTGATTAGTTTTTGGTGATAATTCAATAACCGGAAGTGGTAGTTTACTTGAAGACCTATCAAGTCATTTTAAAATACCTCAGAGAATTATGTATTATGACAATTTTTGTTATTGAAATAATATTTTAAATGTTATCTATAATTTCTCTTAGTATCACCGTTTAGGAATTACAACACTTCAAAGAAATATTGAATTTTAATATGTTTGTTTGATTTTGCTGACCTGCTGACAAAACATATGAAAAATGTTATTTTTTGACATGTGTCATAATTGGAAAGTAATATTTTGAAGGGATGAGCGTTTCTTGATAGTGGTGGTCCATGTTTATGCATTATTTAATAAAAAATCTTTGGCCGAAGGTATTTTGCTGTCCATAATAATTTATTTTTTATTAAAATTCAACGATTTTAATTATTGTGTGAAATTATTCGTCAGAAAAACAAGTGAATAAATAACATAAACAAGTAATAAATAGAAACAGTAAATTGTTGATATTTACTTGTTTACTTGACATAAAATTATGTACAGTGATTTGAATCGTTGAATATAAAAAATAAATAATAATAAAAAAATTACAAAACTGGAACAAACAAAAAATCTTTTTGAATTTAAATAAAATATAAATATTATATTAGAGAAATATAATTCGCCCTAAAAATGAAAGTCTTTGGTTTGAGGTACAGACGAAACCAGCAAAAAATATTTCCGTTTATTAAAAATTTCACTTACTTTTTCTATTAGAAATTATTGATGACACAATTCTTGTAGGTCGATCGTATGAGAATTTGATATGATGTAACTATCATGTTAAACATTTTTTTACTTCCGCCTGACAAATTCTACTGGTCTACGAATATTTTACACAAGAACCAGGGCCGGAATGTATTTATTTGTTTATTTATTTAAATTAGAAAAATTAAATTTGTTATTGAATGTCGATAAATGTAAAGTGTTGGTGTTTGAGAAGAATGATTTGGTGACTGATTGTAATGTTTCAATGAATTGATTAAATGAATGAATTTGTATATTTGGGTAGTATTACCAGGTAGATTGAAAGGCGGGTGTCTGCAGGGTGCAAAGTGCTTTGGGTACATTTGCTCGAAACGTGAATGTATCTAGAGATGCTCGATTAAGTGTTTATAATGGTGTGTTAGTGCCTAGTGGATGTTGGATGTGAATGAAGAAGCATGAACGACGTATAACTACTGTGGAATTGCGATATTTGACAGGAGAATGATCGATTTGGTTGTATGGTGAGTGTGAGATTGAGAAAATTACTGTTAAAATGTCGAATGAAAGGTTGGTGAAACTAATATGTGCGAGTGAGATTGAAGGTGAACGATTGCGTGGGCGTCCGAGGAATAACTGGTTGGGTATAATTGCGTGAACGAATGTGTGTTAGGATAAGAATGTTTGATTTTTTGTTGATTGTTTCTGGGTTCGTGCTACCCCACTGAGTGGGATATAGCGTGACGTTTTGTATAATTTTATTCCTGTAAATACAAAGTTTAATTAAGTTAGTAGTAAGGTTGTCTGTGGTTAATTTCACGGCGTCAAACATGAAAATACATAAGCAATGTATAATGTATAATAATTAGTTGAACATCTGCGATAGCTAGAGAAACACATGTTTATGTTTACTTGTGAGTGGATTACCTTGACTGTTTAAAATGTCTTTACGAGTATAGTTGAGATTGGAAGAGGAGTTTCATTCATTTGAAATGTCAAGAATTGACAATAACCTCTCGCCTAAACAATTTTGAAACGGTACAAAATATACAATAAATTCACATTTTACAAACAATAATTACATAAAATACTACATTTTGTACAGCACTGCAGACATGAGAAGACATCTGCTAGTTTCAACAATAGTACACCCAACAACCTATTCGCGACTAAAATTACCACTGTAGCTCTAGTGTGCTTTTCAACATGGCCGCTTAAAAAGATACTCCATAAATGACACCTGTAAGTGTTTATGATAAATCATCGGTTTTGTAAGTCAAATTAATAGTAATATAATTTGTTATTTAAACTGATTTTTGGCTGAGGGGCCTATTATTTGTTTATAAGTATTTAACAACGTGACAACATATTTATTTGCGGATGAAGATGAATATTTTTGAAGGAACAGATTATCGATTTATATTAACAGAATTATTTTCGTATTTACAAGCCACAAATGCCTCAAGAAATTATATGGAGGGAGAAGAAGTGATAAAAAGTGGTCATCGATATTGTAATTTTCTTCTAAACATGTAGATGGTTCATCTATATTTGACGTAAGCTTGCTTCTATATCTTGAAAGAGGTAATGGTCTTTCTGGTTTTTGTGGAAAGTTCTTTCTTTTCTCCTGATTTTGGAAATAATTAAAAACTAAGACCTTTACTTTTTTTTAGAAAAACAACCGTATACGCAACGATTTGTGTTTGCTTTTCGAAACTTTCTCGGAAAATTCATTGTTATAGGTTATATATTAGTGAAATAAGAAGTTTTAAATAATTGCACCTATAACAATATGAAAAATAATATATTATAAACAAAATTCAGATTAATTACTTACCTACAAAATACTACAGTAAACTTAATTTCAATCAACAAATCTTTTCATCTACTACACTAACATAATAGAGTACTTCTTTGAGTAGTTGCGATTTTTCTCGCTAGGTGGCTACGAGTTAATTTTAGTCGCGAATTCTATATTAAATACGACGTTTCGAATTGTACATAATTTTTTATCACAAAAATAAATGAGAAACATAAACGAGTAAATAGAAACAGTAACTAATTATTAGGCTTGTAACGAATAGTTAAGCATTATTCGGCCGAATACCGAATAGTTTAGAATATATAGAAAAGTGGAAATTTAGGGTATTTCATTCGGTAATTTTTGCTTGAAATAAAATAATAAATGTAAAACACATAAGGGAGTCTATTCTGTAATTTAACTGTTAATTTTTAACGGCCTGTTACAAATTTTAACCAGTGATAACTGACGGTACTGAATAAAAACTGAAAATTTCATTTGCCGCATTTCTATTAGTTAAAATATTTATTTAATTTAAATAGCCCCCATACATAGAGGACATAGGTAATAAATAAAGATACATAGGTATACAGTAAAGAATTTATAGTTAAAATTAACAAAATTTTAAGAAAATATTTAGTCCTAGACGATCCACCGTTAATTTATGTTAATTTAACAAGTTTCAAATTTGTTAGCAGGTAAAAATTATTTTTGTGTATTTCTTAACAAAATATATTTGTGAATATAGTAATTATTAACATTTATTTTTATTTACTTTTAACAAAATATTTTAATAATTATATAGAACTTGAACAATAAATATTATAACAAATTAAGTTGTTACGAACAACAATTTCAATTTGATAAATTAGCTAAAATTACTTTTTATTATTGACGAGTCTATTTATTAAATTTTATAAATGTAGCAAATAAATAAAAACAACAATTATTCTTGTTAATAATTCAGAAATGACAAAATTTTAATTTAACAATTTGTTATATTTCTTTAAATTGTTAATTTAACACAAGATATTTGTCAATAATAACAAAAAATACTGAGTAATAAACAGAAAAAACCAGCCGAATACTATTCGCCGAATATTCGGCTATTCGGCCAAGGAATCCGCCGAATATTCGGTTTTCGGCCTATGGCCGAATACACTATTCGTTGCAAGTCTACTAACTATTAATTGATTGTTTTTGGACAACGTTGATTGGTTCCACTGGTGTAGTGTACAGTTATAGTCAATCCATAAGTTATTGGGAAATCATAGGTAACGCATCCAGAAGTTCTTGGGTGAGGGGTGCCGGGGGTGGTGATGTAACAGGTGTAGTTGTGACACTAGATGGCGGGTGTAGGTGTGTGTAGTAGGCTGAGAGGTCGCGCAGCCCACACTGCAATCCAGTGGCGTACACAAAAATAAATCTCGGTACTGGAAAAACTTTCAAAACTTATAGTAAATAAATGATTTAAAAAAAATTAAAATAATGTTTTGAATTAAGCCTTACTTCCAGCTACTGTTATAATTTAAATTTTATTTTATTTGCCGTTTCCTGCTAAATAATGTGTATAATGGTGTGTTAGTGCCTAGTGAATGTTGGGTTTGGATGAAGAATCATGAACGACGTATAACTGCTGTGGAAATGAGGTATTTGACAGAAGAGTGATGTGTCCAGAATACACTTTTGAAAATGATCGAAATTCGTTGAACACTTTACAAACATCAACACCAATATACACAATGACAATTGACTACATGTCAACTGTCAGACAGCTGTTGCTTGATGATCCACATCACGTTTTTAAAATAACCGGGAATTATGGATTTCTGGCTCTGTGATTGGTCGAGAATAGTGAATTATGAATCATAATGTAATGAATTATAGCTAAATTCATCGAAAAAATTGACAAAATAGGAGTAGAAAAATAGTTAGGTATCTATTTATTTTATAAGTGGGCAAAAATAGAAATTTTACACACGAAGCCGAAGACTAAATGTGATAATTTTATCGAGTAGGTAATTCCACTTTGCCCACGTGTGAAGTATAACATTCTATCCAACATTTCTTAATAAATGCAAATTTTGTTAAAGAAATATTATTTGACAGTGACATATGCTTTAAATTTTCTAAATTTGCTCAGAATTGGCCTATAAAATGTCAATCGAAGTAGTTACCAAGGTGTTGTATGTTATTATTATTGTTATAAAGAAAGAAAATTACTCAAAATTATACCCACTAGTGGGTAATCTGTTACTTTCCTTGTTTAAAATCGCCATAGTTATAGAGCATTTATTGATAGATGTTGGATAATAGTTATTTACTTTACAAGTGGGCAAAGTAAGGAATTACTCACGAGAGAAATTTTAGCACACGAAGCCGAAGGCTGAGTGTGATAATTTTATCGAGTGGGTAATTCCACTTTGCCCACGTGTGAAGTATAACGTTTTATCCAACACTTCTTAATAAATGAAAAATTTATTAAAGAAATGTTATTTGACAGTGACATATGCTTTAAATTTTTTAATTAAAATGTGAATCGAAGTAGTCACCAAGGTGTTGTGTGTTATTATTATTGTTATAAATAAAAAATTTCCTGAAAATTATACCCACTAGTGGATAATCTGTTACTTTCCTTGTTTAAAATCGCCATAGTTATAGAGCAGGAGTGGGCAACCTTTTGTATAACAGGGGCCAGAATAAGATTTACGTTTCGTACGCGGGCCGTAGTTGTTAATTGACACATTTTTGTTACATATAATTCTTTTTGAAAATATAAAAAATAATAATAAAACAAAATTAACTAAGTACTACATGTATTTCTTATTTAAACTAGACGATTTATATCGAAAATTTAACTGTAAATCTCTCCTTTTTCCTTATGTTGGGTGCTACCTAATTTAAAATTTTTGTTTTTTAAAATATTTATTTATTATTTCTTCTAAAGATCTCGCGGGCCGGATTAGAGATTTACGCGGGCCGGATGTGGCCCGCGGGCCGGAGGTTGCCCACCCCTGTTATAGAGCATTTATTGAGAGGTGTTGGATAAAATAATATAACATTTTATTTATGTTTCTTCTTGGAAAATATATTAATCATTTACCATGAAAAGTTATTTTAATTATTTTGTAAACCTTAAAATAAAACATTATTATTATTATTATTAACTATTTACAATCCCTACTGTTTGAGATCCACAATAAACGACAACTCTGACGTCACAACATTTTTAAAAATCATAGCGACTTAATGTATAACAAATAAGACTTTTAAAAACTGCAAATAGCTTTAAATTTTGATAAAATAGTTTTTCTTCAAACGTCATAAAAGTACATTGTTATGTATTTGTATTCAACAAGCAGAAGTTCAATATTGTCGCCGCTGGCGTAAAAGTGTATCCTTGGCAACACATTTACGCCGGCGGCGGACAAAGTAAAATATTATGAAAAATAGTCAGGTTGTAATTCAATAATTTGACAGTTAAAAATGAAACAAATAAACAAAAATAACAAAACAGCATATTCTATGGCAACTTGAAATGCTAGATAAGACAGAATATTTTTTGAAGTTTTGAACATTTTATAATATTTATAATTTTATTTTTTATGTTTGAAGAAAAAATAGCATGTGTTATTCGGAGTAAATGTGTCTTTGGGTGCTTCGCATGTAATTGTTCGACTCGCTTCGCTCGTCGTTCAAACTTACATGCTCAGCACACAAAGTATCACATTTACTCCTAATGACACAATATACTATGATTAAAAGTAGAGGAAATATTTGTGCATATTCCAAATGTTTCAAGTTTAAAGTTATTCCACAGAAGAATGTCACGAACCAGTTATCTTACAGTTGCATACATATTCGTGCATGTATAATGCATACGAATGTCACTAACAGCAGCTGCGCTCCGTAACCTAGTGCCATCACTACCTCACAAGTTTCGCAACTTATTGCATTGAGCATTGCATTGTTTACAAAACAGTTGCCGGCGGTACTGCGGTACGACCGCGGAATTACAGTCTTGCCAACATAACACAACACTTCCGCGGCTTGCTATTTGCGAAACAATAAATCACACTTGAAATTGCTGCTCGTTCTTCTTGACAAACCACTGGTTTTGCGATGGCATAACATGGAACATTATTACTTTATTACGAAGTACACGTAATGATTTGACAGTTTTGCAAGGTACTTTTCACCGGATTATTACTAGATACTAGCTTCTTTTTAATTAATTTCTTTAATTAGTGAACCATATGCTATGAAACTCGCACAACAACATAGCAACTGTTCTGCAGACAAAAATATTGGCCCTACAATATTTGTATATCAATGGGGTCTTTCGCCATTTTTTTATTATTTTTTTTTTATAAAACTTTATCTAACTTCAAGACTATCTACACTTTTAAGAAGTCTTAATTATTTCTGCATTTGATTTATTTGTTATTTTCCATGGCAAACTTTGTATATGCACATTTAAATAAAAATGATAAATTTATAATTTTGTATTTTTCTCAAATATTTTGTATTATATGGTCATTACATATGAATATCATTGAATTCAGAAAAAAATACTGAATCGAATAAGTAAATAAAAAAATAGGTTGCCATTTAAAATAAGAAATGAGAACCACTGGTCTAAATAAATTCTTGTTTCGCTCATTTTAATTGTCTTATAATATAAAAATTGTTTGCTAATTTAACCCTCTATTGCATACTGTTCCCGATCGGGAACATAAAATTTAAAATTTTTCTTTTCTTATGCAGTTTACATTCATGGCAATCATGTTGTAACCATTTGGGAACATTATATACACTTTGTCAATTGCCAATTAGGTCATTCATCCCAATTTGACCAACATAAAAAAAAATTTTGAACTGGAAAAAGGATAATTACAGAAACTGGGGTAGAAAATGTAAAATTTGAAGGAAGCAGTTTATTACCTGCTGATATATTACAGCTGAATACACCTTTACAAAATTTCCAAAATTTTTCTTTATCTGATGTTTTCCTAGAAGAGGTTGTTTATCAATCAATTTTGTTAAGTACGCAAAGACGACCCAATAGACCAAAGTTCTATTGTAAGTTGAATTTGTTCATAATGTTCTCAATAGTGAACAAAACTAAAAAGATTTTTTTTTTGTTTTTGGAAAAAAAATTATGTAACACACTTCTTATTTTAGATATATGAATATTTCTTTTGTAAAAAATAGTGTTTTTGAGCCCTTATTTAAAAAAATCTGATGTGGCCAGCACATAACCTCCCGCCCAATACTACTCTTAAACGGTACAAAATAGTATTTGATACAAAAACATACCTTCTTATTTGTTTATTTTCTATTTATATTTCAGAATTTATATTTTCTTTCGTATGTTTATTGAATTTTTTGACATATATTTCACTAAGAAAACAGCTTCACAATCACAATGACATGTGTCACATTTCGAAGAAAAAATTTAAAATTTTTAAATGTTTCCATGGTGTACTAGGAATGCAAGATTTGTGAAATCTAATTTCTTTATATTTTATTATCTCTAAATCTAATGAAAATTAATAAAATTAGTGTAATCAAAACACATGTAAAATTAAATATTCTTCAACTTTCAAAATAACATAAATTGTTGAAAAAGGAAATTTAATCGTGTTTTTCACGAAAAACTGTTAAGGGCTTCAAGTAAACTGCTACTTCCGGTTGACTAATTTTATCCAAAATCTAATCAGCTCTTCATTTAAATATAAGAAGCAATAATTCAAAAAATTGTATTTTTTGGTATTATAGTATTTGAGTTATGCGAGACGAAAAATTTGCCACAGACTACACACATACATACATACATACATACATACATACAGACATCATCGCGAAAATAGTAAATTCGTATTGTAGGGACCCTAAAACGTGCTTATTCATTGAAAACTCACTACCCAATTTTCTGACCAAAAACAATACCTCCCTTACCTAGAGGTAGGCGGGAGGTAAAAATAATGTTTTTGAGCCCTTATTTAAAAAAATAATTCATGCAATAGATGGTTAACCGACCTCGCAGTTCTAATAGTTCTCGAAATAACAATAGTGTATCACTTAAAATGAACACCCTGTATACCACAGGATTGAAGTGCCATTAATCCCTCAGGTGTTTATTTCCCTCGCCTACGTCTCGTGAAATAAACTTCACCGTCGGGATTAAATCATGCACTTCAGCGTCTTGGTATAAACTACTATTAATTGAGATTGCAGACAAGTACGTGAACATCTTTGGGAATTGTTATTAATTGCGACATTACAAATAAGTATAAGAATACTTGTTGAGATAGCGGGAGTGTGTTGTGTGTTGTGACGTGTCATGTGCAGTGACGTCACGAGGTATAGCGGGCCATTACCTTAGCAGGCCATGGCGCTCGCCGATCGCCCGCGGTTGCGAAACCGTCGTGTTGACTTGAACCGCGTAGGTTCTGGACGTGTGTAGGAGATAATCCGTGTTTTCATTCATCTGGGTCTGGGTGTCTGCTTGTGGAATTTGACATAGTATCGTTTAGTAAGTTACAAGGGGGCCACCACTATTTCTTTCAGGAAACTTACTTTGAATGGACATCCATCCATGTTCTGTTTCGGGACATATTTGTGAATTATATAAATTGGAGACATTGGCTGGTAGCACGAGCTCTGTTTTTGGGTGTTTTAAAAAGGAATGTTTTATCTTCTACAATTATTGTATATAAAAAAATCTGTAGTGGACAGCACAATACTTCCCGCCATAGATTTATTATCAAATAATGCAGGAACACGGACCACCACTATCAAGAAATGTTCATCCATTCAAAAACAAAAATTCAATTATGACACATGTCAAATAAATGACATTTTTCATGCATTGTTTTGTTTTTCCAAAAAGCACAGATTAATAGATTTAAACGGAAATGTCAAAATATAATTTTTCTTTAACGTGTTGTGAGTCGTAAATGGGGACAGTAAGAGAAAAATATTTCAAACAACAATTGTGGATAATAATATTTGAAACATTATTCTAATAACGAAAAATTATCATTAAAGCATAAAATAACTTGATAGGGCTTCAAGTAAACTACCACTTCCGGTTATTGGATTATCACCAAAAACTAATCAGCTCTTCTAAAGGGGATACAATTATTGATATATACAAAAGATCACAATTTTCAGTTTAGTAGTTTTATAAAACAATAAAAAAATACAGTGCTTGCAATTTGTTTTAAATATTTGAACCTGTCACTGTCATCATGAATACATTAAATGTCGAGAACCGTGTAAATATTATTAAAATGTATTATGGGGGCGCAGTGCAAGACAAATATCTGAATATTTCACAGGAATGAACGCTGAATGGTTTCCATTGCCAGAAATTAGCAGTGACATTAAAATATTTAAAACAAATTGCAAACACTATACGTCAGTAGTAATAAAAAGAGTAGGCGGGAAAATTAGGAATTATTATTATTAATTTCATTAAATTGCAGTGTCAAAATAAATTAATCTGTATTAAATAAGATGTACTGATATTGGCAGTATTGTGATATAAAATTTGGATGCACAATTTTTTGCCGGACACTTTTTATTTACAAAAAACTGATTTTACATGTTAACTGCCTATGGGGCCTATTCCGTAACTTTCATGTTAATTTTTAACGGCCGGTTAAAAATTTTAACCAATAACAGCCGTCACTGAAAAAATATTGAAATTTTCATTTGACACATATTTTTATTGGTTAAAATTTTTAACTGGCAGTTAAAAGGTAGGTTACAGAATAGGCCCCTATGCCAACATTTACGTGGAACACACGGTATATAACATAATTAACTGCCGAAGTTTGTAACAACTGCTCATTAATTGATTCATCGTTAATTAGCTGCAACTTTTTTGTTATTGAGTTTTTGTCAAAACTTTATTAAGAAAAAATATTATTTTTGTGTTCCGTACATTATATAAACGTTCAAGTTACTCCAATAATTTTGATATCAGTTCTTAATGAATTTCTGGATAAATGTCCCGCCGCCTATGGTGTTAGCCAGTGCCTAGTACAAGGTCATGAGCATCAATAGAAAGTGCAAATCGCCGTAAATAACTCGTTACACATTCAATTACTATATAGGTAAGAAGCAGTTAGCAGTTCTGCTCTCATCTCGTGTTTCACTTTTATATCTACATTCAATAAACACAACTTTCTTTCCATCGATCTTTTCACGGAATACATTTTCTAAATTGTTGCAGTCATCTAATTATTATGCAGTTATTCACAAAGCAAAATTGAAAAAGAAATTCGTACCAATTATAATATTGTATTGAAACAAATATTATATTATATCTATAGCGTTTTCAAAGTTATTTTTTAAATGTTCAATTATTGGTTTCCCTAATTATTTTACAAGAAAAAAGTTACATTGTTTATTGCACATTTTTTGATAATAAAATTTATAATGTTACTCTACCTGGAACTGAAAAAATAACCGGCATGTTTATTGGTAATTTTTTTTAAATCATCAGTGCCATGAAAGTTGATATTAATTAAGAGTTTATTTTATTTAATACATTTTTGTCCAGCACTATTTTGACTATAAAACCATTATACCGAATGTTGAATTAAAGGGGTAAATAGCTCCGTGGTAACGCGTCGGACAGTGGATCGTGAGATCCTCAGTTCGAATCCCGCAGCTGACAGTTGCCAATTTACATTTACCCCTATGGTTCCCCTTCCACTAACATCTTTAGGGGCTATGATTTGACGGCTGGTAACTGCACTTCATACGAAAAAATATATCACTTACGGAGATCTGCGTAAGCAGAGTGCCACACCCGTACTGGGTAAAAGGCGTTATAATATATTTATTTATTTATTTGTATTAAAATATATATATGTAATAATAATATAATGGTGTGTTAGTGCTTACATTGGTATATGGTTCTGAATATTGGGTGTGGATGAAGAAGCATGAACGACGTATAACTGCTGTGAAAATGAGGTATTTGAGAAGAGAGTGATCGTGTCCACATTGGTGCATGGTGAGTGTGAGATAGAGAAGAATGTTGTTAAGAAAGTGGAAGTGAAAAAAATATTGTTTTGTATTTTCAGTAAACTTCCTCTTCCGGTTTTTCCATTTAATTTATGAAACTTATAAATTCCAAGTTTCGTTAACATATCTTGTCTAGTTCATGAAATATTGCACACTACGACGCATCCATCCATCCATCCATTCACACAGACATCATTGAGAAATTGGTCTTAACGGATTCAGTGGACCTCAAAATATTTCCGCAAAAATCTCGTCAGCGATTTTTTCATTATTCCAATACTTCCTTATACTTTGTATAAGAAAGTAAAAAATTAATATCTATTCTATGTTTATATGTGTAAAGAAAGTCGTGTAATGGACACACCAAATTCGTTGATTTGTTTCATAGTTTTTTAGTTGTGAGGGATTCAGTCCCGTTATAATTTCATGTAATGTATAATTAATTTATGTTTTGTTTCTAGGACAGAGATGAGCAAACACAACTGGAGATGAAACACCGGAAAGAGGAGGATGACCTATACCGGAAGTTTGCACGCCACAGAGAGGAAGAAGAAAGACGCATTCGAGATGAAATACGGGTAATTCTATGTATTATTTACACATAAACAGCTCATACGGTTTATTCTCCTCGACTATCACCTCGTAGAATAAATTCCATATTCGTAATAAAAACTTATACTTTAGTGCGTTGATATACAAATAAATATTGTCATTTTACACTATTAAATAGTAATTTTGTAAATTTTCATATATTTAAGGTCAAACATACGCGTCGAAAGAACGAATCCTTTAATTAAAAAAAAAAAAAACAGCATGTTATGTATTCTTCATTTAGTTTCATGTTCTTTATGGTCCAACAACCTCCATCCGTCAAAATTTTATGGATTTTTTACATTGACATACATTGCAATGTCATATTTTCGTTGGGTTCGTTCAATCCCATGAATTTTGTTTTGCAAATTCAAATTTAAATAAATTATTTCTTACAATTATTCTTATCGAAAAACTAAACAATTATTACAGTGAAGTCTTTGAACATTCTAGTATTTATATATGTGGATGAAAAGGATAACTGACACATTAAACTATAAAAAAATATTCGTCTAGTTGGTTAAAAATTCGGAACTTTGATACTGTGTCTCTCATTCCCATGAACGACTACAGTAATGAAAATAATTTGTATATTCATAAATATATTCATCTATAACATACTAAGTTCATTTTCAATTTAAATTTACAGATTTTGAGAAACAAATAAAAATATACCAAAAAACACACTTTTTGGTATGTTTTTATTTGTTTTTCTCAAAAACTGTACATTCAAATGAAAAATAATTTTAATATGTTATAGACGATCATATTTATAAATATACAAATCATTTGCATTACTGTAGTCGTTCATGGGAATGTGTGGCAAATATTTTACTACTTTGAAAATTATGTTCATGTATAATTTATAAACAAAATTAGCTTTTTAAAATTGATTACAAAACTTTGGACTTTTATCTACAAATGTAGGTATAAAACATTGTATGTTTCATTTATTATAATAATGATATATTGTTTCAAAAAAGTCACGTTCATCTTGCGCTATCTTCAGCCTGTATGGTTGACCTAAATTTGTGCAGTTACAACTCAAAATAAATGAATTTTGTTGACTGATTTGCATGCAAAATTTTAAGCTCTACAACATTTATTTGAAGCATTTTTGTCTAAAATAATTTAGGAAGCAATGCGCACAAAAAAACTGTTTCCTAAATTAAACGCCTATGTCCCGCATTTTATTTTACAACCTGTATACGTACGGGAGGTAAAAATGATATCGATTGATAACAATACATAAACTGGAAGTGCTAGTTTACCAGAAGACCTGTCAAGTTTTTATAATAATCATGTTGTCCAGTGTATTATTTCGAGTGCTACCATCTCTCGTGCGAATAAGTAAACAATTATTTTTTCGTTACTTTCTTGTGGGAACCCTCCACAGAAGGCTGGTTCACATGTCCCCCCGTTACCAGTCGTTGTACGAAGACACCGCGGCGGATAATTGGCAAGAGAATGTTATGAGTTTATAATTGTAGCCATTGTTCTTTGGCTCGTCTCACGTCTTCTTTGAAATTTCTGCTCTGAAAAGCAACTGGGCCGATCAAGGTCAAGGCTCGAAATCTTACGCCGAATATTAGTTGAAATCTGTAGTGGGTAGCACAATACCTCCCGACATAGATTTATTATAAAACAATGTATTACTATTATCAAGAAACGCTCATCCCTTCAAAATATTATGACATATTTTCAACCGTTTTGTTTTTATTAAAATACATAGGTTAGCAGATTTAAACGGAAATGTTAAAATATAATTTTTCTTTAACGTGTTGTAATTCGTAAATGGTGACAGTAGAGGAAAAATTAAACAATAATTGTAGATAATAATATTTGAAACATTATTCTCATAACAAAAATTCTCATTAAATCATAATTTATATTGTACATTTTACTTGTTACTCATTTGCAAATGAAAATGAAAAGTAAAAAGTTGTAACCAAATCCTGTCAGTTACACACAACTGTTCTGTCAAAAATCATTTGAAATGATTTCGCATAAGCCTTGTAAACGTACATTGTTTACCTTGTTTACTAATTTTTAAAATGCAGCTGTCAATTAGTAACTTGTAAAGATTCATTTTCAATAGATTCAACAGATTTAAACGGAAATGTCAAAATATAATTTTTCATTAACGTGTTGTAATTCGTAAATGGTGACAGTAAGATAAAAATGTTTCATACAATAATTGTAGATAACAATATTTGATCATTATTCTAATAACAAAAATTTGTAATTAAAGCATAATTTATTGAGACATTTCAAAATAACTTGATAGAGCTTCAAGTAAACTACCACTTCCGGTTATTGGATTATCACCAAAAACTAATCAGTTCTTCCAAATGGGATACAATTAATATATACATAATATCAAAATATTCAGTTTAGTAATTTTTAAAGAAACCGTAACTCCAGAAATCCACAAAGACAGACAGACAGACAGACACACAGATATCATCGTAAAATTATTAAAATCGTTTTCTAGGTACTCTAAACTGTACTCATCTACAGAAAACTCACTACCGAATTTTTAGCATGATTTCTATACCTTCCGGATGTGACGGGAGGTAAAATTATATAGGCCGCGCCCAATTATTGGTTTCCTTAATTATTTTACATCAAAAAAGATAAATAGTTTATTGTACAGAAAGAATTTTACAACATATTTATTTTTTTTTTTTAATCGGCACTAAAGTGCTCAAAAATCGTCATTAAAAACTCAGAAATCGTCACTAAAGTTACCCATTATACGACGATTTTGAGCAACGCAGTGTTGGCAACCGTTATATAATTATTGTACAAGTAGGATAATTTTGGCAGATATATTGACGTACTATAGTAAATTTGGACGTAACATGAAACAATATGTGCAAGAAGAATTAACTAATTAATTCCGATGACGAAATAGAGGACAAAACACATAATTTTGAGTGTTAATGTTCGAGGTTGGCAACATTGACTGTCAGTTTCAATGTGGTTTCAATTGACAATTGACAGATGTATAAACTTAACCTATATAATAATATATTTACAGTTTTTTCTAATTTTAGATTTCAAATAAAATTAATGTACCGCGACACTGAAGTTCCTTTTTATCACTCACATTGTTTATTTTCCTTGGCAAATAAATTAAACTTCAATGCCTTGATACATACATAACTATTATTATTTTTTTAGGACGAATGGGAAAAAGAATTGGAAAGGCTAACGAATCGCTTTGAACGAGAAATGCAAGTAAAACGAAAACGGGATGAACAAAATGTTTTAACTCTTCGACATCAACAAGAAAGAGAGGACCTAGAAAAGAATATGACCCTCAGGAGGGACAAGAAGAAAGAATCATTGACCCGAAAAATGCTGGAACATGAAAGGTATGTAGGTCATTCAAAAATTAAAACAGTACGAAAAAAAAAATAAATTAATTCATTTAAACTTTATCTAAATTGAAGACTATCTGCAGTTTAAAAAAAATCTTAATTGTTAATAATTAATGATTTTGTAAAAATGTTGTGACGTCAGAACTGCTACTCAAACTCAAATATCTGAATAATTAATAATATTTTGTAAAATTGTATTGTAATCTCATGCGATGTTTTTGTAGTTATAATATAAATGGATAATTAAAATTCTGTTTGATTTAATTTCGGTAATTATGTGAGAGGTCTTTGACCACTAAACGAACTTGAGTTAGACTTTCTTCAAATGTTTTTTGTGCAAAGCAAAAAATGAGAAAATATCGCTTTGGTTCACTTTTCACTTTCATATTTTACGAGTTTATGATGTCATTATTATTATCAACTAATAAATAAATGTAGTGAATTTAAAAACGAAAGTTTGCATTTTAATATCACCTGAGAAAATACTGCCAACCTATTTGTGTTTATTTGTTTTTTTTTCTGGATAAACATTAAAATAGTGTTTGTATAAAATTTTATAAGTTTCAGTATTACAAATAAATAAAAATTGCGGAATCATTATTTTTATAGTTACGTCGAATCAATAACATAGTTCAATTTATGTGGTAGCTATGGTAACCAAACAACTAAAGTATCAAGATGAAAAGTATTTATGGACGGAAATGTTAAATTTAAAAAGATAACATAAAAAATATTCTGTGGTTTTAAATGAAGTGTAAATTTCTCTCGACAAATATGAAGTAAATTAATTAATTACTATCTTGAAAATGGAAGAAGAGGTTATTAAAAAGCAAGTATTTTTAACTGTAAATCTAGTATTTTTTTGGTGTCTAGTTAAACAAATAATTATAATTTATTGACTATTAAGAACGTGTTCTATTTTTCGACAATTTTCTAGGAAATTCTAAGGTATTTTAGTCATTGTCAACCAGTTAAACTTGTTTATATGTTTTGAGTTTATTTTACTGCGGGTTCTATTATTTTCAACAATGTATTAATAGTATATTGAACAACTAGTGTTATAATTAAGCATTGTAACACGTGTTTTTCATACTGCTTTTCCTATTTTACATTCACAAAGTCAATTAAAATAAAAATAATTAAATAATTTTCCCTGTAATATTAATAGAACAAAGTGTTTTACAGTTTGACTGTTTGTGTTATTACTTAAATAAAAAATCTGTTGTGGACAGCACAATACCTCCCGCCATAGATTTCTTATCAAACAATACAAGAACACGGACCACCACTATCAAGAAACGCTCATCCCTTCAACAAATTGAATTTTCAATAATGACACATGACAAAAAATGACATTTTTCCATTTTTCAACCGTTGTTTTGTTTTTATCCAAAAGTCAAAATTGAACTTTTCTTTGACGTGTTGTAATTCGTAAATGGTGACAGTAAGATAAAAATGTTTCAAACAATAATTGCAGATAATAATATTTGAAAAATTATTCTCAGTAATAAAATAACAAGAAAGTGAGAATAAATCGAAAATAATTTGACAGATCTTTTGAAAACCTATTACCAAATGGCAACAAGTTTGAGAAAGATACTGGAGAATTATTTTCTAATTTATGAAACTCTCGAGTTATATTTATTTAGATTATTTTTTGATTTCATCATCAGGTACGACACTAAATCTCCTTTTTTTGCTCATTTTAATTGTGTTGATGATAACTATCTGACATCTGACATTTGTCAACAAAAACAAAAAAGCTACAGAGATTATTCCTGGGAATAATCATTAGAGCTTTATCCTCAGTATAATAATGACAGAATTGGTTAAAACGCAGACACGTGACATACAACGAAGCATTTAATTGGTTTTAAGAAACGTCAAAAAATAATCATAACAACAATTGTCATTATTTCATAATTTACTCAGATATTTCAAAATAACTTGATAGGGCTTCAAGTAAACTACCACTTCCGGTTATTGGATTATCACCAAAAACTAATCAGCTCTTCTAAAGAGGACACAATTGATATAAACATAATATCAAAATTTTCAATATAGTAGTTTTTGAGAAATCGTAACTCCAGAGATCTACACAGACTGACAGACAGACATCATCGGGAAACTATTCAAAGAGTATTGTTGGAACCCTAAAACGTGCTCATCCACTGAAAACTCACTACTCAATTTTTAGCATGATTCCTATACCTCCCTTACAGGATGTGGCGGGAGGTAAAAACTAATTGCAATGACAAAGTCTGACAGATTGACAATTTTACAAATAATAAATTCCCCAAAAACAGTTGTACAAAATTAAATTTTTCTACGGCCACTTAGAAATCTACTCATTGTACGTTTACTGTTGCTAGGGATATGAGGTACATTGCAAGCATCGTGCGAAATGAATTTGTTTTGTGAGTATTTCAATACAGGTCAGTTCATTTCAGTACAGGTGCCATTGCTAGGATACTTATTTAGAATTGTCAAATATTGGAATGATGAAAGCGAGGCAACTTTTTTTATTAAAATTAAATTAATTAGGAAATAATATCGTGGTCGTAAAAAAAGTATAGTGTACAACTCGCATGGAATGTCCATTTCATACTCGTAGGAAATGAGTACCATTCCATGCTCGTTGTATAATATACTATTGTAGCAATGTTTTTGAGAAAAAAAAACTTTGTTAACGTCAAATAGGAACACAATTTACCTTCAATTAATTACCAATTATCTTTCAGAGCTGCAACAGCAGCACTAGTAGAAAAACAATCCCACGAGATGCTGGAGCTCATCAACGAGAAACGCAGCGAGTACATGATGGCGGAGTCTCTGTTCGTGGACGAGGGGGCGCTGCACGACGAGGTGTCGCCGTACCCGAGCCACGCGCCCGCGCCCGCGCCGCCCCACATCGCCAAGTTCCAGCTGTACAGCGACCCCGCGGAGTTCGCGCACGTCGACCAGATCGCCATCTCCGTGGCGCAGGAGGACCAGAAGACCTTCACCGACCTGGTGAGGCAGCTGGTTGGACGCTGTGGATCGGATATCGAGAAGGCGAGGACTATATTTCGCTGGATTACTGTTAAGGTACGTTACAAACTTAAAAGATGTTTATTTGAATTTGGTACTAAAGTGCTCGAAAAGTCATTAAAACCTCAGAAATCGTCACTGAAGTAACCCATTATACGACGATTTTGTGCAACCCAGTGTTGGCAACCGTTAAATAATTATTGTACAATTAGGATAATTTTGGCAGGTATATTGACGTACTATAGTAAATTTGGACGTAACATGAAACAATATGTGCAAGAAGAATTAACTAATTAATTCTGATGAGGAAATTGAGGACAAAACACATAATTTTGAGTGTTATTTACGATAACTTCAATGTTCGAGGTTGGCAACACTGACTGTCAGTTTCAATTGACAACTGACAGATGTATAAACTTAACCTATATTGTAATTGTTTTACAGTTTTTTCGAATTTTAGATTTGAAATAAAACTTAATATGTACCACGGCACTGAAGTTCCTTTTTATCACTCACATGGTTTATTTTCCTCGGCAAATAAATTTCATATTCGTGATAAAAAGTTAAACTTCAGTGCTTTGATACATAAATAACTATTAATTGTTTCAATAAGCTTGCTCACTATTTGTAACTTTTGTTGTACCGTAAAATGGAGGGAAATTGAGCGCTCACTGGGGTGAATTTGACCGAAAAGTTGGAAAATGTTTCAAGACTACAAAATTCATTCATTGATTTTTATTAAATAAAATCTGGTGTTGACACCACACTATTTTCTTATACATATAAAACCGACTGAACATGTATGACTTATTTCTTGCGTATAATTTTATTTTGACAATTGTTTGATATATAGAAGCTAAACCTGTTTAATTTTTTGTTTTCATTTAATTGCCAGTTTGTGTGGATCTCTGAAGTAAAATACGATTTTAATAGTTTCGCGATGATGTCTGTGTGTGTGTCTGTCTGTCTGTTTGGAGTTACGGTTTCTCAAAAACTTTTAATTTGAAAATTTAGATATCTTGTATATATCAATTGTATCCCCTATGGAAGAGCTGATTAGCTTTTGGTGATAATTCAATAACCGGAAGTGGTAGTTTACTTGAAGCCCTATCAAGTTATTTTGAAATATCTTAGTAAATTGTGGTTAAATGATAATTTTTTTTATTTTTACTTACTGTTACCATTTACGAATTGTAACACGTTAATTTTGACATTTTCGTTTAAATCTGTTAACCTGTGCTTTTTGGAAAAACTACAACACATTTTTCGACATATCATAATGTTTTAAAGGGATGAGCGTTTCTTGATAGTGGTGGTCCGTGTTCCTGCATCATTTGATAAGAAATCTATGGCGGGAGGTACTGTGCTGCCCACAACAGATTCGCTTCGCCCTAAATCTATTTTTTAATGTAGAGAATTCTAGTGATCATATTCATCAATTCACGTACTTCGGGGTGAAATTGATTAATGATACCTTTTGATTTTTTAAATTTTAATAGAGATATAATTGAAAGTAGTGTTGTATGAATGTATTTTGTAAATGTGCAGAACCTAAACACGATGCAGTTCGACGACAACCTGCGCGGGGACACGCCCATGGGGCTGCTGCGCGGCATCAAGCACGGCACGGAGAGCTACCACGTGCTGTTCAAGCGGCTGTGCAGCTACGCGGGGCTGCACTGCGTCGTCATCAAGGGCTACTCCAAGTCGGCGGGCTACCAGCCGGGCGTGCGCTTCGAGGACAACCGCTTCCGCAACTCGTGGAACGCGGTGTTCGTGGCCGGCGCCTGGCGCTTCGTGCAGTGCAACTGGGGCGCCAGGCATCTCGTCAATGCCAAGGAGGCGCCTAAGGCTGGCAACAAGGCCAAGTCTGACAGCCTGAGGTGAGTGCTTGAAAGTCTAGTTCAAATAATATCTTCTTTCATGACATGCCAGGAAACCCTACCGTTCTTGATGAGCAAAATATATAAATTATAAATAAATAAATGCCTAATTTCATTGAAAATCCTTATTTTAATGATATACATACTTTAAATTGTCTTACAATTATGTCTTATATTTTTCGTTTTCTTATTAAATCACATTTGACAACTAATTAAAGATATTTAAGATTGGTTCATTGGCAACACTGCTACACCGCCTTACGTCTGATAACCTAACTTAACTTTAACGTGCCAGTTCAAAGTGTATTTTAGATTCAAGCAAATTGTTTTTAGAAATATGTCGTGAAAAAAATGTGTCTTCGAACTCGGGTGAAAAGGAATAGTATATTCTACAACAAGTAATGGAATGGCACATATTCCACACGAACAAAAAGTTTAGGAGTGTGGGATATTCCATTCTGTTACATGTTGTAGACTATACTTTCTATGACAAGATTTTGGAAATTATACAAAAAACACAAATATAAAATTGTTGACAACGTCAAACTCAAAAATTAAGTTAAAACAAACAGACGTAATCATGATAACTGAATCAAGATACTTCATATATCGCGGCTCTGATTCGTCGAAAATATTCCATACGCGGAATGGAATGTTAGTGATTCCATAACAATTTTTAGTTGTGGAATGCGTAGTATCCAAAACAGTGTTGTAGAAAAGTGCTTTCCTTTTTAGTTTGACAAATAACTATTTATCATTTTTGGACAAGACTGTACCTCATATTTTTACATAGCAACCGATCGACAAATGTATAACTGCTTTACAAATTCATAGAAGCTGCTTTACAAATCAGTGTTAGACACGAAATCTATCTATTGGAGGCTCGTTTTTTGCTCTCATAAAAGCCTACAAGTGCGCGTTCCATTATTTCTATATTTCAGTGGTAGAGAGCTACTTAAAAAAAAATCTGGTATGGACACCACTCTACTTTCTTATACAAATAAAACCAACTGAACATGTATGACTTGTTTTTTGTTTATAACACATTTTGACAATTATTTGACATATAGATGCTATATCTGTTTATTTTAAAATATTAATTAATATCTAGTCTTTAAAACAAACTAATAATACAAATATTGCTTTTATAATATTTCAAACGACACATATTTTTGACACTTCATAATTATTTGACACGTTTAACACATACATGTTAAAAATATTTTAATTTTTATTCCCAGTGTAACTAAAATTACTAAAATATATTATTAAACATATAATTTAGTTTTTCTCATAATTAGAAGCATGTATAAGAGAAGTGCAAATTACATTTTATATTTCAAATATTTTTGCTAACATCTTTCATTTGAAACTTTTTGTCACAACTTGATTCTATTAAAAAAAAAAAAAAATTGAATGTATTGTTTTGTGTGTTCAGTTCCTCTTCCGGTTTTTCAGCTCTTCATATTTTCATGAAACTTATAAATTCCAAGTTGCGTTTACATATCTTGTCTCCTTCATGAGTTATTGCGCACACGGACATCCATCCATCCATCCTCACACACTGACATCTTGCGAAATTAGTCTTAACGGATTCAGTGAATGTCAAAATATGTATTTCCGCAAAAATCTCATCAGCGATTTTTTCATGATTCCAATACTTCCTTATACTTTGTATAAGAAAGTAAAAACATAACTGAAAAACAAGGTTTATAAAATATAAGTTTAATTAATGAATTGCACCGTTTGCAATTACCGTATCGTTACAGATACGAATACGACGACCACTACTTCCTGACAGACCCGCGCGAATTCATCTACGAATTCTTCCCTCTGCAAGCCGAGTGGCAGCTGCTGAAGAACCCGATCACGTTGCAAGAATTCGAAGAGTTACCGTTCGTCCGCTCGCTGTTCTTCCGATACGGGTTGTACTTCTCGGACAGCAACACCAAGGCGGTCATGTACACGGACTCCACAGGTAGACAAGTGGCAGGTCAGCTGAAATGATTGCAAATGATACGTAATGGGTTTCAGGGGCAGCCACTGTGAAAATAGCCATGCCCGCGCACATGCAAGGCACCCTCATCTTCCACTATAACCTCAAGTTTTATGATAGCGATGGGGATGGATTCGATGGGGTTTCTTTGAAGCGATTCGTCATGCAGGTAGTGTACACGTGTTTTATTTATGTTTATGTTTATAGAAAGACATTAAACAGTTAATAATCTTTCTGAGTATATAGTTTATTTGAAATCGGCACAATGGGGTCATCATTTTTCAGTAAGTTTGAGTAAATTATAAATATATTTAGTTATTAAGATACGATTTTTTGAAATTGGCATCCCATTTTAAATTTTTCGCTTCTTGACGTCATCTTGTAATTCTACGAAACACGCTCTTGCGGAGAGCGAGGAACTACACCAACTGTCAAATTGACTGTTATCTATCATTGTTATTTACTGAGAGGTTCTTACAAATATATTAGCTGCGCAAAATAATATAACAAATATAATAGACATAAGTTTAATTTGAAAATCGTAAACTGCAACATATGACTTGAGATGACAGGTGTGATAATGAGACTACCGACATTACCGACAAGCGACAAGATATAGTACAACAAAGCATTTTTATTTTAACACGTCCTAAACTCTTTGACTAAAAACATTATAATTAACGAATACCTAATTTAATTTATCGGAGTGTTCATTTTAATAATAATAAGTAATTATTACAACCCTGAAAAGTAAGTTTTTATTTGTTATCAACACCTCTTTTGCCTTGCCATGCTGTACATTCTATTACAAGATGACGTCACGATTTTACAACCGCGAAACTTCATAAAGGAAATTATGAATGAAAAGTTAAAAAAATATAAGAAATATTGAATAATATGTGACTAAAATGAACTAAATTTTTATAATTTGTAAAAAAACAACTTTTTTAAAAGTGATGCCCCATTATTTAAACTGGATTTGAAGCAATATTAAAGTGAGGTTATGTTACTATACATCAAAAATACAACTCCTTGCAGTCTGTGGTGGGCAACACGGTGGCATTTAGGGTGCACGCCCCCTGCAGCGGGGCCTTCTTGTTGGACATCTTCGCCAACGCTGTCACCCCCAAAGAATACCTGACAGGTGAACCCATGAAGTTCAAGAGTGTGTGCAAGTTCAAGATCTGCTGCGAGGAGCTGCAGACGGTGATGGTGCCGCTGCCTGACTGTGCGAGCGGCGAATGGGGGCCCACCAAAGCTACCAGACTCTTCGGGCTTGTTCCCATCACGCACCAGGTGTGTAGCTCACTTTATTTTATTATTAAATGAAAAATCGTGAAGAGAGATTATTTGCAGTTTGGTTAAAAAGTAATTACGTCCAATATTTTATTAACAATTTTTAGAAATGACTCGTTTGTTATATTTTAAAAAAAACAGCTTACTAGTTGTCAATTGTTTTTAACAAGCCGATAGAAATCTAGCGTATTTAGCACGAGCCGTAGGCGAGGGCTACAATAAGACAAGGGAAAAATACACTTCTCTCAAAATAAATAAAACAAATCTATCATCACGCCTTTTACCCATTATGGGTGTGGTACTCTGCTTACGCAGATCTCGTAAAATTATATATTTTTCGTATGAAGTGCGGCCGTCAAATAATAGCCCCCACAGGGGTAAATTAGTAACTGTCAGCAGTGGGATTCGAATTGAGATTTCACGATCCACAATCCGGTGCGTTATCACGGAGCTATTTACCCTAAGTAATGAAATAAAAGGAAGTGAATTATGTTATTGATATATGACGCATTTCAGACAGTCATTTGTTTTTTTAAATATCAGACTATAAATTAAATTGAACAGCCCCAATATATTATCATTTGTTTTTATAAAAAGTTATCACTTTTTGAATCAATTGAAACTAAGTGAATTTTAATGACAAATTACAGTTGATACTCAATTATTTTTCTCTAGTCTATTTGATGACAAATGAAAGGAAAAGAATTTTAATGTCAAATTACATTCGATAATTAATTAAATCATGAAAAATCATCAAAAACTTTGCGTGTTTGGTGACAAATGAAAGATTTTTAAGAAAGGAAGTGAATTTTAGTGCCAAATTTCAGTCGATAGTCAACTGTTTTTTTTTTTATATGCCGTACGGCTAAGAGATAGTCAATTTTTTTTATATAAAAGTTCTCAGAAACCACTGAAATATAATAATACTGGAACACCAACTGTCTTTGTTGCTCTCAGCCTAATTTTGAAGGAATATATACAGGGTGTTTCATAACTTGAGGTACATACGTTAATAATATACGTTATTCGATATGCTGATTACGAATCAAAAAGAATTTTTTTTAAATCACAAAATTATTTTCCATGTTTCCCAGTTCAAAATTTGTCGTTGTCACTGCCACTGGGTGGATGATTATGTTAATAATTATCGTTTCATTAAAAATAATTTAATTTTATTTGTTTATTTTACTAGTACTATGTAATTTAAATTGTTGATTACCTACTTCATTGTTTGTGTTTAATAGGAAAGCGAATCCAGTGCAGTACTACAAAAAATGTTTTAGCTAAACAACCCTTAATATTTCGAATTAAAAAAAAATTATTTTATACTCAAAATGATTTTGGAGAAGACGCACGTCATCAAAAATATTACTAGATAATGACGTCACTATGCAACAACGTTTATATGGGAGACTAATTTCTGTTGAAATGAAAATGCAATGCTTGTAGCATCACACGTGCCGTCATTTTTAGATATGATTTGTTGCAATAAACACATTATATTTATACATACATATTATAAAACACTGGATCACGAGGAGCACAAATTTTAACAACACAGTAAAGTCTAACAGTAAAGTGACAGTTCGATATGAATTTTGTATGTAAACGTGATCATTTACCAATAGCAACAACATAGTGAACAAAAAATGAACTAGAATTATTTTTAATAATTTAAAATTCCATTAAATGAATAAAATTGACTATAAAATCACTGTACATTGCATTAATATATGCTTTTCTTATTGCTGGTATTATTTACGTCGTTTTATTTTAAACATTAGCATACCTCAATAAACTTTACAAGTTATTTTTCATTTTATAAAGTTTTTTTTCAGGTTGATGACGTGCGTCTTCTCCAAAATCATTTTGAGTATAGTTTTGTTATCAGCATATTAAACAACATATACTATTACCGTATGTACTCGAAGTTCTGAAACACCCTGTATACAGGAGTAGAAAAAAGTAATTAACAGGTAGATTTTTTCATCATCTATAACTTCGTTCCTAAATTAATTAAATTAACAAAATGTGTCCTATTTTATGCTAACCAATCTTGACTACAGCATTAGTTAAAATAAATATGTTTACAATTATAAGTAATAATAACAATGGAGTTCACGCTAATCCTTTTTGTGAATCTATTTGTAAATGATCAAAACATACCAACAATTGTTTGATTAACAGGACGCTTTAATATTCGCCGGCCGCGAACTAGAAATCCAATTCCGAATGTCTCGACAACTAACAGACTTTATGGCGACGTTACACAAAAACGGCGTCGAAGAGAAACGATTATCCAAGTTCGTGAGCCACAACGTGTCCGACGACATCGTGTCCTTCACGATCAGCTTCCCCGAGGAGGGCCAGTACGGCCTGGACATCTACACCAGGGAGATGGGCGCGCACCACGAGGCCACCGGAGAGAAACACCTGCTCACCCACTGCTGCAAGTATCTTATTAATTCATCGAAGAGGAACTGAAAGGTTTGGGCACACTTTACGTCTTCCCACGCGTTCAAAACTTACTTACAAATTATGCGAGATGTTGGTCAGTAAATTGGTCAGGTTTTCGTGGAAATAAATTGGTGAGAACAGATATTTGAAACTTTTTTTTGTAGCTGGTTTAACATTTGAAAAAGTAGAAATACTTTATCTGTAGTTTTAAAATTAATTGATATTCATTAATTCTCATTGATTTTTTAAAAATGTTGTGACGTCAGAGTTGTCGTGTGTTGTGAATCTCAAACAATAGGAATTGTAAATAATTGCAGATGTATTAAATTAAAATGAACATTTCGTGGTTGAATAATTAAAATATATTTCAGGAACAAATATAAATAAACTGTACGATTATTTAGTGATAAATTTTGCTAACCCATTTTATTCAACATGTCTTTAATTTGTGTCGAACTAACCACGTGGTTTTATAATCGCCGAATTCTCAAACAAGTTTGATTTTTAATCTTGATAACTAATCTCGTAAACTAATGTAACTAATTTTGAGAATTTAAATGAAAATACCCTATTCAATAAAAAAAGAATAATTGAAATTGGATAACTCAGTACAAAGTTATGCGTGGTAGAATCGGTAAACAAGTAAAAATTCAGTGGGTGAAAAATCAGTCATCCCCTATTTTCCTGCCTTTAGGGGAGCAATTTTATTTTCAAATTTAATTGGAACTAACTTCGAGGTATACTGATTTCAATAAAAAAATAACCATTGAAATCGAATAATCCAGTACAAAGTTATGCGTGGTAGAATCGGTTAACAAGTAAAAATTTGGAGGGTGAAAAATCAGTCACCCCCTATTTTCCTGCCTTTAGGGGTAGAATATTATTTTCACATTTAAATGTAACCAACTTCGAAGTATACCCTATTAAATAAAAAAATAATTATCGAAATCGGATAACCCAGTACAAAGTTATGCGTGGTAGAATTGGTTAACAAGTTTGATTTGAAATTCAAAATAAAATAAATATAATTAGTTGTCAACCATTTGACACTTCGACAATCTGACAGCTTAATTATAAAACGCAAGAGAAGTGCAAAGAATTTAGAATAGAATAGATGTGTGAGAGAGAAGCACAGAGAAACATGACGTCACAACTGCTACTCAAACTCAAATATCTGTATAATTAATCATATTTTTTGTAGACATGTATTATATCTATTACGATGTTTTTGGGTATAGTTATAATATTAATTATTTATTTGTCATTTTGTGACTAGTAAAGAACAAATTTATTAATAAATAAACAATAATAAATTGACTTGAACAATTTATTGACCAATAAATTGTGTCGTGTAAAACAGACAAAATAAAATATATTTTTATACGTTGCAGCCAAATTACAACCCCCTATAATTTTTTTTGGTGGTCTATATCTATATTACGCACCCCGATAAAAATAATCCTATTTTTTATTGATTGAAAAGTAACTGATATTTATAACAAATTACTTAATATATGTATATTTGATACATTCCAGTTGATAATTGATTTAAATAACGAATAATTTCTTTTAAAACAAATAAATATTTGTTCCAAATACCCAGTTTATTAATAATATGAATAATGATTAAATAATAACATTTTAAATAAAAAGAACTGTTTACAATATGACACAAACGAAAAGCTAAAATGGGTTGGCTTCAGTGGTAAAAGCACTCAATAATATATTAGTTAATGATTAGTTTGACACTTGCCAGATAAGATCGCTCATCCCTAGACAATAAGAAGAGAACTAATAAAGCGAGCTCGGAAAAGAAACTGGTTTCTTTGCTCGAAGAATAGAAGTAATTTGAAAATTAATACTTGTGCTTCAATCAGTGCAATAATACGAAATAAAAGTTTATATTTTTATATTGTTGATATTTTATATCTAAATACAGTTGTAGAATGTTGTAAAATATTTTATCAGGTTATATATTTTTTATAATAATTAAATTAATTAATATATGCACATACAGTTTATCGTTATACTATTTATATTTTTGTTTAATATATTTGAATAACATTCCGTCCATGTATCATATGATCACATGAATATGTTTGCCTATAATATTTGTTTATTATAATTGTATTTACGTAAATCTAATAGTTAAAATTTATGTATAAAATAAAAGTATTCATTTATTTTATTGCCCTAATCAATTAGTTTTAAGAAGAATACACACGATTGACCAAAAATATTTCACAGCTATTAAAAAAATATCAACAAAAAATTAAACCGACGAAAAATGAAACTGAAAAGCTTGACAACTAATCTCGTAAACTAATTTAACTAATTTTGAGAATTTAAATGAGAATACTCTATTCAATAAAAAAAGAATAACTGAAATCGGACAACCCAGTACTAAGTTATGCGGGGTAGAATTGGTTAACAGATAAAAATTCAGTGGATATACAATAAGTCATACCCTTTTTCCTACCCTTAGGGGTAGAATTTTATATTCAAATTTTAATGAAACAAACTTAGAGATATACCCTATTAAATAAAAACATAAATATCGAAATCAGATAACCCAGTACAAAGTTATGCGTGATAGAATCGGTTGACAAGTAAAAATTCAGTGGGTGAAAAATCAGACATATCCTATTTTCCTACCTTTAGAGGTAGCATTTTATTTTCAAATTTAAATAGAGCTAACTTAAAAGTATACCCTATTCTTAAAAAAAAATATTTATCGAAATTGGATAATCCAGTACAAAGTTATGCGTGGTTGAATTGGCAAGAAAGTAAAAATTCAGTGGTTGAACAATAAGTCTTGCCCTTTTTTCCTACCCTTAGGGGTGGAATTTAATTTTCAAATTTAAGTGGAACTTCGAAGTATACCCTATTAAATAAAAAAATAATTTTCGAAATCGGATAATCCAGTACAAAGTTATGCGTGGTTGAATTGGCAAGCAAGTAAAAATTTAGTGGGTGAACAATAAGTCTTGCCCTTTTTTCCTACCCTTGGGGGTGGAGTTTTATTTTCAAATTTAAATGTAACCAACTTCGAAGTATACCCTATTCAATAAAAAATGAATTATTGAAATCGGATAACCCAGTACAAAGTTATGCGTGGTAGAATCGGTAAACAAGTAAAAATTCAGTGAGTGGCCAATTAATCATTCCCTATTTTTCTACCCTTAAAAGTAGAAATTTATTTTCAAATTTAATTGGGACGAACTTCGATGTATACCCTATCCAATAAAAAAAGAATTATCAAAATCAGACTACTCTGTAAAAAGTTATGCGTGTTCATACATAAAAAATCTAGGCATGGATTTTTTTCGTCGGTTAAAAATGACACAGTAATTTTTGTATTGACATATATAAATCTTGTATATTAAAATGTTCTTGGCAAAGAATAGTCGACAAACTAAAATATTAATTTTCTATTTTGGTGTTCTTATAGGCTATAAAGGAACTACACATTTTGAAAATGATTTAGGGAATAAATTTTAGTTCATATATTTTTCGACTAGCACATTCCTTTGTCACACTATACGCAATTAAATAAATTAGTTGACCTTAATTTCCGTCTCATGAATTATTTATCTTTGAAAAACATTGTTTTCAAATATACAGGAAGAAAACCCATTCAAATAATTATTCTGTGTTTACAAATAAAATAATTATGCACTGGTACTCAATTTAATTATCTTTTAAATACAGAACACTGTAAAACCAACGACTTTTGAAACGTAAAACCAAAAAAATAAGCTATAAACAATAGTAAAATATGCCAGCTGAAACCACAGATTTATTCTGGATGTTGCAGCCAGTGTATATAACCAGTAAAATTTTTGGGTTATTTCCCTATGATATAAAAAAGAACAATTACAATTTGTTAATTCATATACTTCAACTTGGTTTATATGCTGGATTATCCATAATTTTACGTTACAAACTATTCACTAATGATAATTCCAGTATATTTGATGACATATATTACTTAATCTTATCAATAATTCAGAACACAACCTCACTTTTAGCATTGGTAATAAGTTTATGTAACACTTACATATATTCAAAGAAACTAACAAATATGTTGTACAAAATTGACAACTTGGATAAAAAATTCATCTGGATTAGTTTCACAGAAGAATACAAAAGAATAAAAATAATACTAACCATTTTTGGAACACTGCGGGCCATTTCTGTTTCGCTAACTTTAACAACATTCATTGTATTTCCAAATAGAATATATGAATTTTTAAATTTTATTGTTAGTGTGGTAGTTGACACAATAATTGAATACCAAATAAGTTCTTTACTACTGATGATGAAATATAAATTTAGATATGTCAATAAGTGCTTACATAACCTCAATTTTAAAAATGGAAAATCTGTGAAGTGTTTTAAACAAATTATGAACATTTTCGATCATTACAAAGATTTTTGCCGAGAAATTAACACTATTTTTAATGTATATATCTTGGTTAAGTTTCATCACGTTTTTGTTAATATTGAATTGACGCTTTTTGTTTCCGTGAACGAAATTCTGGGTGTTTCTATGTCGGTAAGTTTGTTTTTATGCGTTGTTGGCTGGCTTTTTTCATTCATTGCTGGCCCAATAATGTTGATATATTTATGCGAATCTGTCGTACAGGAGGTAGGTATTTTAAATGAAATAAATTTATGTCAGTATGTTTATGCTTTAAATTTGTTTAGACGAAAATTTCCTTTGAATTTATGAACCAGCTTCGATTTAAATATAACTACTGCACCGATTTAATAAGGCTTGTAAGTATTACAAGATAATTTTAAGTATATTTATCTTTCTTTTCGCAATATTATTTGTATTACTAGTCCAGAAACTGCACTTTTCCGAGCGCGATTATATTTTGACAGGTCGACTTGGAAATTACGAGCACTCGCAGAACAGTTTCTATTATTTTTTCGTATTGATTTTGACATAAATTTGTTAAAAGAAATTGTGATTTATTTGCTTATTTCTGAACGATTTTGTGAGCATGATCATATGGTAATAAAATTATATGGGTTATTATTTATAGATACAGACATATGGACTACGTTTATACCAGAATAAAATTTCGTTCACAGCTCTTGGGTTGTACGAAATTAATTTTTGTTTGCTTTATTCGGTAAAGGGACATATTATAATTTCTAGTAAATTATTCGTAAAATGTTTTATTATTTTGTAGTTCATTGAAGCCTGTTCAACTTACTACATAATTTTAGAACAGTTTGCTAAAGCTGTAAGGGATTCTTCAAGCTGAGTTCTATTTTATTATTATTTACAATAAAAATATTGTACAACATAACAATACAAGACTGAAGAAAATTGTACAAATTTATAAAAAAAATAATAAATGTCAATAATGCCTACAATATTTTAGTGTAACGGTACAGCCACACAGGAATGCCAGCATTGCTTTGAAGTAAACATCAAATGGTGAACTGTCATAATCATATACATACATTTTATGTATATGGTCATAATTGTTTATGTGGTTAGTGCATCGGAAAGTGTGGTGTTTTGTTTTCTTTTCGTTCTTCTTGAAATGTAAGCATTTTAGTGTTAATTTATTAAAATATACGTTAATTAGCACTTATGTTTTATTTATATATCACGTTTCACAAATATATTTACAATTTTTTAGGATAATAGACATATTTGTCAGTCTTTTCAGAATTACTCTGCCTCTAGTTCACAAAATTGTAATATTAAATGTATTTTAAAGGAATTATACATAAAATTATTTGAGTTTAACATTCTTATTTGTCATTTTCATATTTGTTTGCATACATTTAAATGAGTAAAGGGCGAATACATGAAAGATGAAATATTTGAAATTGTACAACTGATGTTCACATTAGCGATATTGTTTACGTTTGCCAGAGATTGGACACAATTTGTGCAATTTCTAGTTGGTTATTGTGAATTGATTTAATCGTCAATCTATTTTCAGAGGATGTAGGTACTAACCTAAGTTTTGTTATATTAAAATAGACATTTGTAACTAAAGACACGATTTGAAACACAATTTTATTTAATAAGTCTGTGTTTAAGTTTATATAGTTATCTGTGTACGTTTATTACATATTTTTATACATTAAATTACAAAATTACCTGTCAAAAATTTTCATTAGCAACGGACCAAAACAAAGTAATAAATTCATTTGTATATTATTAATATCGCTGGGATAGATATGTAACTAAGGAGATTCTCATTGTTGAAAGCTGAAAATATGTACTAGTTAACAATGACTCAAAGAAAACCACAGTGCCTGACACTGTACGAAAAATCTCTTGTAATAGAAGAGGTAAATAATGGTGCCAGTGTATCGTATTTATCTAAAAAATACGGTGTAGCCAATTCTACAATTTGGAAAATAAAAAACTAGGAACAAACTATTTTAAATGTCGTGACAGATACGTATACTGGGCCAGGTAAAAGAGGAACTCTAAAAAGTTCTGAACTACCAAAAATGGAAAAATGTACAGATGGTTCCTGAATCAAGAAAAAAAAAACGACAGGAGAAATGATTAAACAAAAAGCGAAATCTTTACATTCTGAGACTAAAGAGAGTGGAAAAAAGTTCACCGCTAATGAAGAATGGCTTCAAAGATTGCGTCGATTTGGAATCCGTCGCTTGAAGATTTCTTCTTCCCAACCAGAACTTATAACTCATTTTGAAGTACAATTAAAAAATAAAATGCAAGAACTTGAAAAAACACTCGACCAGCTTTACAATGCTGAAGAAACTGGGTTATATTGGAAAATTTTATCAGAATCTACAACTTTTGACAGCACCGAAAAACAGGACATTTTTAGATTGCACCAATGCTACAGGAAACCATAAACTGAAACCTTTAGCAACCGGTGGAGCAATAACCTTAAAGATGTTTCAAAATGTTGACAGTTCTGTGGGATATGATTCGAAATCAGCGAGCATGACTACAACCATTTTCAAAAATTGGTTTCATCGATCGTTTATGCCGCAGGTGAGTTGAATTCTAACAATCCATTAACAGTAAGTTGTACATATGTACAAAACATTACGCTATATTCCATTCAGTGGGATAGCACAAGCCCTGTAACCACTGAAATATAGTAATACTGGAACGCCAACTTGTAGGATTTTATGAAAGCGAAAAAGTAGAATGAGATAGATAGATGTAAGGCCACACTTCTTTGTCTAACACTTTTTTGTAGAATGGTTGCTAGGCGTTTGTTGAGCGGTTGCTATGTATTGCACAGTTTTGCGCAAAAGTCATAAATTATATTTTTTCGAAATCAATACTAAAGTAGCCGATATTACTGCGCGAAGTTAGCCAAAATAGTAGTAAAATAACAAACAAATTATTCTACAATACTATTGGTGAATGTATTTATTATTTACCTTTGATAATAATTTATCGGATTTAAGAACATGTAAATAATAATGAAAATTTTAACCAAAGACAGTTTGACAGTAGTTTTGTTATGACAGCCATCTCCGTCGCAACAGCTAGCTGACGTTTTACAAATACATAATTATATTTATCCAACACCTCTCAATAAATGTTCGATAACTATGGCGATTTTAAACAACCAAAGGAACAGATTATCCACTAGTGGGTATAATTTTGAGCAAAGCCACTAGTGAGTATTTTTTTATTTATAACAATAATAATAACACACAGCACCTTGGTAACTACTTCGATTGACATTTTAATTAAAAAATTTAAAGCATATGTCACTGTCAAATAATATTTCTTTAATAAATTTTTCATTTATTAAGAAGTGTTGGATAAAACGTTATACTTCACACGTGGGCAAAGGGAATTACCCACTCGATAAAATTATCTCACTCAGCCTTCGGCTTCGTGAGCTAAAATTTATCTCGTGGGTAATTCCTTACTTTGCCCACTTGTAAAGTAAATAACTATTATTTATGTTTTTAATTAAAAATTCAACAATTTCGGAAATACCTAAGAACTAAAGTATTTTTTATTATTGATTTGGTTCGTCCATCGTCCATATTCAAAGTTAAATTATTTAAATTTTGTAACTTTGGGCGGGCGTAGATTAAATATTGTACAATACACGTGTGATAATGCATTATTAATATACTTATGTGATTACACATGCGTTTCTTAATAACGCTCTTATCCCACTTATATCCTAAATATCTATTAGAACATTGTGCAGCGCTAAATACTCAAAAACCAGCCAATATTTTAACGTTAATATATTTTTATTCCAATTATAGGTCACAAGTTTTCTTAAAAAATAAGGACTACTAATAAAAGCCTTATTAATATTCCACAGCTCAAAATCTCACCCGCCAGAAGAAGATCTAAAAAGAGAAGATGGCCAAATAACAACTGAATGTTACGTAGCCAATGTATCAAAATATTATGAAACTAACCAATTTATTTTATTGAAATAGTTTTCTGGACTTGATGGTGGCTTGGATTCAAAAATCATCGCGAGAAGTTTTGAAGATAGCAGAGGTAAGTGTTTTTTATTTTTTAATGTTTTATTCGTTTATTTGATTCGCCTTTTCCTCATTTTTCTGTTGGCCAGCTGCATTTAAATGAAGCAGTGTGTTAGGGAGAAATCAATATGAAAATAACAACAATTACTTGAAATCAAATTAAATATTGCAGTGGATGTATTTTAAATTGCAATTTAGTAACTTTTCGTTTTAAAAAGTATCACTTGATAAGAACAAAAAGGTGTTCTGTGGATTTCTCGATTTAAAGAAAGCGTTTGATAGGGTTCTTCGAGAGATTATGTGAGATGTACTTATAAACCAATTTTTTAAATTTTTTTTTTATGAAACTTTATTAGAATATATGACGATCAGTGAAAACCCGATGTGAAAATTTCATGTATTACCCGAGATATGATTTTTCAAAGTTTCTGTGACGTTTGTGACGTCACAGGTATTACACCAGTGGTACTAAAACTACGATTTTCCATGATAGTAGACATTATATATTTTTTAATATAAAATTAATATTTTTATTTTATAAGTCTTAATTTACAACAATTAAACTTAATATAAACTAAGGCAAAATTCCTTTGACAACTTTAAGAGTATTTTACTTGATATTCGAGTAAATAACAACAAAAGTTTGAGGATAGTGGCGCTAGTAGTGATGTAACCTAACCTCAACACACAATTATAATCAATAGATTTTCAACACAGCACAATAAAACAGTGAAATTATAAAGCAAGTAATAGAAGCCCAACAAATATAATCTTAAATACAAACAAACAAAAATATGAAATGACATTTCGTAGTTCTATTTTAGCCCACAATAGGCGTTGGGCGCAGCGGCAGACGCGCGATTTGAAATTTTCATATTTCTGGCCAATACAAGTACCTGTGACGTCAAAATATGTTCAATTCGTTATATCGCTTTACTGCAAAATATTTAAAAGAAAAAAATACTTGACTACTAATTATTCCATAAGTGTTACACGATTTTGATATAAATTGCTCATATTTCGTTTATGGTTTATGCGCCCATTTGTTGGGAGCGATTTTAGGGTTGTATGACGGAAGTGAGGCTGCGGTGAGAGTTAAGATTGAGTGATTGGTTTCGTATAGATGTTGGTGTTGCACAGGGTTGTGGAATGTCTCCTTGGTTGTTTAATTTGTATATGGATGTGTTGTTACGAAAGGCATTGAATGAAATTAATGGTGTTCGTATTGGTGGACGTGTAGTGCCTGCGTTAGCTTATAATGTTGTTGTTTGAAACAGAGGAGCAATTGAGAAGAATGATTGTAAGCTTAAATGAAGTAGGGAAAGGTTTAAATCTGCTATTGAATGTTGATAAATGTAAAGTGTTGGTGTTTGAGAAGAATGATTTGGTGACTGATTGTAATGTTTCAGTGAATTGTGTGGGACTGGAAAAAGTGAATGAATTTGTATATTTGGGTAGTATTGACCGGAAGGTTACAAGGCGGGTGTCTGCAGGGTGCAAGGTATTGGGTGCTCTGGGCACATTTGCTCGAAACGTGAATGTATCTATAGGTGGTCGATTGAGTGTTTATAATAGTGTGTTAGTGCCTACATTGATGTATGGTTCTGAATGTTGGGTGTGGATGCAGAAGCATGAACGACGTATAACTGCTGTCTGGAATACGTTGGTGTATGATGAGTGTGATATTGAGAAGAATGTTGTTAAGAAAGTGGGAGTGAGTCAGTTGAGATGGTTTGGACATCTTGAAAGGTTGGTGAAACTAATATATGTGGGTGAACGATTGTGTGGGCGTCCGAGGAATAAGTGGTTGGGTATGATTGATGAACGAATGATTCCAGACGAGCATGTATGAATGTGGACGAGGCGAAAATGGTGGAATGTTTGCAAGAGACTCATTGTTGGTTGACTGTGTTTCTGGGTTCGTGCTACCACACTGAGTGGGATATAGCGGTATGTATGTATGTAAACATACAAAAATAACTAAGGCAACTTGCAATGCTGGACAAGACAGAATATTTGTTGAAGTTTTTGAGCATTATTTAATGATTTATAATATTATTTTCTATGTTTAAAGAAAAAAATAGCATTTGTTACTCGGTGTAAATCTGACTTTTTATGCTTTAAGGCTTGGAGGTTATATTTAATATTTTTTATTGTTCTCTGTCTTAGAATTAGTTAGAAAGTGTCAAATCGTAAATATCCAATAATTTCCTCTTTCAGATGGCAAAGAAAAATTTCCCAATAGGAGAAAAAAACCTCCTATTAGATTTTGTCCGCAAAAACGCAATCATAATAGAAAACAAATCAAACGACGTCAAAATATGGAAAGCCAAAAAAGAGAAATGGATTGAATTAAGTGAACTACTTCACACGTACGGCTACAATAGAGACTGGCATCGTCTCCGCGAGTACTACCAACGCACCAAGTCCAACGCCAAGACGACGATCACCAGGTACCTCAAGTTCCACAACGAGACGGGGGCCGATCTGTCGTCTCTGGACGTTCCCACGGAATTCGATTGGGCCATTCACAATATCTGTCCGAATGAGTTCAATGCAGAGACTGGACAGCAAAATGGAGCAGACGAGAACGGGTTTGAAGGGGAACTTTTAGTTGATGATATTTGTGCGACCGATTTTATTGCATCTACCTATGCGTCAGATTCTGATCAACAGGTATTTTTTAAATTGTATTTTACATTTATAAAAAATATCCGACCACTGAAATGTAATAAATAATACTGGAACGCTAACTGACATTAAAAATACAAGATGAGAGAGAGGCAGACTTGTTTGAGAGTTGATAAAAAAATATAAATAAATTAACGTTCAATGACTTTTAAATAAAATGTTTAATGTGTTAAACAAAAATTCACTTTCATAAAAAATCTACATGTTTGCGTTCCAGTGTTACCATATTTCAATGTCCATAATTAAAACACTGTATAACTATTCGATACAAAATTTGAATTGTCTTTTAGTCAAACACTGAAGTCTTACCAATTATCAAACAGGCATTCGTACAAGATGAAAATTATATTAAAGCACAAATTAAATACTTGGAGAAGAAAAATAGAAGAGAGCAGAAACTCCACGAAGTCAAGATGAAAGTTGAGCAGCTGAAGATGAGAAATGAAGAACTGATCGCGGAAAAACTGCAACTGGAAATTAACAGACTTCGGAAATAAATAAAAACTGGGATGAACTATGCGCTGATTTAAAATGATGTGTCTTTGAAGTTTTTAGGTTAACTATTTGTTGTAAAAGAGAGACTTGTTGTACACATTTTACTTTATTTATTGTTATTCCATTTTGTATGAATTTATTTTTATTTAAATTAAACAAATATATGAAATAAACTGTTGTGGGCACCACAATATCACCCGCCCTAGATTTCTTATTCAACTTTATGCTAATTTTAAGTTAATCCATTCTATTTCAGCTTTAATTTAAGTTCGATTTAAGTCTGGTAACCCATGTACTTGTATTCCTTTACAGCTTTTTCTTTCAGATTTATATTTTTAATACGTAAGTTTTTATTTCCAGATTTAAATTGTTTCAATGTTTTTAATTTGTTTGTTTTTATTTGTTTACAGAGATCAAGAATAATGAAGACAAGAAGTATTAGAACTAGAAGTAAGATTTATTTTTTCAACATTTCTGTTGTTTATTTATTTCTAATTTGTTGTTTGTATGTTTCTAGAATCACTGCAGAGTCCGCCACCGAGGAAAATGGTGTAATTATACATTGTTTAATTATATATTGCAGTTTGTTATTTGTTTTTTATTTTTGTTTCAGTCAAGAGTCTGCGGCTGGAAGGTGCAGCTGATGAGTCTTCAAGAGAGTTCGACTTCTTGCAGCCAGAAGATGCAGTTGCAGAGCCTTCAAGGGAGTCTTCAACATAGTTCGCCGTTCCCAACACCCATGTAAGTCCATTGAATGAAATCATTGTGGAATTGAATGATGTAGTAATTTAATTTATTTTAACGAATCTGACTGTAGTTAGTACTTTCTCTACATCTTACAGTGCTAGTTTTTAAAATAATTATTTGTGTATCTAGGGCAGAAAGTAGTCTATTGCGGCTCTGCTCGCGAAACACACACTATTTTTTCTACGACCGATTCAATAATGATAAAAAAACTGGATGAAAATATATTTGCCATTTTCTGTTTGAACTTTTATTCCGATCCATTTTACAGTTAGCCATTTTAAACAGTTTCCAAAGTGATGGATACTGTTTCTTCTGTTATTTGTTTGAATCGCATGACAGATATTAATTTTTCAATTCAATTATGACGTTAAAATTTTGTGAAACATCATGGCATGATGGATAGTGACGAATGTGAAATGGAATGTACCACACATCAAAGAAGCTGCGAAGAATGTAATATTAAATCTATTACCTGAAAAGTCGAAGAATAGGTATGAGAAGGAATATGCCTTGTTCAAACTTACTTGTCATTAAAAGTAAACTTGCTGTTATTATAAGATACTGTAGAATCCTCGCTGTACGTTACTGGAACTATCAGGGAAACATGGTGTACACTGAAACACTTGGATCCGTTCGCTTCTACCGTTTATTACAAACTGTTCACATTTTACATCAACATTTTAATATTACCAACCTTCATAACACCTATTTAATTAATTACAATAATATGCTAACTCTAATATATAACTTGATTATTTCCAATACACTACAGATACTATTGTTAAATACACTGCTCAAAAAAAAATCGAGCCACTTGGCCGAACCAAGAAAATGACTGTTTTTAAAATGTGGGGCATTTCTTTCAAGGACGTGTAAACCAAAATCTGGAAATTCCCTCTGGAGATACATTCCTCCTCTACGTTCTCCAAAAATCCCGAAGAGATTCGCTCCCCCCGACCCCCTGAAAAATCGCTTTATGTGATGTAATGTCTGAACAATGAAATATCTCAAAGTTTGAAGGCTTGTAGCTCCAAAAAATCCTGTCTTAAGGTCAAACATACGCGTCGAAAGAACGAACCCTTTATTTTTTTTAAAAAACAGCAAATTCTGTATTCTTTATTTATTTTCATGTTCTTTATGGTCCAACAACCTCCATTCGTCAAAATATCATGGATTTTTTACAGTAACTTGTTCATTGCAATGTCAGATGAAGAACATATTTTTGTTGGGTTCGTTCACTCCCATGAATTTTGTTTTGCAAATTCAAATTTCAATAAATTATTTCTTACAATTATTCTTATCGAAAAACAAAACAATTATTACTGTAAAGTCTTTGAACATTCTAGTATTTATATATGTGGATGAAAAGGATAACTGAAACATTCAACTATAAAAAAATATTCGTTGAAGTCTAGTTGGTCAAAAATTCAGAACTTTGATACTGAATTTCTAATTCCCATGAACGACGACAGTAATGAAAATAATTCGTATATTTATAAATATAATCGTCTATAACATACTAAAATTATTTTACATTTGAATTTACAGTTTTTGAGAAACAAATAAGAATATACCAAAAAACACACTTTTTGGTATATTTTTATTTGTTTCTCAAAAACTGTAAATTCAAATGTAAAATAATTTTAGTATGTTATAGATGATCATATTTATAAATATACACATTATTTGTATTACTGTAGTCGTTCATGGGAATGTGTGACATATATTTGACTACTTTGAAAATTATGTTCATGTATATGTAAACAAAATTGACATTTTAAAATTTATTACAAAACTTTGGACTTTTATCTACAAACGTAGGTATAAAACATTATATGTTTCATTTATTATAATAATGATATATTGTTTCAAAAAAGTCATGTTCATCTTGCGCTATCTTCAGCCCGTATTGGCCCGGATGGTTCACCTTAAGGGGGTTGTTCGACTCGATTGTCACAAAGCCCTGTCAATTTCCTTTTCAGGGCTGAAAATTTCGTCCTCATCGGTGAAGAATTGAGTGAGGTATCGCGTTTCAAAGGAACATACACATCCACACGCACGTATCCGATGATTTCTCGGAAAAAGCCCTAAAAACAGGGGTTCCTTTGAAACGCGATCACTCACTCAATTCTTCACCGATGAGGACGAAATTTACAGCTCTGAAAAGGAAATTGATACGGCTTTATGACAATCGAGTCGAACAACCCCCTTAAGACAGGATTTTTTGGAGCTGCAAGCCTTCAAACTTTGAGATTTTTCATTGCTCAGACATGACATCACATAAAGCGATTTTTCAGGGGGTCGGGGGGAGAGAATCTTCGGGATTTTTGGAGAACGTAGAGGAGGAATGTATCTCCAGAGGGAATTTCCAGATTTTGGTTTACACGTCCTTGAAAGAAATGCCCCACATTTTAAAAACAGTCATTTTCTTGGTTTGGCCAAGTGGCTCGATTTTATTTTTTTGAGCAGTGTATTATCATGAACTGTTTCCTTTGAAAATTAAAATTTTCAATTACAACTGTCCATTTTTCTATTCTACTAGAGAAATTTATTTTGCCGCTTGCCAAGCGGCAAAAGTCAATTTTCTGCTTTCAACTGACAGTTGGAAATATATATTTTTTGCTCGGTCGTAGAAAAACAAATAAACGTGAAATAATATGTCATCCATTTCTTTGTGAACCTATGATATTAATGTCTGACGCATAAGGAATAAAGTATTGTATGTTTTACAATCTACTTAAATGTATTTATTTTTAAATAATTTTACATTCAATGCGAGAACAAAATTATTTCGAATACGATATTCATATTTAAAATATGTTAAAATGAACTGCAAATGTCTTTATATGTTATTTGTTGAAAGCAGCTAATGAATAAATTCCTCAGCAATCTAAACCTGGATCAGACAAGCCAGATCCATCTGGAATCAGTTTTAAAAGGTAATGAATATATTCGTGTGTGACTAGCTGCGCTTTACGTTCACTGGTATTATTGTGCATTGTGAGCATTGGCTTGGTTTGTGGGACGTACGTCGCAACGTAGTTGTTACTGCGCAGCTGTAAAAATTTCTAGGTCAATGTCAGTCAGTCGGCCGCCATCATTCCGTCGTGCGGATGTGCTAGACATCCGCTCCGCGTACATATCTCTACGTCCACACTAGGTGGGCCATCATAAGTAAATTCGGTGCTTTCGTTTCGTGGGGGTGGGTATCGCGAGCTCGGGCGATCGTCGAAGCGCTGTCCACCGGGACCAACGTAGTGCGGCCGATTTTTAGCGCTTATTCGCGATGGAGAACCGGGTCTCGGGCCCCATTGGGGAAGCGAGTCTGTGTTAGCGTGTAGGTCTTCACCTTTTGGGGGATCGGGGGGAGTCCCCACCAATTGTGGGCCCTGGAGTCCAGGGGAGGTCTGATCCCCTCGTCAACCTGACGGGTAGGCGTGAAACCTTCAGATCTCGCTCGCGTAACTAGGAGCTCCCGGAGTGGGTCGTCGACACGGCATATGTCGAACGTTTTTGCTAACGAGACAACAACAACACCGGTTGTTTGTCATTAGAGTCATTGCGCCTTAGTTATAAGTTAGCTACACCACTTAGGTAGGGTTACAGGCAAGAAAGAAGTCAAGAAACGAAACCATCATTGAAGCCAACGATGTGGGGTGTGCTGTGGGATGAATGGTGTGTTGTGGAATGAATGATTACCATAACTTGTTCTCTTGTACAATTTTACTGCCTTGTATTTTGAGTTTATGTTTCAGATATCGTAAAACATCAACAAATATTTCCTTCTAGCCATACCATGTATGTTTTTTTCAGGTTGACAGTTATTCTTTTATCTAATACATTGTTTTTATGTTTATAGGGGCTCGTGGACAACGTCACCGGAGCATTCGTCCGCGCCTAGCTTTACTTTACGTGAAGCAGGTCAAATGTTACCCAGCTGTGCTGTGGTAGTGCGTTTTAAAGCGGCCATTACTTTCAACAAATATTTCCTAAACATAACTTGTATGTTTTTTTTCAGACTTTCAGTTATTCCTTTATCTAATACATTGTTCTTATGTTTATAGCGACACGTGGACAACGTCACTGGAGCATTCAACAGTGTCTTCGAAGCCGATATCAGCTTTGAAGTACATTATTTCCATCGAAATCGTACGTGAATTAATTTTCCAGTAATACATTTATATTGATACTTTATTTGTATGTTTATATAGGACCTCCATGGACCTGGAACCATCTTCTGCTTCTGCATCATCATCGTGGAGCTGCTGGTATTCTGACCAGTCACGCCAGACCCCCATATCATCGTGGACACCTTCACCAGAGGCTGTAACATGTAAGAAAATTATTATTGTCGCTTGAGAATATTATTTATACTTGTAACAATTAAAGTCTTAGTTCACAGAAAAATATTTAAATATTGTTCTAATTCTAATTATATTTTCATGCGGGGTATATTTGTTGTTAATTTGTTTTTGTGTGCTCCAGGTTCCAGTTGCTATGGCGACGAGACCCACCCTACTTCAGGCTGTGCAGAAACTTCGTGTTTCCAGCGTCTTCACCCCTGGATCAATGTGTTCACTTATATATCAATAAATAAACGTATCTGTATATTTAAATAATTTACAACAAATAAATATGTATGTAAATAATAAATGATAAAATAAATAATTATTGTTAAAATAACTTGTCTTTTAATCAAAATCTACCCCATTCTCTTTACTAAGTTAAAAAATAATAAGGGTTTCTTTAGAGAGAAAATATTAATTCGATTTTATAAAATTTAATTCTAGTGGTATCATCCCTTATTTTATTTAGGAAATACAGGTTCTTAAACTGTAAAAATTCACTGCCCCTTGAAAATATCTTCAATATAAAATAAATAAAGCGATATTGAATTTTTAATACCACTACTGCCATCTCTTATATTATTTCAGAACTACAGGTTCCCAAAGCTGAAAAAACCAATGAATAAATAATACGAAAAAACATATATTATGAACCAATGAATAAATAATGGTTCACAAATTCACTAAGAGATGGCAGCACTATCGGATGTGAAAAAATCAATTAGCCGATTTGCTCACTTTTGAAAACCAAAATCACTAATTGATAAGGGTATGCCCTACGCCCTTGTCCTTCTAGTATGTTATAAAGGGCGGCGCTACAAGCAGGGGTGTACTCCGGCAGGGGGGCCCCCACTGCCCTAATTTTTGCGATATCTCTTACCGTTTCCGAGATATGAGGGTTTAAAGATTTTATCCGCATCCCCTAAAATATCCACCCTATTATCAACTTTCTGGGTGTTTTTTCTCGCTGATCAGATAGAACAGGGCATTTTAAAAGACCAATTTTTTCAGATTTTCAATATCTCTTTCCGTTTCAAAGATACAACCCTTAGAAAATTAAATAGAGCAATGACAGATCTACCCTATTATCAAGTTTTTTGGGGTTTTTTCTCGCTGATCAGATAGAACTGGGCCGTATCTTGGTACATTTTTTATAGATCCGAAATATTTCTTACCGTTTCAAAGATACAACCCTTAGAAAATTAAATAGAACCCTAAAATATCCACCCTATTAGCAAGTTTTTGAGTGATTTTTTTCGCTGATCAGATAGAGGAGTGCTGTATCTCGGGTCAATTTTTTCAAATCCGCGATATCTCTTACCCTTTCAGAGATACAGCCCTTAGAAAATTAAATAGAGCAGAGACAAATAAATAGTACGAAAAAAATTTATATATTATGAACCAATGAATAAATAATACGAAAAAAATTGAACCAATGAATAAATAAAACGAAAAAATTTATATATTATGAACGAATGAATAAATAATGGTTCACAAATTCACTAAGAGATGGCAGCACTATCGGATGTGAAAAAATCAATTAGCCGATTTGCTCACTTTTGAAAACCAAAATCACTAATTGATAAGGGTATGCCCTACGCCCTTGTCCTTCTAGTATGTTATAAAGGGCGGCGCTACAAGCAGGGGTGTACACCGGCAGGGGGGCCCCCACTACCCTTATTTTTGCGATATCTCTTACCGTTTCCGAGATATGAGGGTTTAAAGATTTTATCCGCATCCCCTAAAATATCCACCCTATTATCAACTTTCTGGGTGTTTTTTCTCGCTGATCAGATAGAACAGGGCATTTTAAAAGACCAATTTTTTCAGATTTTCAATATCTCTTTCCGTTTCAAAGATACAACCCTTAGAAAATTAAATAGAGCAATGACAGATCTACCCTATTATCAAGTTTTTTGGGGTTTTTTCTCGCTGATCAGATAGAACTGGGCCGTATCTTGGTACATTTTTTATAGATCCGAAATATTTCTTACCGTTTCAAAGATACAACCCTTAGAAAATTAAATAGAACCCTAAAATATCCACCCTATTAGCAAGTTTTTGAGTGATTTTTTTCGCTGATCAGATAGAGGAGTGCTGTATCTCGGGTCAATTTTTTCAAATCCGCGATATCTCTTACCCTTTCAGAGATACAGCCCTTAGAAAATTAAATAGAGCAGAGACAAATAAATAGTACGAAAAAATTTATATATTATGAACCATCGAATAAATAATACGAAAAAAAAACTTATATATTATGAACCAACGAAAAAATATATATATTACGGCCCTTGGCCCTTCATACTCACATATGTTGTAAAGTAGGGTTGATTCTTCAGCGGTATGTCATTATTTTTGCGATATCTCTTACCGTTTCCGAGACATGAGGGTTTAAAGATTTAAAACGCATCCCCATAAATATTCACCCTATTATCAAGTTTTTGAGTGTTTTTTCTCGCTGATCAGATAAAGGAGGGCTGTATCTCGGGACAATTTTTTCAAATTCGCAATATCTCTTACCGTTTCAAAGATACAACCCTTAGTAAATTAAATGGAGCAGTGACAGATTTCAAATTTCAAATTTAATTGATAAGGGTACGCCCTACGCCCATGTCCTTTTAGTATGTAGAGGGGGTTGTTGCCTTGGTATTTTTACGATTAAATTAAAACTATGTCAATTTAAATACATAATTTTTATTTTTAAACAATATAAGAAAAGAAATACATAAATAATACAATACAAACTATTATAATTTGAGTATTTTACAAAATACAAACAACATAAACACAAAATTAATAATATCTTAACAATTATAACAGACCATTTCTTCGGGCACGTGGAGTGAAAGACGATTGTGAGATACTGGAAGTCGTCCAAGGGACACGCATGCTGCAGGAGGCGAGCACAGGCTTTTGAACTTGCTGCAAAAGAAAAAAAAAACATTTAATACTTTATTATACCTTCTTGTTTCAAGATTAACACCAGTTATTAAAAGAACAAGTAACAATAAGATAATATAACTATAGCATGGAGCTGTTTTCACATCTAAAATGCACAATATCTCACTACACACACGCAATTTAACAATAAAACTTTATAATTCAATCTATTTAATCATTATAACCGTTGTTTATTTGGTTTTCATAACTTTGACACATAAAATTTAAATGTGACAGTTGAATTAGGCGCCAGTGACATCTGTCTTAAAAGGCGTGAACTAAATTAAATCAATGTTGCCAACTATAGCAAAAATTAAAGAATTCTTCTTCTTATCCTAAGGCGGGAAAATTCAAATTGACTTTTAAAATGCATTTTTCTCAGTTCCTCCGTTATATTAGGATATGACATGTGCACATCGATGAATTCAGAAAAAAAAATCTCTATTTAATAGCATAATAAAAAGTATGTTTCTATTTAAAATAAGAAAGTTGCACCCCATATTTTGAGAACCACTCGTTAAAAAAAATTTTTTTAAGCTCATTGAAATAGTCTTGTAAAATAGAAATTGTTTGCTAATTTAACCAACCTTGTAGCTCTTATGGTTCTTGAGATAGCAATGGTGGCACACTTAAATTGTACAACGTGTATATATTACGGATCAACAAATAAACATTACGAACCAACAAATAAATAATAGGAAAAAATATATGTTTAAAATGTTTATCGAAATACAACGATATTTTAACACAGTTTCAAATGGTTTACAAGGTTTATGGTATGTAAGTCGCGTGCTAGTAGAGAAAAGCATGTTATTCCTTATAGTTTATATAGTAAAATAGTGCGCCAATTTTTGAGACCGCCATTGTAGTCTTTAGGGCAGAAGGTATAGTAATCATTTATTTATTGATACGTTCTACTCGAATACACGATATCTTCTCCGTTTCATAGATATATCAACAATATATGGTATGTTATAATCGAATCTGTAATTCCTTATACCGTTGCATGAATAACCCCTTGAAAATGTTTATCACACAGACCCGGAACTGGCAGAAGAAACTCTGGCGAAAATCGAATTTCGTACCAGGGCAGCAAAGATTGGAAGAGCACTCTTTTGTTGCCAACGATAGCAAAAATTGACAAATTAATTTTCTTATCCGAGGGCTCTGCCAGTCTCTGCTGCCCGGATACAAAGTTAAAAATTTAAGTTTTCAGACAACAAGTCAAGCCTATAAAATGCATATTGTTCCCCATAGTTAAAATAAATACATTAAATATCATCACTATCCGTCAAATAGAATACCACCAAATAGCTCGTGGGAACTCAGCGTAGACCGATTAGCTAGAAAATTCATATCTTACTTACAGATGACTTGGTACACCTCACTGCAACGTATGAACATCGTAGCCTTCTCCAGAGAGGTACTTTACTCTAGTGATTTTATATAAAAGCTTGCTGATTGGGTACTCAGTGTAGACGTACCAGCTCGAAGATTTATATCCCAGTTCAGCATGACCTGGTACACCTCACTGTAAGGTATGAACATCGTAGCCTTCTCCAGAGAGGTACTTTACTCTAGTGATTTTACATAAAAGCTTGCTGATTGGGTACTTAGTGCAGACGTACCAGCTCGAAAATTTATATCTCAGTTCAGCATAACCTGGTACACCTCACTGTTACGTATGAACATCGTAGCCTTCTCCGGAGAGGTACTTTACTCTAGTGATTTTATATAAAAGCTTGCTGATTGGGTACTCAGTGTAGACGTACCAGCTCGAAAATTTATATCTCAGTTCAGCATGACCTGGTACACCTAACTGTAAGGTAAGAACATCGTAGCCTTCTCCAGAGAGGTACTTTACTCTAGTGATTTTATATAAAAGCTTGCTGATTGGGTACTTAGTGCAGACGTACCAGTTCGAAAATTTATATCTCAGTTCAGCATGACCTGATACACCTCACTTTAAGGTATGAACATCGTAGCCTTCTCCAGAGAGGTACTTTACTCTAGTGATTTTATATAAAAGCTTGCTGATTGGGTACTCAGTGCAGACGTACCAGCTCGAAAATTTATATCCCAGTTCAGTATGATCTGGTACAACTTACTGTAACGTATGAACATCGTAGCCTTCTCCAGAGAGGTACTTTACTCTAGTGATTTTACATAAAAGCTTGCTGATTGGGTACTTAGTGCAGACGTACCAGCTCGAAAATTTATATCTCAGTTCAGCATAACCTGGTACACCTCACTGTTACGTATGAACATCGTAGCCTTCTCCAGAGAGGTACTTTACTCTAGTGATTTTATATAAAAGCTTGCTGATTGGGTACTCAGTGTAGACGTACCAGCTCGAAAATTTATATCCCAGTTCAGCATGATCTGGTACACCTCACTGTAACGTATGAACATCGTAGCCTTCTCCAGAGAGGTACTTTACTCTAGTGATTTTATATAAAAGCTTGCTGATTGGGTACTTAGTGCAGACGTACCAGCTCGAAAATTTATATCTCAGTTCAGCATGACCTGGTACACCTCACTGTAACGTAGGAACATCGTAGCCTTCTCCAGAGAGGCACTTTACTCTAGTGATTTTATATAAAATCTTGCTGATTGGGTACTCAAAGTAGACAGATCAGCTCGAAAATTTATATCCCAGTTCAGCATAACCTGGTACACCTCACTGTAACGTATGAACATCGTAGCCTTCTCCAGAGAGGTACTTTACTCTAGTGATTTTATATAAAAGCTTGCTGATTGGGTACTCAGTGTAGACGTACCAGCTCGAAAATTTATATCTCAGTTCAGCATGACCTAGTACACCTCACTGTAAGGTAAGAACATCGTAGCCTTCTCCAGAGAGGTACTTTACTCTAGTGATTTTATATAAAAGCTTGCTGATTGGGTACTCAGAGTAGACCGATCAGCTCGAAAATTTATATCCCAGTTCAGCATGACCTGGTACAACTCACTGTGAAGTATGAACATCGTAGCCTTCTCCGGAGAGGTACTTTACTCTAGTGATTTTATATAAAAGTTTGCTGATTGGGTACTCAGAGTAGACGTACCAGTTCGAAAATTTATATCTCAGTTCAGCATGACCTGGTACACCTCACTGTAAGGTATGAACATCGTAGCCTTCTCCAGAGAGGCACTTTACTCTAGTGATTTTATATAAAAGCTTGCTGATTGGGTACTCAGAGTAGACCGATCAGCTCGAAAATTTATATCCCAGTTCAGCATGACCTGGTACAACTCACTGTGAAGTATGAACATCGTAGCCTTCTCCGGAGAGGTACTTTACTCTAGTGATTTTATATAAAAGTTTGCTGATTGGGTACTCAGAGTAGACGTACCAGTTCGAAAATTTATATCTCAGTTCAGCATGACCTGGTACACCTCACTGTAAGGTATGAACATCGTAGCCTTCTCCAGAGAGGCACTTTACTCTAGTGATTTTATATAAAAGCTTGCTGATTGGGTACTCAGAGTAGACCGATCAGCTCGAAAATTTATATCCCAGTTCAGCATGACCTGGTACAACTCACTGTGAAGTATGAACATCGTAGCCTTCTCCGGAGAGGTACTTTACTCTAGTGATTTTATATAAAAGCTTGCTGATTGGGTACTCAGAGTAGACGTACCAGCTCGAAAATTTATATCTCAGTTCAGCATAACCTGGTACAACTCACTGTGAAGTATGAACATCGTAGTCTTCTCCAGAGAGGTACTTTACTCTAGTGATTTTATATAGCTCGCCATCATGAAAGCTCTTCAAGTAAACTGCCACTTTTGAATTTAGGAAAAAGTATTTACATAGATATATGGATAGACAATGAATAGAGAATACTAGATATGAAATATGGCGGCTCTAAGTTAACTCCTTCATGAAGACGCTTCAAGTAAACTGCCACTTCTGGTTTTAGGAAAAGGTACTTAGGTAGGCATATGAATAGACAATGAAGGTATAATACTAGATATAAAATGTTCCCTCCTTACCTTCATAGAAGACCTTAAGTAAATTGTCACTTCCGAATTGAAGATCTGTCTAGGGTCGCGGTACCCTGAAAAAAAGAAAGAGAAACTAATTAGTTCAATGGATGTTACGGTATATTTTAAATAGATCTGCAACTGCAGAAACTCTTAATTAAATCTCTATTGTAACCCTCAAGTAAAAGTTTTTAAAATCATAACAAAAATTAGACTGATGTAAAATTAACGATAAGTCGATTGTGACAAAAGATAATTACATAAATTATACATCGTTGAATAGAGGAATGTTCAATGAATGTTGTAGTATATATTTAATTTATCTGCAATTGCAGATCATAAAATATTTTTAAATTGGATAACAATAAATGAATTATCACAAAATTAACGATAATTAGATTGAGACAAAATATAATTACATAAATTATACATTGTTGAATAGAGGAATATTCAATGAATGCTATGGTTTATATTAAATAGATCTGCAATTGCAGAGCCATTCATAACTGAATCTATACTAGAACCCTCAAGCAAAAATTTATAAAAGCAACATTTGTTTGGAAATAAATTTATTCCATTTACAATTTTCTTTTTGCTACACGTAGCATCTGCCATTATTAATTATTCCTCAAGTACTCAAAACAATTCTCGACAAACAATATAATTTCTTGCACATTTAATTAAACAAACATTAACAATATGACAATAATTAACGATTGATTTCTCCAAATGAACTAGATTAACAATCATTTGTCTCTTCAGTCCTCATACTTATGTTACCATTGTTGTAGTTGGCAGTATGTAGGGTGAATGTGCTGCTCTCTGTTGGGTTAGTCTAAATCCACTTTTCCTTATGTGAATCGATTTTCATTTGTCACAATTTCAATTCACTTGTTCTTATTACTTGCTGTCAAGAAAGTGTTATTCGTTCAGGTGAAATTTCTATTTTCTGAAACGTGTTGTGCATATGTTAACCATTGTTCGATTGTCCACTGATTCGCAACTGTCCTAATGTTTTCAAAACAAATCATTCACTTGTTTTTAGCTTGTTTCATTATTTATTGTTGGAAGAAATAGTATAGTCTGTTCACAGATATAAATGTTAAATTGGAAAAATGTTTGGGAGTGCAAAATAATTTATTTTGGCAATATAAGGTTGGTAGTAATGATGTAATATGTTACTCTACAAATCTCGTAATATAATAATAATGAGAAAAAATTATATAACTTTTCACACCAATACAAAGACTGTAAAAAAATAAATATATTTTTGAAACCTATAATTAAATGTTACATATATCTATTTACAATATTATGTGTTACAATTTCTTTAAGCAACGAATACAAATTTAGCATACTGCACTATTAACTTTCTTTTAAGTGTTCCACATTATTATTGTTTGAATGATCATGCAATTGTATTGTAGAACTTTATAAACATTTTGTTTATATTGTATTCGGAAATTTCTCTTAAATATATTACAAGCAATTTTATTGTGAAATTTCAAATTGAAATAATATTTTATAACAACAAAACTGCTTAGAATTCAAGTACAAAATTGTAAATAAATAATGGTGTCATGAATTATTTTTTTAGGGAAAGTCTAGCAGAAAATTGAAAATAAACATCTGTAACATAATTATGTTCTTTGTTATTACACAAAATAAAAGTGAATATTAATTAAAATTTCCTGAAAATTAACTTAACATGCCACACTCAGAAAAAAAAATTGTTGTTACAACCAAAATACGTTTGGTTTAACATGTTTTTTTGTTTCTATAGAATCAAACAGGTAGTCCTGTTGAATGAAATACTACATTTTTGTTGAGAATTTTGCTCAGTACAACCTTGTTTGTTTGTTTGTTTCAACTATTTAAATTTGTTATTTCAACACAGAATAATTTTTCCTTTCAAACAATATTGACATTTCTTTTGTACTAGAAATAGTTTTGAATCAACAACTAACGACTTTTGTAACAATTATTATAATACATTAGGTTAAATAATAAATATAATCAGTCGAAATATAGTATATTTTATATTAATATGTTTAATTTCTCAACATAAATTTTGATTTTTCTTACATGAAATAAATAACTCATTTCTTTCAAAAAAAGTATAGTTTTAAACCAAAATAATAATTGTTTCATTTAAATAAACTTTCTTTTTATTCTAACCCATATATTCGGTTAGTTTAAATAGGTTTGTGAATTAATTCAAAATAAGTTCTGTTTTATAAAGAGTTCATATTTATTGAAAAAAAAATATATATATTTATAAAAAATACAAATTATTGTAATAACTTTCTATATACGATTATATTATAAAGGTAATGACTTACGTGGTAGTATTATATATTAATATAATAAATACCATTACTTCTCAAATTACACATATAAGGTGTTGTATCAAAAAGGTTATTTATGAATATACTACCATAAACTTTAGTTAATAACACCTCATATGCGCGGTAATGTTCTGAAAATGTAATGGTATTGTATCTTTGATAAATAAACAAAACATGATTCTTCGAATTTAACATAATATAAATAATTTTTCCAAATTCTGGAGTAAAATCTAAATAATCTAAGTACAGAATTTTTTTTTATATTTTACCCCCAAACTTTCCACCCACGGAACAATAAAATAATCACTTATATGTGTTGATGGAATTAAAGTTTCAAAATTGATACCTAAAATATTTTTTAAATCAACATAGAAGAGTGGAGTACCAAATGCAATCATATTTCTAAAACCTTGCGCCGATAAATGTCTTTCACAGAGAGTAATTTGATTTTTTAAAGCTAAAGTGTATGCTATATTACGACCCTTGCTACTTTTTTCTAAAAACCTGTTGATATTGAAATGGTACGCTCTTCTGGTGGACAATTGAAATACTTTTTCTCCGTAAAAACTTTTCAGTGGAGTAGATGCCAACAAGTAATTTCGCCGTAGAGTTTTTGAATTTTCTGATGTTTCAGCAAACTCTATGTTTATTTCTGCAGATGATGTTGATGTGGATGGAATATCTGAATAAGTTATAGATGGGGACAGGTTAATAATTTCATCTATATCGGTTACTGAATTAGTAGTTGTTAAAGACATGTCGTTAGTATTATTTTCAACGAAAATCTGAAAGAAGAAAGCCATGTATAAATCGATAGGAAATAATGTATTCTAATATAATTTTAATTCTAGAATCGGCATAAACAATCTTGATGAATATTACAAAAATTCTAGTGCCATATATAGAGAATTTTTAAGAAAACAAGAACAAGCTGATATTTCCCCCAAAATTTACATAACAGTCAGCTAACGAAGATACTCTCCCTTTTTAAATATTTTATTTCGATTAGTAATAAAAAAAGTCCTCTGCCAGATGAGTTATTTTTAACTTTTCTTAGTTAATAAGTGAATGAAACATGTTATAGTTACATTATTTACATGAATAAGAAAATGAATAGTTATATTTTAAGGTATTTTTAGAAATTTTTAGTTCTTAACTTGAAATGAAGAAATAAATTCTTCAAACCCCCAATCAGTTAGTAGTTTTTTGGTAATTTCGTCACCCATGATGTGTTATTTACAACTAAATAATTATTTATTACTTACATTAATATACGAGACTCTTATTTCTTCAGTAGTTCACTAACAACTGAGAACGAAATATGACAGATGTATTCAACGCAAAACCTAAACACGTTGTAACGCGTCCTAGAACGGTCAAAACAGGGAAGTTTCAATTCAAAACGATAAAGTGTTGGTTGAAGCAAACTATATTTGTACGAATATTGTGATCTAATTGGTATAACAATATGTAAATATTTCATTCAACAAACTAACTGAGTTTCATGAAAGTAGCCAATGTTTCAATTAAAACTATATAGTGTTGATTGAAATAAGCAAATTATTGTTACATAATTATTTATTAATTGAAATAAATATATACTATTTGTTTCTTTCAACAAAGTAATCTAGGTTGATTTGAATGAATATACTATTAGCGCAATAGTATTGTTATTTTTAATTTATTTTAAACAAAAATTAGTATTTGATACAAACAATATCTATCAACATGATATTAGTATTTACATCAAATAAAGCATATTGTTCACATGAAAAATGGTCATGCTGGATAAAGCAATATACTGTTTGGATGAAACAATAAATGTTAACATTACAAAGTTTGTTGATTGTACTATGTCATTTTTCTCAGTGCAGTCACTAAAAAAAGTAAATAATACTAATTTTTTAATTATAAACACACAGAGAGTAGAATGCTATGTTTACCTCCCGCCTACTTCTAGGTAAGGGAGGTATTGTTTTTGGTTAAAATAGGGTAGTGAGTTTTCAATAGATAAACACGTTTTAGGTCCCTACAATACGATTTTACTATTTTCGCAATGGTGATTTTTTGTCTCGCATAACTCAAATACAATTTTGTGTATTTTGCTTCTTATATTTATATGAAGAGCTGATTAGATGTTGGATAAAATTGGTCAACCGGAAGTAGCAGTTTACTACAAGCCCTTAAAAGTTTTCCGTGTTTCCGGTTAAATTTAATTTTTCAACTATTTACGTTGGTTTGAAAATTGTAGAATAATGTTTTGATTGCACTAATTTTATTAATTTTCTTTAGATTTAGAGATAATAAAATATAAACAAATTTAATTTCATAAATCTTGCATTCATTCCATGTATGTGCAGTATGAAATGTGACACATGTCATTGTGATTGTAAAGCTGTTTTCTTAGTCAAAAAATTAAATAAATATACGAAATAAAATTAAATTTCTCAAACATCAAATACTATTTTGTACCGTTTACGAGTTGTATTGGGTGGGAGGTTATGTGCTAACCAATTTTTGATTTGGAATGTACTTGAATAGAAAACATAAGTTTTGTTCAAAAATAATTTATTTTAACAGCTGATAGAAATGAAACCGATACGGTCTAAAAATTATATTAATAATTAGTTGAAACCAACAATACTTTAATTTATTTTATAAATGATTAATGAAATTAAAAAGCAGCAAACAGTTAATTTAGTGTCAGAAATATACATTATTAATCAAACATATTTAGGAATAAACTCCATAAATTGTATTTGTATGAGGTATAGGAAGCACTTCTCCTTTTAATCAATAAAAAAATCTGTTTTGCTCTAGTGGTTTCACGTTCTTCAACGTTCCATTTATTTCACACGCCACTTTTATCTTATTAACCATCGAACTATCGAAAATAATTATTCAATCTCTATAAAGTAACAAGGTAAGTAGGGTACATTACTCGTTGACAATCAACAGTAAGTGAAAATAATTTCACTCGAGATATTTGAAAACAAATTATAGACATCTAGTGTCTATACTCAATTTGAAAATGAGACAAAGTGATAAACAAAAATTTGTAAGAATAGTATTGGATTGGAAATAAATCCTCCAGAAAAATAATATATAACTTTACTGGGATTATTATAGAATTATATTATCGATTATCTCATTTCAAATATGTAATATAGCAAAACAAATAAAAATTTTAGCGTTTTTTTAATATGAATTAGTTTAACTCATGTATTATCTCTATGTAATTCAGTCTTTTCCGCTATTCTTAAACAAACAATTATTATTTTTTCACGACATGGTAGGAAACCCCCCCGTTTTTTTCCCGAAAAAGTGAGGACAATGTGTTGTTCCTCTCTAGAGAGGAAAATATAGAAGTGTTACCAATATAAATGTTATTTACAATAAATATATTATAAAAATTATAAATAAATTCCTATTTTTATTGAAAATCCTTATTTTGGTGATATACATACTTTAAATTGTCTTACAATTATGTCTTATATATTTCTTTTTCTTATTTAATCACAAATTTGACAACTTATTAAAGATATTTAAGATTGGTTCATTGGCAACACTGCTACACCGTCTTGTGTCTGATAACCTAACTTTTAACGTGGCAGTCTGTCAGTTGTGTCCTTAAAGTGTATTTTAGGTCCGAGCAAATCGTTTTTAGAAACATGTCGTGAAAAAAATGTTGTGTCTAACACGAGAGGAAAGCTCTTCTTCCACTCTCGTTCGAAATGCCTCACTCGCTGCGCTCATGAGACAAACTTCCAACTCGAGAGGGAAAAAGAAGCGCTTTCCTCTCTAGTTTCACAAATAACTATTTCTCCATTTCCAAATAAATATAGGATGCAATTTTTTTTTATTTATAAAACCACAGTATAAGAATTCAAACAGTAGCGACACTCGTCTGCATTTTTGATTTTTATGTCGCATCGATCAAAGACCTTGACCCGAGCGGCCATATTGGCAGCTGCGGTATACAGTCAGTTGCAAAGGAAATAAAATCTAATAAAATTATTTCACCTGCACTATAAAAGTTCCTATAATTTTTCATGGTACAAATAAGTTCAATTCTCTCTCATTTTATGAGCTTAACATGAAAGAAATACTGTGGCTTGATATTTGACAGATACAATTGACACTGACACTGACATATTATACTATTCTCTATTCTATTGTTAGTAAGTATCAGCCTATCAGCGAACACTAAGCAGCCATCTTCTTGGAAGCGCAGAAATAAAATATTAGGATCATGAAATATTTGTGTGAATTCTTACACTGTGATAAAACTAAGATTAATTGTTTTTACCCAACACTTAAATAATTAATATTAGCATTAAATATTTTATAATACAATAACTGTTTTATATTTCACAGCTTTTAAAGAATAAATAATATATAAATATATTTAATTTGTAATTATAATTAGCCCAATTAAAACTAAATTTGCAGTACAAATAATTTCTTGCTAACATTTTAATCTATAGTGTTTCAATTTCAAGGTTCATCATTGGTTTACTAGTCCAGAAACTGTACTTTTACGAGTACGAATTTATTTTGACAGGCTTGCAAAATTTCACTGCGCGAAGTAGGTAGCTACAGTAAAACTTTACAGACTTTTATCTTAAAATTTAACTTTACAGATTCATCTGTCAAACTAGAATTACAAACCTAAAATTACAAACAAATTATTCTATAATACTATTGGTGAATTTATTTATTATTTAGCTTAGATAATAATTTATCGGATTTAATGCAGATCATATGCAGAACACGTCTAAGAATATATAAAAAATAATGAAAATTATACACAAATATTTGACAGTTTGGCAGTAGTTTTGTGATCACAGCCAACCCCGTCGCAACAGCTAGTTGACGTTTTGCAAATACATAATGCTATTTATTTATGTTTTTAATTAATAATTTAACGATTTCGGAAAAATATAATGTATACCTCGGTACTAAAGTATTTTTTATTACTCACAATGTTTATTCGTAATAAAAAATTATACTTCAATGCCTTGATACACAAATAACTATTATTTATTATAATAAATTACTGAATTGTTTGTTAAATAAGAAATACTAGGTATTTTTATGTTGGTAACACTTGATATCATTCGGGATTTATAAATATAAACAATTTATTTGTTTTATATGAAAAATTCTGTGATATTTATTTATTTGTTGAGCACTGCAACTAAAAATTTAATTAGAATTACTTTCTTTTGTGCTATTCAAACACTGAACAAAAGCAAAGCACAAAATTGACAGCTAGTTGTTGCCAACCCTAATCTTACAAAACTCCCTAGTTTTTTCCGGCTTAGGCCTGAAATCAAGCCGGACACGAATAGGTCAATGACTTTCCAATGTTTTAAATTTATAATTTCCTAAAAATATGAATAATTGCGAGTGTAATAATTTCTTTCTATGCAGTCGAATGTGCAAAAAGAGAAAACAAAAGCAATTAACATTTAGTTAACTCGACAACATCGTTGCTGGGTACTCTATGAATATTTGAAGTTATTATAAAATTTCACTGAGTGAATTTACATATTTTGATTCGCTCTACATGTTCCATTACAAATCAGGCTGTTGGTTATTTTTTATCACCGCTATTAAAGTGCAGAGAGTACATTTTGAAGTTGCTTTCGATGCTTAATCGAGCGAATACTCGCGGAGAATACTCAATTGGTTAACAGAAACAGAAAAACTATACATAACAACGAACGATAATCGTCTACTAATAACGGATGTGTTTTATTTTTTATACAAAGTATAAGGAAGTTTTGGAATCACGAAAAAATCGTTGACGACGTATTTGCGGAAATACATATTTTGACGTCCACTGAATCCGTTAAGACCAATTTCTCAATGATGTCTGTGTGTGAGGATGGATGGGTGGATGTCCGTGTGCGCAATATCTCATGAACGATACAAGATATGCAAACGAAACTTGGAATTTATAAGTTTCATGAAAAAATGAAGAGTTGAGTTGATTTTGAATGAAATTGAAAAACCGGAAGAGGAAGTTTACTGGACACAAAACAATAAATTCCATTTTTTCAAAAATAGAATCAGCTGTGAAAAAAAGTTTCAAACAAAAGATGTTAGCAAGAATATTTGGAATATAAAATGTTATTTGCTCTTTTCTTATACATGCTTCTAATTTTGAGAAAAAATAAATTATTTATTTAATAATATATTTCAGTAATCTTAGTTACACTGGGAACAAAAACTAAAATATTTTTAATATCTATGTGTCAAACGTGTCAAATAATTATGAAGTGTCAAAAATATGTGTCGTTTTAAATATTATAAGAGCAATTTTTGTATTATTTTGTTACAATGTTTTAAACACTAAATATTAATTTATATTTTAAATTGAAATCATAGCTGAGAATATAAAATTATATACAGGTATAATATGTATATGTCAAAGAATGGTCACAATAGATATATGCGAGGAACAAGTCATACATATTCAGTTGGTTTTATTTGTATAACAAAGTTGTGTGGTGCCCACACCAGATTTTTTTTTACCTCCCGCCTACCTCTAGGTAAGGGAGGTATTTTTTTTGGTCAAAAAATTGGGTAGTGAGTTTTTAATGAATATGCACGTTTTAGAGTCCCTACAATACAATTTTACTATTTTCGCGATGATGTATGTATGTATGTATGTATGTATGTATGTGTGTGTGTGTGTGTGTAGTCTGTGGCAATTTTTTCGTCTCGCATAAGTCAAATACTATAATACCAAAAAATACAATTTTGTGAATTATTGCTTTTTATATTTAAATGAAGAGCTGATTAGATTTTGGATAAAATTGGTTAACCGGAAGTAGAAGTTTACTTGAAGCCCTTAAAGGTTTTTTTGTGAAAAAAACGGTTAAATTTCCTTTTTCAACAATTTATGTTAGTTTCAAAGTTGAAGAATATTTAATTCTACATTTGTTTTGATTACACTAATTTTATTAATTTTCATTAGATTTAGAGATAATAAAATATAAAGAAATTATATTTCACAAATCTTGCATTCCTAGTACACCATGAAATTTCAATTTTTTCTTCGAAATGTGACACATGTCATTGTGATTGTGAAGCTGTTTTCTTAGTGAAATATATGTCAAAAAATTCAATAAATATACGAAAGAAAATTTAAATTCTCATATATAAATAGAAAATAAACAAATTAGATGATATGTTTTTGTATCAAATACTATTTTGTACTGTTTAAGGGTAGTATTGGGCGGGAGGTTATGTGCTGGCCACATCAGATTTTTTTAGAGGTATAGAATAAATTTTCCCATAACAATTATGGAAAGCATATGTATCAAGGATCTTTGAAGATGTCAAGAAATACACGACATCAAATGTCTGTCTGACAGAAACAATTTCACTAGGTTTCCTTTACAAATAAAACGAGATTCTCATTTGTTTCATGTTTACATTTACATCCTTCCTCTCATTATAACAAATATAAAATAAACGCCAGCGATTTCCAAGGCCTTCTGTTCAATAAAAGCATGGACAGTCCACAGCCGCCATCAGTGATCATCTTTATAGTCGGGAACCATCTGTCTCTGCTTGCGCTGAGCACAGGGCCGAACTCAAAAAATATTAACGCAACGGACTGTGAATCATAAGGTCTTTCACTAGAGTCACAAAATGAAAAATAAGTCATTTATATTATAATTAAACCCAAAAATATTTTACGAGAAGCTTACAAATTATTATTAATTATTGAGTTTTAAAAACAGCAGTTCTAACGTCATTATGTTTTTCTGTGCTTCTCTCTCACACACCTATTCTATTCTAAATTCTTTGTATTTCTCTTGTGTCTTATTATTTAGTTGTCAGTGTCAAATGGTTGTCACATAATTTGAATGTTGTTTTGAATTCACAAATATTAAATTGTTATATGTAATATTCTGTTAAAATAGTATAAGTATCATATCAAATATTTATTAATGTGTAATGTATAATAAAATAACTATTTAAAAATATTTATTTGAAATCGGCATTAAAGTGCTCAAAAATCGTCATTAAAAGCTCAGAAATATTCACTAAAGTAAGCCATTATACGACGATTTTGAGCAACGCAGTGTGACAACCATTAAATAATTATTGTACAATTAGGATAATTTTGGCAGATATATTGACGTACTATAGTAAATTTGGACGTAACATGAAACAAAATGTGCAAGAAGAATTAACTAATTAATTCGAAATAACCTGACGAAATTGAGGACAAAACATAATTTTGAGTTTATTTACGATAACTTCACAGTTCGAGGTTGGCAACACTGACTGTCAGTTTCAATTGACAACTGACAGATGTATAAACTTAACCTATATTGTAATTTTTGTACAGTTTTTTCGAATTTTAGATTTGAAATAAAACTTAATATGTACCTCGGTACTGAAGTTCCTTTTTATCACTCACATGATTTATTACGGGCCTCGCCAACTAAATTCCATATTTGTGATAAAAAGTTGAACTTCAGTGCCTTGATACATAAATAACTATTTTTTAAATATAAATAATTTCCTAAACAATAAAATAGAACATTTATGTGACTAGAATTATTTACAATCCCTACTGTTTTAGATCCACAACACACGTCAACTTTGAAGTCACAATATTTTTAAAACCATTACGGCTTAATGAATAACAATTAAGACTTTTTTAAACTCCAGACAGTCTTCAATTTAAAATGTTTCACTATTAATTTTTTTGTCAGCATGTATTTTGATGGTTTTGAGCGGCCCTACCAAATTTATTCCTTAATACGGTCCTGGCGAATAACAGCTGAAGAAAGTAGGCTCAACTGACGAGGTGCGCGAATCTAGAACGCCGATCCACTTGCCAATGTATGTGATCAAATTCTTGTCGCAGTGAAAGACAAGCTGGATGAATGTAATGCTCGCCGATGTGACGAATGATTTAAATTTCCCGCGTTGTTGATGTCACTCAACTTTCGTTTTGTTTTATTAGGAGTGCGACCCTGGCTGGAATGCGCGGGACATAACAAATGACGCTCGAAAGTATCAATTTTGTAATTGTCAAATGAAAATAGTTATTTGTATATCAAGGTATTAAAGTATAATTTTTTTATTACAAATGAACTAGATACTTTAGTGTCGAGGTATACATTATATATTTTTCGAAATCGTTAAATTATTAATTAAAAATATAAATAAATAGCATTATGTATTTGTAAGACGTCAGGTAGCTGTTGCGATGGGGTTGGCTGTCATAACAAAACTACTGCCAAACTGTCAAATATTTGGTTATAATTTTCATTATTATTTATATATTCTTAGACGTGTTCTGCATGTGATATGAATTAAATCCGATCAATTATTATCAAAGGTAAATAATAAATAAATTCACCAATAGAATTATAGAATAATTTATTTATTATTTTAGGTTTGTAATTCAATTGTGCCATAAGTCTGTAAAGTTTAACTTTAGCTACTATTTGACATGACAGGAACAACCAAATTCACATCTACGGGAGATGTGTGCACTTTCTCTCCCGTCGTGGGGGAAAATGTACAAATAATGTGAAAAATGTACAAAATTAAACAAATCAAAGATAACTATCATACATTACATTACAACTTAAATAATTTTGAAATATATAAAAACTATCATAAATATTGAGATTGTGAAAACAGTGTAATGTGGCCAGCACATAACCTCCCGCCCAATACTACTCTTAAACGATACAAAATAGCATTTGATGATACAGAAACATACCTTCTTATTTAATTATTTTCTATATATATTTGAGAAATTTAATTTTCTTTCGTATATTTATTTAATTTTTTGACATATATTTCACTAAGAAAACAGCTTCACAATTACAATGACATGTGTCACATTTCGTAAAAAATTGAAAATTTTTCCATGGTGTATTAGGAATGCAAGATTTGTGAAATATAATTTTTTTATATTTTGTTATCTCTAAATCTAACGGAAATTAATAAAATTAGTGTAATCAAAACACATGTAAAATTAAAATTTTTCAACTTTCAAAATAACATAAATTGTTGAAAAAAAAATTTAACCGTGTTTTTCACGAAAAACTGTTAAGGGCTTCAAGTAAACTGCTACTTCCGGTTGCCCAATTTTATCCAAAATCTAATCAGCTCTTCATTTAAATATAAGAAGCAATAATTTACAAAATTGTATTTTTTGGTAATATAGAATTTGAGTTATGCGAGACGAAAAAATTGCCACAGACTACACACATACATACATACATACAGACATCATCGCGAAAATAGTAAAATCGTATTGTAAGGGCCCTAAAACGTGCTTATTCATTGAAAACTCCATACCCAATTTTTTGACCAAAAACAATACCTCCCTTACCTAGAGCTAGGCGGGAGGTAAAAACGTTACGAAAATGGCGTGCCAATACTTTTATCCAATGTAACAAATTCATACTCATGTGGTGTATAAGAAAGTTGTATGTTGTCCATAGCAGGTTTTTAGATTTGAAAGTTTAAAATTATACTTTAAAAATAATGACAATGGCTGAATAAATAATAATAATAATTATAGAATTCGGGGTTAATAACATGGTCTGAACAAATATTATTTAATTTGTGTATGATTCATGGCATTATAGTACAAAGCAAGTATGTTATGTTAAGATTCTTCAAGCAGAAAAAAAAGTTCTTGGCAATTAGTGAAATAGAGCTTCACTCAAATCAATCTCTACAAATATTTATTCGATGCCATTAAAAATTGAAAGACAGGCGGAGTAGCACTAAAATTATTATAATAAGTCAATAGCCCACATTTAAGTAGGTAGCTGTGTTGTAGCATTTTTCTGTAGCGCACATATAAATAAATTAATTGCTTATAATTAGTATTTCTAATTTCCTGCTGTTTATTCCTTTCACGTGAATATTTAAATGTTAGATGTGGTGTAATATTAATGATTACGTAAAAGTATAGATGAAAAAATGTAAACAACCTGATTATATATTTTGTTTTTATTTTAAACTGTACATTTCTGTAACATACATGTTACATTTAAATCGAATGTATACGAATGAAATTGTGTTAGACAAATTATTCAGAAAATTATTTCCGTTCATTTTATTTAACTACTATTACACATTTTCTCAATGAGTGTACATATACCGCGTGTCTAATGTTTTATAAGACAAAGAAAATACAAGATATACCGTTTAAATTTTCATTTAAGGATTGTTTGTTTCCTATGAATTTTAGAACGAAAATGTAAATACAATAGTTATTTACTTTACATGTGGGCAAAGTAAGGAATTACCCACGAGAGGATTTTAGCACACTCGTGTGATAATTTTATCGAGTAGATAATTCTTCCGCTTTGCCCACGTGTGAAGTATAAAGTTGTATCCAACATCTTTTAATAAATGCAAAATTTGTTAAAGAAATATTATTTGACAGTGACATATGCTGCAAATTTTCTAAACAATGTCAATCGAAGTGGTTACTAAGGTGTTGTGTGTTATTATTATTGTTATAAATAAAAAAATACTCACTAGTGACTTTTCTCAAAATTATCCACACTAGTGGGTAATCTGTTACTTTCCTTGTTTAAAATCGCCATTGTTATAGAGCATTTATTGAGAGGTGTTGGATAAAAATATTTATTTATTGATGTACTACATTTATGTCAAAAGATATACGTAAAATAATAGTATATTATTATATGAGGTATTCTTATTATTCGCAAATATGAAGCTTGTAAATCATTCGAGTGAATAATGACCATAATCCCGAATATAATACTATACTTTTTCTACAACTGTAAATTCGGAAATCGCTGTTGAAAATGATATAAATTCGTTGAAAAACGTAAACATTAAAATACACAATGACAACTGACTACATGTCAACTGTCAGACGGCCGTTGCTTGGTGATCCACATCACGTCTTTAAAATAACCGTGAATTATGGATTTCTGGCTCTGTGATTGGTCGAGAAGAAATTGAAATCATGGGGATATATTTATACAAGAGTAGAACAAATTTATAATTTTCTTTGGATGACAGATGATATTTGGTATACAGTTTTATTGATAAAATTTAAATTATTTCTCAATAATCATAATAAATATTTACGATATAAGTGGGATAAGTGTATTAATAAGATACGCATGTGTAATCACATAAGTAGGTATATTAACAATGCATTATCACACGTGTATTGTACAATAATTTATCTACAGCCGTCCAAAGTTAAAAACTTAAACAATTTGACTTTATTTTTTTGACAAGTTGAAAATTAATCCAAGTAGTTGCTGTAAAAATGTTTTTAATTAACGACGACCACAATTTGACATTAAACAATTATGTAGTTGTTTTTCATACATTTTTGAAGCATTTCGTGAAAATGAGTGATTTAGAAAGTATTTCGTCGGATATAGAAGAACAAGCTTCAAAAATTATTAATTAATTAAATAATAATGAATTTAAAGAATTGTAAAGATTATATTATCAACATTTATAATAAATAGTACGTTAATGAAAATGAGTGCGGTAATGAAGCTCTTAACTCACACAAAATGAGTGAGATAAGTGACATTTAACTCACAGGCGTAGATAATAGCTATTAACATACCTAGCTATGTTATGAGTATCATAACAGCCGCAGATATCAGTATGAAATCCAAAATCACCAAAAACTAATCAGCTCTTTCAAAGGGGTTACAATTGATATATACAAAATATGAAAATTTTCAGTTTAGTAGTTTTTGAGAAACCGTAACTCCAGAAATCCACACAGACTGACAGACAAACACACACACAGACATCATCATCGAGAAATTATTAAAATCGTAATCTAGGGATCCCTAGAACGTGAAAACTCACTACCGAATTTTTAGCATGATTCCTTTACCTCCCTTACAGGATGTGGCGGGAGGTAAAAAATATTCATTCATTTGGAGGTTTTATAAATTGCACAAAATGACATACGAAGTTACAGAAGAAAACATATACCTGTCTGTGTTTATATTACGATGGTTGTTAAGAAACACTAACCCGAACTAATACGAAATATAACGAAAGTGCACGGAAAACATACAAAACACACCACAGACACAAAAAATTGAACATTGTTCAATGGGGTCTTTCACCATTTTTTTTTTATTTTTTTATGAAACTTTATCTAAATTGAAGACTATCTACACTTTTAAAAAGTCTTAATTGTTATTCATTAAGCCACAATAATTTTTTTAAAAATATTGTGACGTCATAGTAGAGGTGTTACTGGATCAAAAACAGTAGAGATTTAAATAATTTTTGTTACATAAATGTTCTATTTTATTGTAATAATAATAATAAAATAAGTAAAAAAATATATGACTACAATTATTTACAATCTGTACTGTTTTAGATCCAGCAACACCTCTACTATGACGTCACAACATTTAAAAAAAATCATTGTGGCTTCATGAATAACAATTAAGACTTTTTAAAATTGTAGATAATCTTCAATATAGATAAAGTTTCATTAAAAAAATTTAAAAAAATGGTGAAAGACCCCATTCGTGTGCTATGCAAAATAATACCTGTGTTCTATGGAAACTATAAAATAAATTCAGCTTGACTCACATTCATTCCTCTTTACTTCATCACTCTGTGATTGCCTCGTCTCTGATATCTTTGATTAATTATTAATTAAATAGCGCTACTAGCCGTGTTTGAATAATGCGTACGACCAGAAGCAGTTTCTCGTTTCTTCAATGACCGGAACTAGGTGTAGAAGAAAACAAAACACCGTGGGGGAAGTCGCGTGCCGTCGCACCTCCTGACCCACAAGTGGGGACGGGAGGTCTTCTCTACTTGGCGTGTGCCGTCGAACTAGAGCCATTAGTGCAGTGCATCAGCAGTAGTCAAGAACTAACACAACGTACAAGACAAGATAGTGTGATGTGTTATTAATATTGGTGCAGTTTTGTTTTTTTGTAGAGACAAGTGTGCTGGTGTGATTTGTGCTTTGGATTGTTGAAGGTGAGGGCTTTAGCACTGCTAAGTTAGCAACAGTTTCCCTGGATAGTTACACAAACTATATTGGGGTTTGGGAAACCCTAAGGAAAGAAAAACTAATTTCACATAACCGGATGTAATTTATTTCATATAGGTTTACACAAAGATATTAAATAGTTTAAAACTTTTCCGAGCCATATATTTTATACAAAACATTATTTTGGATATTATTAGTGTAACATTCCGCATACTACTAAATTATTTAAACATAAATAATATTCATGACGTTATGACGACAGCCAATCGCGGTAATACAGTACTTAGTTCAACGCCCTGTCACTGCAAACTCAATCTAAATGAATTAGTGCAGGCTCAAGTGAAGGGTGAAGTAACACTCGAGGAAAAAAAACGCAGCACTTGAAAATGTACCAAAAATAGCTAAATTTCAACTCAGTTGCATTTAGTTGAAATCACCGGGATGCAAGTCATATTGTAAAATTGGAAACATAGTGATAGACAGAGATGGAGCTATTTATGTAGTTTGCCATACGGTCAATAGATAACGCTACCAGTAATGGAAATCCCCTATGAATCCACTCTAACCTAAGATTTTTAATTTCTTCTTTAAATAAATGTCAATATTCTTCAAGTTCGTGCCATAGAAAACTAACTAAACTTGTGGTGATGAATTGGTAAACTTATATAGATGTGAAAAAATATGCGAGGTACGTAAATAAACATTAATAATAAGCAGTCGTATTCTGGCCATATTAAAAACATTTATTAATTTTTAGAGAACTTCAGAATGTAACTAAAAAAGTTTTTAGGTTAGGTTTGTTATTTTTTGTAATTAATTTACATTTTATTTATAAAATTATTTATTAAAATTGTAAGTGTATTATAATTATTCAATGCCTGTTAAATACTGTTTAAATTAGTTCAATTTATGTGATTTTTTTATTTAATAGACTTGTATTTTTAATGTGTTCAATACGTTAAAATTAATATAATTTATGTGATATTATTGAACCTTATGTGTAAAATACTATTTAATTTTGAAATAAAAGTTTGAATAAAACATGTAATAAAAAATCGACATTTTTTAATTTTTAATTTAGTGTTAGGATTTGCTTTCATTAATAAATTTTTATTTATTTTTAAAAGAAATAAATAAATTGAAGTTAATAATGCTCGGTTTCACCAACGTTAGTTAAATTTTAAACTTGGTTTAAATAAATAAAAGCATATCGAATCCTTAACATCAATGTCAATTACTCCATTAGAGTTGCTTTTATTTATTTAAACGAAGTTTAAAATATAACTTGCGTTGATGAAACCTGGCATAAGTAGTATAAGATATTGTACATTCAAATTTGGCGGTATACCTAGTTTGGTGATTGTTTTGCCATACAGCCACGGGTCGAAGCACTAGCGTTTCCCATATCAAAACATTGAGTTACGCTTCTTGTTAGAGTTAGTTTTCTATGGTTGAAATTGGAAGATTCTTTGAGTTTTAGAAACTTTGAAATGTTCTCTACAATGTGATGCTAGTCAATATGATATCAAAACCATATTTCTGATGTCAAAAAATGTCCAAATTTATACAGCTCGTACGCAGTGCCAAAACATCGTAGATTCAATTGGCAAACCGAGCAATAAAATTCAAACTTTTTCCTTTAAGTTTCTCAAGTTTCGAGTACCTACGACAATATGGCGCGAAATTGTGATTTTTTCTAAAATTTTCTAGTCACGTTTTAAAAAACTTTTGTTAACGCGATAAATGGTTATTCAATACGCAAAAAGTATTGCACACAGATTAAACGATTTTGGTACGAAACGATTCAAGTTACGGCAAAAAACGAGGCAAAAAATACGCAAGTTGCACTTTTTTCAAAAAAAATTCGTAACTTCTGGCCAAATCATCGTAGGTCCTTGAAAATTGCATAAACTTGAAGGAAAATGATTGAAGTTCAATTCTCTGTTGGTCAATTAAGTCAACGATTTTTTACCACACTACGAATAGTTAAATTTAAACATTTTAAAGTCAAAAACATGTTCCTTTTCATCCGGGGGTAGCAGGGGGTGGAATGGGTTTGGTGGCACATTAACTTAAAGCACCGCAAAGAGAAATTTAAACTTCTCAAAATTCCAAGGTTCATCGGTTTTGGTGCAAATTCGGCGAAGTTATAGCCAAAAAAGCACATAGCGAATTTTTTTTTAAATTCACAATTTTGCGCCAAATTGTCCTAGGTATTCGAAACTTGAGAAACTTAAAGGAAAATGTTTGAACTTTATTGCCCTGTTTGCTAATTGAGTCTACGATTTTTTTGGCACTGCGTACGAGCTGTCAAAGTTAGTCATTTTTTGACATGATGAACATTTTTTTTATATGGGGGTGAGAGGGGGTGTAATGGTTTTGATATCATATTAACTAGCATCACATTGAGGAAAACATTTCAAAGTTTCTAGAACTCAAAGAATCATCCAATTTCAACTAAATGCAACCGAGTTATGGCACTCGGAAATTTAGCCATTTTTGGTGCATTTTCAAGTGCTACATGTTTTTCCTCGAGTTTATAATAAATATAATAATATAAATAGTTAAACAGATCCTATCTACGTGTATTTTATAGTCCAAAAGGAATTATCAATTTTATCTTACTAGAGACAAATTGGTTTGTTGTACTATAAATTAAACTTTTGGACTCACAATACTTGGTTGAACTATATGCCGTCGAATATATCAACAATATAATAGTATTTCATATAATTTTACTTCTTTTCTTCTACCATAAGTGAATATTTTCCGAAGATGATAGTAAAATATGAGTACATGATATCACTTTGCAAAGTTAGCCAAAATAGTAGCTAAAGTAAAACTTTACAGACTCTTATGTCATGCCAAAATTTATCTTTACGAACTCATCTGTCAAGCTTATAGAACTATCTAAAATAACAATAATATATTATTATATGAGGGATTATGATAGTCATTATTCACGAAGATGATTTTCATCACATGCCGTAGGCGAGTGATGCAAATCATCCGAATGAATAATGAACATAATCCCGAATATAATATTATACTTTTTCTACTCCCGTAAATTCTGAAATCACTTTTGAAAATGATCGAAATTCGTTGAAAACACACGTTGAAAAACGTCAACATCAAAACAAAATACACAATGACAATTGACTACATGTCAACTGTCAGACGGCTGTTGCTTGGTAATCCACATCACGTCTTTAAAATAACCGTGAATTATAAATTTCTGGTTCTATGATTGGTCGAGAAGAGTGAATTATCGAAAAAATTGAAATAATGGGGATATATTTATACAGGAGTAGGAAAACAAATTATTCTATAATACTATTGGTGAATTTATTTATTATTTAGCTTTGATAATAATTTATCGGATTTAATGCAGATCACATGCAGAACACGTCTAACAACACATACAAAAATAATGAAAATAAAAATAAAATTTTAAATTTACCCCTGTGGTTTCCCCTCCACTAACATCTTTGGGGGCTATGACTTGTCGGCTGGTAACCGCACTTCATACGTAAAAATATATCACCTACCGAGATCTGCGTACGCAGAGTGCCACACCGATAATGGGTAAAAGGCGTGATGATATATTTATTTATTTTATTTACGAAATTTATACACAAATTTGACAGTTTGTCAGTAGTTTTGTTATCACAGCCAATCCCGTCGCAACAGCTAGCTGACGTTGTACAAATACATAATGCTATTTATTTAATATTTTTAATTATTAATAATTTACCGGATTCGGAAAAACTCATATTTCATATATAAAAAATTATACGTTAGTGCCTTGAAATACAAATAACAATTTTTTACGATCGGGAGAGAAACAAAATTTCTATATACTAAAATCATGACAGAAACAGCCAATTTCATATCTACGGAAGATTTGTGCACTTTCTCTCCCGACGTAAAGGAAAGTGCTCAAATAATGTGAAAAATAAACTAAATTAAACAAATCAAAGATAACTATCTTAAATTATATTACGAGTACAATTCAAATAATTTTGAAATACATAAAAACCATCATAAATGAAAAAAATTGTATATACACTGCAGGGGAGTGGTGTATTTTTTCTCTTGTATTTAATTTACTCCGCGGAAAAAATCGTACACTTCTCGCCTTTAATGTATAATATATTATTTCAATCAATAATTTATTGAAAAAAAAATATTGAAATAAAAATTATAGTAAATAGTATATGGTCGAAATACTTTATAAAGGTCTTCAATTAAATTATGTACTACCCTTTAAATGCTTAACATTTTTTAACAATAATACTTCTTCTGCATCTTTTAGATCGTCATCAAACATATATGATTTTTAAAATAATTGTACAACATTTCATTGACATTGCTTTTCGTTAATTTTTATCTATCTTCTGCTCTACTGATATGTTTATTCCATACTTTTATTTCAGTTTTGTAAATTTCACTACATTTGCAAAGGTATATAGAGGTTAATAACTCCCTTACATATGACGAGAGATAAAAAGTTATGCATATATAAAAATAAACCAAAAATAAATGTATGTTAATTACTTTAAAGTGAGTAGAATTCATAATTAATTTGTACGTACCATCTCTCAATGATAATCATTGATTAGAATGAATGTGAGAGTGATTTAAAAACATGTAGGTTAATGAAAAACACTTCTTGATTAATTGAAAAATAGTTCAGTTTTCATATTATATTATTTGGTTTTAAAATGTTTACACAACTTTCTAGGGTAATATTTATAATTATTATAAATATTTGTGAAGTTCAAACACTTGTAGAAAGTGAAATTGATAATGAAAAGTATAACTCATGAATCATATGCCATGAAAATACCATAGCAAGGATTACCAAAATTTATTTGACACTACACAGGGTGTCCCAAATTTAAACAGCTTAAAATACCTAGAGGTTTCTCTAATTAGTTTACAACAAAAAATATAAATAGTTTATTGTACAATTTTCAACACTAATATTTATAACGATGGAAATGTTTATTGGTTCTTAAAATCAACAAAAATATATCAATTGAAAGTTATTGGTTTTATGTACGGGAGGTGTATTTACAGTGACGGTGCTGTATATGTTAATTTGAATTGAAACTTTCATAAAAATGTTCAATTGATTTATTTTCCCTCGTTAGCAGGTTGAGCAAACTGCTGTTCTCTTCTTACTCTAGTGTGATCACAGTTGCCATGGCCACCTTTTTGTTAGCAAAATAATTGAACGTCGACTTATTAGACAAATTATTTGTGACCCTGTGACCTTAATTCGGTAGACATTTACACACAATGCGATTTTATATAGCACTGAAATTTTTGATTAGGTAGGTTGGTACCGTACATGACACTAACTAACTCAATTACTAATTAGGTGAAGAAAAAGTGAACAGACATTCACTATCGTTTGTTTTTTGTGTTGGAGAAATTTATGAATTTGGCGAATTAAGAATAAGTGAAATACATACTGAAGTACACGATATTATTACTCGAAATTAACTAAAATAGTAGATAAAGTTAAACGTTGCAGACTCTTATGTCAAACTTGAATTACAAACCTAAAATAACAAACAAATTATTTTATAATACTATTGGTGAATTTATTTATTATTTACTTTTGATAATCATTTATCGGATTTAATGCAGATCACTTGCAGAACACGTCTAAGAAAATATAAAAAATAATGAAAATTATAATCAAATTTGACAGTTAGGCAGTAGTTTTGTTATCACAGCCAACCACGTCGCAACAGCTAGCTGACGTTTTACAAATACACAGTAAAAAATTTGTAGTCAAAATTGACTAAATTTATATTCCCAGACGATCCACAATTAATTTTTGTTAATGTAACAAGTTTCAAATTTGTTAGCAAGTAACAAATTATTTTTGTGTATTTCGTACCTAAATATATTTAAGAATATAGCAAATAATAACATTTATTTTTATGAGCTTTTGACTAAATATTTTAGTAATTATATTGAAGCAGAACAATGAATCATAATTATTATAACAAATTAAGATTTATTATAAAGGATACAAACTTTCTTTAACAATTTCAAATTGATAAGTTAGCTAATTTTACTTGTTATTATTGACGAGTCTATTTGTTAAATTTTATAAATATAGCAAATAAATTCTATTTAAAAATTCAGAATTGACAAAATTATAATATAACAAATTGTAATATTTGTTTAAATTGTTAATTTACTGCAATATATTTGTCAATATTAACTAACAATATTTAACAACCGCAAAATTAACAAATCGCAAATCGAATTTTTTACTGTGTACATAATACTATTTATTTATGTTTTTAATAAATAATTTAACGGTTTCGGAAAAAATATAATGTATATCTCGGCACTAAAGTATAAAAATTATACTTTAGTGCCTTGATATACAAACAATAATTTTCTGATGTATAAATATATCCCCATTATTTAAATTTTTTCTATGAATTATTAATATCCATAATTTAAAGTACTGAACTATAATTCATAACTTCTCGACCAATCACAGAGCAAGAAATCCATAATTCACGGTTATTTTAAAGACGTGATGTGGATCACCAAGCAACGGCCGTCTAACAATTGACATATAGTCAGTTGTCATTGTATATGTTGATGTTGACGTTTGTCAACGTGTGTTTTCAACGAATTTCAATAATTTTCAAAAGTGATTTCTAAATTTACAGGAGTAGCAAAAGCACAGTATTATATTCGGAATTATGGTTATTATCAACTCGAATGATTTGCATCACTCGCCTACGGCTCATGACGCAAACTTCATTTTCATGAATAATAATTAATCATAATCCCTTATATAATAATGTACTATTAAATAACTATAAACTGGTACATAATTACTTTATTAATCTGGTACAGCTGTAATGTCATCCGTGTGCACAGTTTATATTTATATAAACATTACCAAAATTTTAATTACATTTAAATGTAAATTACTGCACGCGTAATTAAGAAACTCGCGTAGTATGTCATCTACATAAATTCGTGAAAATATCACGAAACTACGAAGCGGCCAGGTAGAAAAATATAACCTAGTTTTTTCCGCCAAAATAATTATATATTCCATGCCAAAATATATTTAACGCATAGTGCACATAGAGTCTTAGTACCCTGCTGTGTTGCAACTTTCTCAAAATCAATTAATTTATGTTTATTATATTCTTAAGCGAACATTCTTCAGGACAGATTAAAATATATTTGTTGATTTCATTATCTAATTAATTACCTAGTAATTCCAAACTAAATGACCTACAAAAATTGTATTAGTTACAAATAAATATATCAGATGCTTTCACTCACATATTTAAGGTTTGTTTATCTGATGTGTCCAACACAGGACACAGGACCTCCCGATCAATTCATTTTACTAATGTCATGCTTATACTCACTAATAATTGACAGCAGAATTGTTATATTTAAAACTTAAATATCTGAATAATTAATAATATTTTGTAAGATTGAGCTGTCAGATTATCCAAGTGTCAAAATAGTTGACAACTAATTTAAAGGTTTTTGTTTCACTTTATATTCGTAAGTATATTTTAAATACATTTTTTCCGATTGACATGAAAGTTGACACTTCACGGACTGCTAACAGTCTGTAAAGTGTTACTTTTATGCCTAGGCTGTAATAGTATATTACGTACCGTGAACTGTAAGTGATAGTTTTTAGGTCGAGAATGTAATTTGGGATGTCGAGACCCGTAGGGTCGAGATTTCCTAAACATTCGAGACTTAAAAAATCACTTACAGTTCGAGGTTAGTAAGTTATTTTTTGCAATACCTACGTAAATATAAGAAAAGGAAAAATAGGTATCAAAATTAACAGCTGTCAGATTGAGGTTAAAAATAAAATTTGAATGATATATATATTTACTTACCTACTCGAAGACCTAGCAATAATTAAAGAACAAATGAAAGAGTTCAATATTATCACAAATAAAAACTCTGAAAAAATCTCACATTTAGAAAAAATAATCGGTGTTCAAAAGCGTACAATAAATACTCTAGAAAAATGTGTGAAACAGAAGAACCTTGTATTTTATGGAGTAAAAGATGATGAATCTAATAAACAGGAATTAATAAACCAAATAATCGTCTTGGTGGATGACTACTTAAAGATTAAAATCAACGCATCCCAAATTGATAATATATTCCGCTTGGGGAATAAAAATATTAAAAACCGTCCAGTACTTGTAACTTTCTGTAACATGAATTTAAAGGAGTCAATAATAATGAACCGATCCAACTTTAAAGGTTCAAATATATTCGTTACCCATGACCTTTCTGAAGGTGATCGATTGAAGAGGAAAGAACTAGTAAACTCTGTAAAACAATATCAGTCACAGGGCATTAATGCGAAAATAGTTCGAAACAAAATAATTTTCGATCAAGAAAAGAAAGATAGCTCCGAAGAAGATATAATTAGCACTCAAGAAGCTCAAAGTAATGGTGGTATTCGAAGAGGAAGGCAATCACAATCATCCGAAGAGTCACCTTCAAATAAAGGTCGAACGCAAACGTCAAAAAAATTTAGAGTTGTACCACGCAACCAGTTCGGCAGGAAAGGCGGGATGGCCACAACACCGACGGGGACAGATTTTTTTCACCAAGCCCAACAACAAACATCAACAATATAACGAGGAATGTAACACTTTATAATATTTCTAAAAACAACTTAATTAACAATAATTTAATTCTAAATACTAATATTAATTTACTTAATTTTCAAAGCAATTCAAATATACCAGTTAATGTTAATTTTGTTCGTAGATACGATATATCTTTAAACTTCTGGAACGTGGAAGGTTGGAATAATTTCTGTGCGCTGGAAGAAGAATCAATAACTAATATTTTACAAAATGACATCATATGTCTTTGTGAAACCTGGCACCTGCAAGACAGTCTAATTCTTCCAGATTTTATGAATGGTTATAATTGTATTTTCAACAGTAAGGCGGTTAAATGCAAACAAAAAGGTAGGGCAAGCGGAGGTTTGGTAATTATAATTAAACATAATGATGAATTTGTAGTTAACCTAATTGAAATATCAAATTTGTGGATAATTTTTGAATTTAAATATTTTGAACTCCAGCTTATTATACTATTTACATATTTACGGCCGAGCCTTGACAATTATTGCATAATTATGCTTGAGGAATTAATTGGATTTATATCTGCTAATTATGGGTTTCACCAAATATTATTTTGTGGTGATTTTAACGCACATATTGGTAATCTCAATCAATTAGATATTGAAATATTTTCTCAGCCGAATATTCGTGAAACCAGACTCTCGCTTCATGAAAATATTAACCCAAGGGGTAGTAAATTGGTTGAAACAATGGAAAAATATGGACTTTACACTTTAAATGGCAGAGTAGACAGTGACTTTCCAGGTAACTTCACATTCATTAATGAAAATGGTCACAGTACTGTTGATTTAGCTTGGTTAAACTTAAGCGGATTTGAAAAGTTAAACTCTTTTAAAATAATTCCTACTTTAAATAAATCCTCTCATTGCATGTGTATCATAAATTTTATCGCTAGATGTCGGCAAGTTTCTGAACAAAGTAATGAAAACACACAAAATTTGTCAATATATAACTCTACATATAATATAATATTTAAATTTAATAAAGAACAAGAATCTATTTTCCAATCTGCTTTAAATGTGCATAATAATATCTACTTCAATAGTGAAAATATTAATGATTTAGCCAAAAATTTAGAGATAACGATTAAAGAAGCAGCATGTTCATCGAATATGTTGTTAGTTAAAAAGAATAATTCCAATAATGCAATAAATAAGAAATATAATCCATGGTATGATCAAGAATGTTTCAAAACTAAATCCGCTTGCAAAACCACTTTAAGGTTATACAAAAGAAATCCCACTAATGAAAATTTAAAAAACTATATTAAAGAAAAGAAATGTTATATTAATCTTGTAAAATTGAAAAAGGATCACTTTCACAAAGAAATTCAAGAAAAACTAATCAATACTAATAATTCTACTGAATTTTGGAAAACAATTAATACTTTTAAAAGTAGAAGGCCATATAAAAATGATATAAATCTGAAAGAATGGGAATTATTTTATTCAAACATTTATAAGCAAGTGACTCCTACTCAAATTTCTTTCTTTGACTGCCTCCACCCTGTTCTTGATTTGGATATCTCTCTCGAAGAATTACATTATAGTCTACAGGCTTGTAAAACCAATAAAGCTGCAGGACAAGATGGCATCAATAATGATTTTTATAAAGCCCTGCCATCCAATTGGACTCATTATATTTTAAACCTTTTTAATTTAATAATGTCACATGAAACACTACCTGATAGCTGGTCCAACATTCAAACATTTTTAATTCATAAAAAAGGAGATTCTTCAGATCCAGTAAATTATCGGGGTATAGCCTTAGTAAATTCAATATGTAAGATTTTTACACAAATTTTATTTCATAGACTACAAAACTGGTGTGAATTAAATGATCTATTACATGAAAATCAAACAGGATTTAGAAGGGGCAGAGGAACAAGGGATAGTATATTTGCACTTTCTGCTTTAACGCATTTACAACTTAGATTAAAAGGGAATGAAGTTTATGCCATTTTGGTCGATCTTAAGCGGGCATTTGACTCCACTGATCACAACTTACTTTGGTTAAAATTATATAAAAATGGAATATCGAGCAAAATAATTAGGATCGTACAAAATTTATATAAAAATGCAACTCTACAAGTAAAAATAGGGAATAATCTTTCTAACACAATAGGAATAACGCAAGGGGTGTTACAGGGTGAGATTCTATCACCTCTACTCTTTGCGTTATTTATAAATGACATATGGGAGTTCTTTATGAAAAATAATATTAGAGGGGTTAATATTGACGGAACCCATGAAGTTGTAACCCTTGCATATGCAGATGACTTAGTGGTTCTTGCCCATTCTCCAGTAGATGTTCAGAAAAAGTTGGAAATCTTACAACGATATTGTAATTTAAATCATTTAGAAATCAATAGTAGTAAAACAAAGATCTTACATTTTCATAAAGGTCGTCCAAAAGGGCGCAAAATTTCATTTTTCATTGACAACAATCCAATTGAATTCGTACAGTCCTATTGTTATTTAGGAACAACATTTTCATCTTCGGGTAAATATCGTCTTGCGGCATTGGAAAATAAAAAAAAAGCGAACCTTGCCATCCAAAAAGTAAGAGGCATATTATATAGATCAAAATCAAATGGGTGGGAGGAAAAAAATAAATTGTTGCACACAATTATTAACGCAACAGTACTCTATTCCACAGAAATCTGGGGTTTCAGTCAATTAGAAATTTTAGAACGTAGTCAAATACAATTCATAAAAATAACTTTAAATGTACCTTTGAAAACACCTGATTGTTACATTAGGCTCGAAACCGGAACTTTACATATTTCAGTACTAGTTTGGAAACGTATATTAAAATACTGGTATAACATTTTATGTATGGAAGACTGTAGGCTTCCAAAAATTCTATACAACAGATTATTAATTCTTGATAATTCTGATACCAATAAAATTGAATGGAATTGGTGCAGTCAAATAAAAGTTTTTTTAAATTCTTTAGGATTTGAACAAGTATGGCGCGAGCAATCAATAAATAATAAAAAAATTGACGAAATCATATCAATATACAAAAATTTAGTCATTCAAAAAGATCTTACTCAGCTACGAAATAGTCGATATAGCTTATACTATAATCACATAAAATTCGATTTTGTAACAGAAACTCATCTAAAATTACATATATCATTCACGAAAATTCAATTAATTACGCAAATTCGTTTTGCAAGAAAAACAGAGTTAAGAATATATTATAAAGGGATTAAATATGTCTTAGAGAACAATAATCAGTGCACTTTATGCAATAAGCACAGTCAAGATTCGGCTTTTCATTTTTATAGGGAATGTCCCATATACGGGTCATGCCGCAATTATTTTCTTAATAAATATATCAGGAATGATGATATAGAACTAAATTTTTTCATAAACCTGTTGACAAACCTTACTGTTGAAAAAACAAATTCAATATTTTTATATACAATAAATGCTTTGAAAATTAGAAGTTTCTGTCTTAATGAGTAGGTTTTATTTGTTTTTTTTTTTTTTTTCATAGTACCAGTACCTATATTGGATTTTTTTTTTTTTCTCTTCTTCCAACATTTCATACTATTGTTTACTCAATATCGAATTTTGTTATGCTTCATACATTTCAACCTTCCCAGTTCTAGGATCAATTATATAGTATAAGTATGTATGTATGTGATTTGTGTGCATATAACATTAGTAAGTTTGTTTTACTCATTTATATACATGTATTTATAAGTTTTGGGAGTAATATTCAATTTATGTATTACCATTATTATGTATAGTTATATTTTTTTTTGTGTCAGCTTCCTTTTGTATGGGGTTTGGCCCCGATTGCAAAAAAAATAAATAAATAAATAATATTTACTTACCGTCCACCACGAACGGTAAATGTCACTTACCATCCACCGTGGACGGTAAGTAAGTGATGTAACCATGAAAACCAATTGTGCAATAAAAGTTTCACTTACTGTGTTTAAATTTTGTTATTAATGGGTAACTTACAGTACAGGTATTGCAAAATACATAAATATTTTACATAACAATCGCTCAACAAACCCATAGCAACCGTTAATAAATACGTAGCAACCGTTCAACACACGCATGGCAACGTAATTTGACAGCGATAACCTTCAAAATATCTATATAAAATAATCACTAAATTAATATTAATTCCAAATCGGCAAAAAAATTATGTGTTCAACTCGCCTCGTCTATGAAACGGCAGCCTCTGCTGTAAATCTGATATTTTAATGCCTAGTCAAACAAATAACTATTATTTCTAACGAATAAATATTGCTTTAGGTTGACTCAACGAAATTAAAGGCATGTTGAATGACAAGATGTATCAGTGGTAATCAAACATTTGACTAAAATAATCTTACAGTTTATTCAAGTTTCTTAAAGAAATAAATGGAATTCAATATATTTAAATTATTTGGAATGAAAATTCCATTTAAATAATTTTCCAAACAATAAATTAGAACATTTATGTGTCTACAATTATTTACAATCTCTACTGTTTGAGATCCACCAACACCTCTACAATGACGTCACAACATTTTTAAATAATCATTGTGGCTTAATGAATAACAAATAATACTATTTAAAAGTGTAAATAGTCTTCAATATAGATAAAGTGCAGATAGTTCAATAAGAGGAAGTGGTAGTTTACTTGAAGCCCTATCAAGTTATTTCGAAATATCTCAGTAAAATATGGTTTAATGAAAATTTTGTTATTAGAATAATGTTTCAAATATTATTATCTACAATAATTATTGTTTGAAACCTTTTCCTCTTACTGTCACCATTTACGAATTACAACACTTTAAATAAAAATTATATATTGATATTTTCGTTTAAATCTGCCAACCAGTGTTTTTTAAAAAACAAAACAATGATGAAAAACGTCATTTATTGACTTGTGTTATAATGTTTTGAAGGGATGAGCGTTTCTTGATTGGGGTGGTCCGTGTTCCTGCATTGTTTGATAAGACATCTATGGCGGGAGGTATTGTGCTGCCCACAACAGATTTTTTACTAAGGTGAAAGACTCCATTCCGCTTCTTTTATTACACCCGGTATATGTGTTAAAACATATTTTTTTTTCTTTTTGTATTTCCTCACTTGACAAGCGAGAGAGCAATGAGAGAGCAACAACTATTCTTGGATTGCATTATTATTATTATTATTACTGTGACAAAAGACATAACAACGTAAGCGCTTATGGACATAACTGCTCTGTATAGCTCACTTTCACTTCTTAGAAAATTTCTAAAGAAATTTATTTATGTGCGAGTCAAATACTTGATACAAACACAATATTATATTTATAAAAACATTTCACATTTTGCCAAATTGTTCACGAGTCAAATTGTTACTTTTTTTATTACGAATAGGTATGTGAGTAATAAAAAATACTTTAGTGCCGAGGTATACATTATATTTTTTTTGAAATCGGCACTAAAGTGCTCAAAAATCGTCATTAGAAGCTCAGAAATCGTCACTAAAGTAACACATTATACGACGATTTTGAGCAACCCAGTGTTGGCAACCGTTAAATAATTATTGTACAATTAGGATAATTTTGGCAGATATATTGACGTACTATAGTAAATTTGGATGTAACATGAAACAAAATATGCAAGAAGAATTAACTAATTAATTCCGATAACGAAATAATAAAACGAATAATTTTGAGTGTTATTCACTTCTCGAGGTTGGCAACACTAACTGTCAGTTTCAATAGACAACTGACAGATGTGTAATCTTAACCTATATTGTATTTTTTTACAGGTTTTTCGAATTTTAGATTTGAAATAAAACTTAATATGTACCTCGGCACTGAAGTTCCTTTTTATCACTCACATGGTTTATTACGAGCCTCGCCAAATAAATTCCATATTCGTGATAAAAAATTTAACTTCAGTGCCTTGATACATAATAACTACTTTAGGAAATTGTTAAATTATTAATTGAAAACATAAATAAATAGCAATATGTATTTGTAAAACGTCAGTTAGCTGTTGCGACGGGGATGGTTGTGATCACAAAACTACTAGCCAACTGTCAAATTTGATTATAATTTTCATTATTTTTTATATTTTCTTAGACGTGTTCTGTATGTGATCTGCATTAAATCCGATAAATTATTATCAAAGCTAAATAATAAATACATTCACCAATAGTATTATAGAATAATTTGTTATTTTAGGTTTGTAATTCAAGATTGACATAAGAGTCTGTAAAGTTTAACTTTAACTACAAGTTTGGCTAACTTCGCGTAGTACTATCGTGTACTTTAGTATCGATTTCTGAAAAATAATAAACCTAGTAATTTTTCTCTTAATGAGAAACATTTTGTCACTGACAATTCACATTAATTACAGAGTTTCGTCAACATTTTCTCATGCGTAAATGAATAGGTTTCTTCTTGATATTATCGCAGTTTCACAGAAGCTACGCAAAAGGAGATGGAAATCTCTAGAAAATTGTTACTTCAAAATAAATTAATTAATTAGTGTACTTCTGGTATTAAATAATGGAAAGTGTAGAACTAGGTCAAAATGAATTCAAATTTGCGGACGTTGTTATTTGGCAACACAATGTGGTAACGCATCGGATTGTGGATCTTAAGATCCTCACAGCCGACAAATTTTCGGAATTATATGTCAATATTTATTGAAAAAATAATAATTCTGTGTATATAAAAAATATAAATTGAGAAAACATAAAATTGTCAATAAAAATTTTGTCTATTTGTATATACATTGAATTTGAAGAAAGAAAGCAAATAAATAAGTGAATTAAAATTGCAATGTTTTAATAATTGTATACAAGCTATAACTTTTTTCATGACCGGGAGAGAAACTAGATTTCTATGATTCCAAAATCACAACAGAAACAGCCAATTTCATATCTAAAGGAGATTTGAGCATTTTCTCTCCCGTCGAAAGAGAAAGTGCCCAAATAACGTAAAAAAAAATCTGATGTGGCAGCACATAACCTCCCGCCCAATACTACTCTTAAACGGTACAAAATAGTATTTGATGATACAGAAACATACCTTCTTATATGTTTATTTTCTATTTATATTTGAGAATTTTAATTATCTTTCGTATATTTATTGAATTTTTTGACATATATTTCACTTAGAAAACAGCTTTACAATCACAATGACATGCGTCACATTTCATAAAAAATTGAAAATTTTTAAATGTTTCCATGCTGTACTAGGAATGCAAGATTTGTGAAATCTAATTTCTTTATATTTTATCTCTAAATCTAATGAAAATTAATAAAATTAGTGTAATCAAAACACATGTAAAATTAAATATTCTACAACTTTCAAAATAACATAAATTGTTGAAAAAGGAAATTTAACCGTGTTTTTCACGAAAAACTGTTAAGGGCTTCAAGTAAACTGCTACTTCCGGTTTATCAATTTTATCCAAAATCTAATTAGCTCTTCCTGTAAATATAAGAAGCAATAATTCACAAAATTGTATTTTTTGGTATTACAGTATTTGAGTAATGCGAGACGAAAAAATTGCCACAGACCACACACACACACATACATACAGACATCATCGCGAAAATAGTAAAATCGTATTGTAGGGACCCTAAAACGTGCTTATTCATTGAAAACTCACTACCCTATTTTTTGACCAAAAACAATACCTCCCTTACCTAGAAGTAGGCGGGAGGTAAAAATAAATGAAAGGTATCTATTATAAATTATAATACAATACAATTAATTTAGAAATACATGAAAACCATCATAAATATTAGGGTCGTGAAAAAAATATGTACACCGCAGGAGAAAAGTGTATTCTTTCTCTTGTATTTAATTTACTTCGCGGGAAAAAATCATACACTTCTCTCCCTTAATGTATAATATAATATTATATGTACTATAATAACAATAAATGATTATAAATACGAATTTTTCTTATCGAACAAAAAATTATATACAAATGTAAAAAAAAATAAATACGTCTCTGTACTTTTTGTGTTTCTAATGTATTTTACTACCGCCCACTAACACGGACACAGCTAGCCATATGCTTATATCTCCGAACAAACTATACCTACAAAGATTTCAATGTTATTTTTGATATTGCTATATATTTTTACCTATTGACTTTATAGCAAAAATGTAAATACAAAAGTTGTTCAGAATTTATAAACGTATGCAATAAAGCCCATTTGGTTACCTAAATATTAGTATTACACAATATATCAATCAAATTGAAAGTAAACTTATTAGGAAAATTGTAACACGGCCATGGAAAATTAAACAAAAACGAAAAATATTTAATATTTTATAATAAAATATTTAGCTAGTTCAGTGTGGAGTAAAATTAAATTTTGAATAACCTTGAAACCTAGAATTATAATTAAAAGTATAGTAGCGTTTCACTATAATAAGTACCTCTTAATACAGCAATTGTTGTTTAACATGCACTGTTTCCCAAGTAGGAACAGTACGGCCTCACTTTTGCACGTGTAGTACACGTGAACCAACAGACATTTTCAAATTATTTTTATTTTATGAGTAGACGAATTGTACAAGTACAAATTCATATTTATTTATTTTGCTCGGTTGAATTTGTGCGGTGAATTTAAACGCGATATAATTCGGGAGAAAAGAGACAATTTTGGAAGAATCAAATAATATTATAGTTGGAAAAATTACTTATATTTTCAAATGAATATTCAGGCTGAAAGTCTTCTCAAAGGAATGGTGTACATTTTCAACAGAACATCTGAAAAAAATCAAAAATACTTTTATTGTCAAATGGACAAACAAAAATTGGTTTGAATAATACATGAGATAAGCTAATTCTTAAATGTTAAAATAGTTATTTTTCTATGACTCATTGTATGTTTGTTGTTGCTAGGGATATGAGGTACATTGCAAGCATCGTGCGAAATAAATTTATATTGTGAGTATTTCAATACAGGCAGTTCATTTCAGTACAGGTGCCATTGCTAGGATACTTATTTAGAATTGTCAAATATTGAAATGGTGCAAGCGAGACAAATTTATTATTAAAATTAAATTAATAATGAAGTAATATTGTGATCGTAGAAAAAATATAGTGTACAACTCGCATTGAATGTCCATTTCATACTCGTATGATTTGCAGCATTCGCCTTCGGCTCATGCTACAAACTTTCATACTCGTAGGAAATGAGTACCATTCCATGCTCGTTGTACAATATACTATTGTATATCAAGGCACTAAAGTATAATTTTGTATTACATAGGTACATGGAATTTGGAGAATAAACCATATGAGTAAAAAAATTTTTCGAAATATTAATAATTATAAACATAAATAAATAGCATTTGGTATTTGTAAAACGTCAGCTAGCTGCTGCGACTATTGTCAAACTGTCAAATATTATTAATTTCATTATTTTTTATATGTTCTTAGACGTGATCTACATTAAATCCGATAAATTATTATCAAAGCTAAATAATAAATAAATTCACCAATAGTATTGCAGAATAATTTGTTTATTTTAAGTTTGTAAGTCAAGTTTGACATAAGAGTCTGTAAAGTTAAAACTTTAGCTACTATTTTGGCTAAATGCGCGTAGTAATATCGTGTACTTCAGTCTCGGTTTCAGAAAAAAATATTTTTACAAAATGAAAATTGTTGTACTCAATTTATTTGTATCTTAAATTCTGTTACTTTCAAGAGTGTTTTAAGGAAAAATAACAATTAAAGTAATAACAAATTAACAAAAATCACTAACATAAAGATTTCATTTGGTCAAAGGTATTGGCTGCTATCACGAACACTGTTTTTTAATGACAACAAAATATAAAAAAATAATATTATAAATAAACATTCAACATATTTTTAATTCCAATGAATTTTACTCTTATTTTTTTTACTTATTATAAAATTTACCTAAAAACTCTGATAGGCCTTCAAATAATCTAGCACTTACTGTTGATGAATTGTTCCCAAAATCTAATCAATTCGTAACATAAACATAATGTCTGGGAGCACGAGCTCTATTTTTGGGTGTTCTAAAATTGTTTTATAAAAAAATACTTCAAATAAAAGTGGAAGATAATATATTTCTCTGTAAGTTCTATTTGAAGCATTTCTTTATAAAATAATTTTAGAACATTGTACAGAGCTAAAACCGAGCTTAAAACACTGCTCTTCTTAAAACACCCTAAAATAGAGCTCGTGCTACCAGCCAATATGTTTGTATGAGAGATAAAAATGATAAATATGGTGAATTAAACAATTTTCCTTTGTATGATTTTAACTGGGCCAAATGGTATGATTCTGGGCTCGTATTTACTAAAACTTTAATAGTATTGCCAACCTGTATATAATAAAAACACCCTACATTTTTCTGAGTTGCCAAGAAGTAAGCTTTTGAACGAATTTGAAGAATACAAAACTATAATGTTTGAATAAACAGAATACAAAATGTAGATAATAAAACATGCTTCATCACTTTCTCTCATCAAACACAAACTAACTCAAAACCGGAAGTGGAAAATATAGCAGAACAAGTTCTCAACAACCTAACTTAAAACTTATTTGTTTCTACCGTTTAACACGGTTACATAAGCACGCTGGTTGCATGGTTGCACGACAGATGCAACCAGGATGCGTTGACGCATCTTGTTCTTCTTCCGGATTGCACAACGCTACAGCAATAATAGAACATTTAAAATAATTATAACAGCTATTGTCTGTGAATAATGCTAACTGTTTTAGTGCTCTGCTAACTTTAATGTGAGAATTACTTAATTATTGCTTTAAATACTGTCTTTTAAAGTTTTGTTATTTTTTTTTGTAGGAAATATACGGTAGAATGCCGCCAAGATGGCTTCTGATTGCAGGTAAGATTTAGAATATTATTTAACTCATCAATAAGGTGCTCAAAAATCGTCATTAAAATCTCAGAAATCGTCACTAAAGTAACCCATTATACGACGATTTTGAGCATCCCAGTGTTGGCAACCGTTAAATAATTATTATACTATTAGGATAATTTTGGCAGATATATTGACGTACTATAGTAAATTTGGACGTAACATGAAACAAAATTTGCAAGAAGAATTAACTAATTAATTCCGATGACGAAATTGAGGACAAAACACATAATTTTGAGTGTTATTTATGATAACTTCACTTCTCGAGGTTGGCAACACTGACTGTCAGTTCCAATTCACAACTGACAGATGTATAAACTTAACCTATATTGTAATTTTTTTACAGTTTTTTCCAATTTTAGATTTCAAATAAAATTAATATGTACCTCGGCACTGAAGTTCCTTTTTATCACTCACATGGTTTATTTTCCTCGGTAAATAAATTCCAAATTCGTGATAAAAAATTGAACTTCAGTGCCTTGATACATAAATAAATATTTCTACTTCTGTTAAAATATATCTCCATCATTTCAATATTGTCGATGAATTATAAAGTTATGATTCATAATTCAGTCTTTTCGACCAATCGCAGAGCCAGAAATCTATAATTCCCGGTTATTTTAAAGACGTGATGTGCATCACCAAGCAACGGCCGTCTGACAGTTGACATGTCGTCAGTTGTCATTGTGTATTTTGATGTTGACGTTTTTCAAAACGTGTGTTTTCAACGAATTTCGATCATTTTCAAAAGTGATTTCCGAATTTACAGGAGTAGAAAAAGTGTAGTATTATATTAAAAAATATAGTTATTAATCCTCATATAATAATAAACTATTATTTATATATTTGGGTTGAAAATGTTTTCGATGGATGGACGTATTGACCGGGAGATTGAAAGGCGGGTGTCTGCAGGGTGCAAAGTATTGGGTGCTCTGGGTACATTTGCTCGAAACAGGAATGTATCTAGAGTCGTCTAGAGATGCTCAATTGAGTGTGTATAATGGTGTGTTAGTGCCTAGATGTTGGGTGTGGATGAAGAAGCATGAACGATGTATAACTGCTGTGGAAATGAGGTATTTGAGAGGAGAGTGATCGAGGAATACATTGGTGTATGCTGAGTGTGAGATTGAGAAGAATGTAGTTAAGAAAATGGTAGGTGGCTTAGATATCTCGAAAGGTTGTCAAACGATTGCGTGGGCGTCCGAGAAATAAGTGTTTGGGTATGATTGATGGTATATTGTGTGAACGAATGATGTATGAATGTGGACGAGGCGAAAGTGGTGGAATTGATTGTAGGAGATTAATTATTGGTTCTGGGTTCGTGCTACCCCACTGAGTGGGATAAAGCGTGACGTTATGTGTGTATGTATGTATTTAAATTTCAATCAATAACGCATAATAAATTATATTGTACATTTTTGGTTATTTACAATAAAAATATCTGCCCCACAAGACTTTTATATATTTCTTCAAATTAATGTTAATAGATTCTAAAAAGAAGATATTTAATTTATTTTCGTAAATGCGTACATACTGTAGTAAATAAAATTATAATCCACAAATTGTTGCCTGAAATGGTTAAATTAAATTGACTGAAAATGTGAAAATTGATTTTGATAAGTGTGTATCAATGAAGTTATTTATTTTGCAATGATCAAAATTGTTTTTCGTGTTACAGTTATTGCTGTTTATTCAACATCATGGATAAAGGCGGTTATGGCTGCAGATTTACTGGTGCGTATATATATATATTTTAAAAATGTACTTCACTATACAGGATGTTCAAAAATAGAGGTTACGGATTTAAGAGTGGCTAATACTTCTCAAAACAATAAAAAAAAGTTCATATTATAAACATATATCTAGAAATGCTTAGTTAAACTAACAAGCTACAGCGATTTTTATATTTTATCCAACATCTCTCAATAAATGCTCTATAACTATGGCGATTTTAAACAAGCAAAGTAACAGATTACCTACTAGTGGGTATAATTTTGAGAAAATACACTAGTGAGTATTTTTATTTATAACAATAATAATAAATACAATATCTTGGCAACCATTTCGATTGGCATTTTAATTTCAAAAATTTAAAGCTTATGTCAGTGTCAAATAACATTTCTTTAATAAATTTTGCATTTATTAAGAGTTGTTGGATAAAACGTTATACTTCACACGTGGGCAAAGTGGAATTACCCTCTCGATAAAATTATCTCACTCAGCCTTCGGCTTCGTGTGCTAAAATTTATCTCGTGGGTAATTCCTTACTTTGTCCACTTGTAAAGTAAATAACTATTATTTCTGACATGTACAACTTATACTTTTAACATTACAATGAAATCATACTTGCCGTTTACAATAGAAAATAGTAAATTATAAAATGTTCGAAACAACAATAATTATGATAAATAAGGAAAAAATACTACCTTAATTGTTTTCCAATCAACTCCAAATATACAGGGTGTTTCATAACTTGAGGTACATACATGGTATATGTTATTTGATATGTTGATTACGAATCAAAAAGGATTTTTTTTTTATCGCAAAATTATTTTCCATGTTTCCCAGTCCAAAATTTGTCGTTGCCACTGCTGCTGGGTGGATGATTATGTTAATATTTATCGTTTCATTAAAAATAATTAAATTTTGTTTGTTTATTTTACTAGTATTATGTAATTTAAATTGTTAATTACCTATATCATTGTTTGTGTTTAATAGGAAAGCGAATTCAGTGCAGTACTACAAAAAATGTTTTAGGTAAAAAACCCTTAATTTTTCAAACTTAAAAAAATTCTTTTAGATTCGTAATCAGCATTATCAAACAACATATACCATTAACATATGTACTCGAAGTTATGAAACAGCCTGTATACCTATATTATCTCCATTCCAGAATACTTTGCCAGTGGCATCGAACGGCTGGCGCCCAATCGTAGGCACCCAACTAAAACCATACGCAACAATCGAACAACAAAGCCAGAAACAAACGATATCTCTCACCTCAAACGACCACGACCACTCCAACAAAAACGACAAGAACAAAATTACAACCAACCAGAAAATCAACAATGGAAACGGGAATTTAGTCCATATTAACCATCACGGTATGTGCTACACTAAACAGTGTAAAGAGTCAAATTAACATTTTAATATTTCGTGCGGTGCTTTAGGTTCGACTGGACATCATCCATTGACGCATAGCAAGACCAAGCCACTGAATAAACCTATAAGTGGTAAGCCTGCTCCGAGGCACCCAGTTTTGGGGAAATTGCACGCTCATCTAGCGCATGGAAAGAGGCATAAACCTGGCACGCAGCCACCGCCCCCTAGAGATGAGATTATGGCACCTGCACCGTCATCTGCTATTGGTAAGACTTGCGTGTTACTATTATTTTATACAGGGTGCAGCAGAAATAAGTATATTAAATTTAACCAATGATATAATTTGTCAAGAACCACAATATTTCTTAATAAATAAATTTTTTTTTTGAACTCATATCGAGACAACTACATACCCATAAACCAATTTAATTTTTTTTTTTTATGAAATTATTAGAAGATATGACGATCAGTGAAAACCCGATGTGAAAATTCCATATATTACCCGAGATATAATTTTTCAAAGTTTGTGTGACGTCACAGGTACTACTCCAGTGGCACTAAAACAACAATTTTCCATGATAGTAGATATTATATATTTTTTAATATAAAATAATATTTTCATATTATAAGTCTTAATTTACAACAATTAAACTTAATATAAACTAAGACAAAATTCCTTTGACAACTTTAAGAGTATTTTACTTGATATTCGAGTAAATAACAACAAAAGTTTGAGGACAGTGGCGCTAGTAGTGATGTAACCTAACCTCAACACACAATTTTAATCAACAGATATTCAACACAGCTCAATAAAACAGTGAAATTATAAAGCAAGTAATAGAAGCCCAACAAATATAATCTTAAATACCAACAAACAAAAATATGAAATGACATTTCGTAGTTCTATTTTTGCCCACAATAGGCGGTGGGCGCAGCGGCAAAATATGTTCAATTCGTTATATCGCTTTACTGCAAAATATTTAAAAGAAAAAAAAATTTACTACTAATTATTCCATAAGTGTTACACGATTATGATATAAATTTGTCATATTTCGTTTATGGTTTATGCGCCTATTGCTATATATAAAATATAAAAATTTTCAGTTTAGGAATTTTTGAGAAACTGTAACTCCAGAGATTCACATTCATAGACAGACAGACAGACAGACAAACAGACACACAGACAAACATCATTGCGAAACTATTAAAATCAAATTCAAAGGATTCTAAATCGTACCCATCCTCTGAAAACTCACTACCGAATTTTATCATGATTCCAATACCTCTTCTACAGTTGAAAAGTTATTAAGAAATATTGTTGATTTATCATTAGTTAAATTTAATATACTTATATCTGTTACACCCTATTGGGATGTGACATGGGCGCGTGGCCTATCCAAGATGGCGTCAATTAGGGTGAAGATTCGAATGTGACATTAGTACTGTTCACGTATAAAATATAAAAATGAGTCTCACGATTAATAATATTTGCGAATGCGCTACAAATGATCTTGCTAACTAAATTTTAAAGAAGCAGAACACATTTTATGTACTTGACAATTGATTAAATTAAATGAAAGTGACGGCGGCTGTGGATGTAGTGTATGTCAACGTCGAATTTACGAGGTGATCCCCATCAAATTAATAGGAAAATTTCAGGAGATGAACAAGTGATGAGTGTTGTTTGTTCCTGCATGGCTGGTTTTGGGTGAAAAATGTAAAAACTGCATTGCTACGTTGTTGTACTGTTATAGGTCAGTTGTACGTTTTTTGATCTAAATGTACTAAATAAACAAGTAACTAAAAATGAACAAATATAAGGAACATTAACTTTGAATACAGATTTAATTCAATTTATGAACTTAGTTAAATACGAAGTGAAAAGATTTCGGAGCAAATTCGTATTATAACCTAAAATTTTACTTATATGTACATAACCGTCTGGTACAAAATATTCAGAGCATATTATTTATTGTAAACGCAGTCATGTTGTTTACTTTTGTTAGTTTTCCCAAGGTTTACTTTATAAATAAAACGTTTGTTCAGCTTCGGAAAATATTGGAATGTAACGTCCAGATTTTTACGGGACTTATTATTACATCCTTTTACACTTTATTTTTCGATTTTTCGCGGTATTTAACTACAATTTTGGTCATTTTTTATCTCAAAAATCGTTATTCCTATTTGACGTAATGTATTTCTACCGGAATCTTTACCCTACTTTGTGTTCGAAAATAATCCGCTAGATGGATATCGCTACATATCAGATCCCAATATACTTAATAAATAAACCTACTTTCTTTTAAATACATGTATGTGTCAGGTTCGTACGCATACTTCAACCAAGGCCCCATCACCATCCAAAACACCCAACTGGGGCCCAAGCCATTCCACTCGCCCGGCCACGTGGATTTCAGCAATCACTTCGCTTTCAGCAACATCAACAACGACGTAGTACTTCCCCAACAACAATACACCTATCACAAACACCCCAGCCAAAACGAACTCCACCCCAACCATTACGTCTTCATCAACCAGCACGATGACTTCACCAGGAACCTCGTTCCACCCCCGCCCATTTATAAACCCCAGGGTGAGAAAGAAACCTTGTTAAAGGAACCTCCAACCCTTGGAACTCATAAAGAGGAGGTTAGTAGGTTACCGGAGAACATTATAGTGCAGTATCAGCAACAACCTGTATATGATTTTGAGATTACTAAAGAGAACTTTAAAGAGTACCACACTACTTTAGCGCCATCAACTTTTAAAACATCGACTGAACCATATTTACTTGCTACTAAACCTCGACAGTTTACCAAACACAGCTATGAGGTCACAGAAGATAAAGATTGGGTTGAACAGCTTCCACAATTCAAAGTTTACCCAACTGCTAAACCGTTCCAACAATTCCATGAACCAATCAACCAACAATTCCTTCCAACGCCTTACAGTCCAGAAAGCGCCTTTCCCACTTCTCCTACACAAGCTGAAGTCTCTACGATTTACTCTGAAATTAGCCAAATGAACAAAAAGAAAAACGCGTTTAAAATCCCGAGCACCACAGTGTATAACCTGAAAGAAGTAGCAACACATTTCCCTATATACGGCAACGAAAACACCCCTGATACTCAAGTAAACACGCCAGTAGAAACCACCACGAAAAAAGAAATTGAAACTACAACAGCTCAAATAGCTCGAAGACCAAATCATCGGAGAAGAAGACCGCGCCCTACTACAACAACTACAGAGTCACTATATACCGATCAATACCTAGAAACAGAACGTCCATCCGTCAAACCACACACACACAGACGTCGTCGGCCTGTCAAATATCGTACAACTGAAACACCTATTACTGAACCTCCTACAAGAATATATAGAGTTAGGCCAACTAGACCTCAACCACAAACCATTACAGAAGAAGTATTCGTACAGAAAAACCATAACCATCGACACAGACCTATTTCATACCACACCTATAACCTAGATTTAGATGAAGACACCACACCACATAACCTCAAAGAACCTACCGAAGAAACAATTGAAGAAAATATTTCTACTGAAATATATCGTAGCATAGAAGATTTAGAAACAGAACAACCTGTCAAACCAATACCAACAACGACAGTTGAAACCCTACAGAATACCAACCTAAACATACCTGAAAACGAACTGGATTACACAACTGTACAAGAACCAGAAGAAACTACCATTAATTTTGAAACCTCAACGGCTACTTCTACTAGTACGACAACTGAAGCAAGCACAACAAAAGCCAATCGAATTCGGCAACGTCCAATCAAATACGGTGTTGATAGGCCTCGATTTAGCGTCAAAGACTATCGACAACGATTGAATCAGTATATGTCAAGTACTACAGAAGCTAGCAATCAAGAATCAAGTCCAGTTAGAATTAGATACCCAAATAGGTTTAAAATATCTACTACAACAGCTAGTGATACAGATGAACCCACTGAATCTACTAGACAAAAGTTTATACCTAAAGAAACAAGAAGAAAGTATACAACAGAACAATCTGAAGTTAGTAGTTCTACAGAAAAATACTTGAGAACAATGAATCCACGTTTAAAATCATTTGGGCGATACCGTTCAACAACTGAAGCACCTATTACTTCTAGTACAACACAAAGAGTAGCAATTAAATCTAATATATTTTCTAACCTCAAACGCCCACAACAGTTGAGTCTACGCAATAGAATCTTCAACAAAAAACGCAATGCTACCACTACAACAACCACTGAAACATACACTGAAACACCAGAAACGGATTCATCCTTAAATACTGAAAAAACTGAAGTTACAATTCCGTTTGAAATCGCGGAAAGCAAAATTGAAATAACTACGCAATTGTATGATCCAGTTGAAGAAGATGAAATACTTACTACGACTGGTAGAACTAGACAAACTGAAATACCTCAAGTGAAAAAATACGATGATACTGAAGCATTCTTACAGCTGCAAAGAATATCGGATTTGACGTCTTCTGCGCATAAGCAATATAATACCCCTGGGTTATTTAAATCAGTGTCGCCCACTAGTAGAAGAGTGCCTAGTTACTTCACGATTGCAACTGAAGATCCTATATTACCAATAGAAGCGTTTTTCCCTAATTTAAACCAAAAAACTAATGACAGACAATAGATTATTTATTTATTTTAATTATTGTACGTGTGATAAAATTCTGTATACGAGCCCAGAGTCATAGCATTTAGACCAATTAATACTTAAATTCTATTATTTTAAAGATAATTTATCTCAAATATTAAGTAAGCCATAAAGAAAACACAATTTTATCCAACACCTCTCAATAAATGCTCTATAGCTATGGCGATTTTAAACAAGCAAAGTAACAGATTACCCACTAGTGGGTATAATTTTGAGAAAAATCAATAGTGATTATTTTTTGACGTTTCTTTAAACCAATCAAATGCTTTATTGTATGTCACGTGTCTGCGTTTTAACCAATCCTGTCATTATTATACTGAGAATAATGCTCTTGTGATTATTCCCGGCAATTTTCTCTGTAGCTTTTTTGTTTTTGTTGACAGATGTCAAATGCCAGACAGTTATCATCGACACAAGTAAAAAGAGCAAAAAAGATAGATTTAGTGCTGTGCCTGATGATGAAATCAAAAAATAATCTAATTAAATATAACTCGAGAGTTCGATAAATTAGAAAATAATTCTCCAGTATCTTTCTCAAACTTGTCGCCATTTGGCAATAGCCACTCAAGCCCTACGGGCTTTCGTGGCTATTGTCTGGCAACAAGTTTTCGAAAGATCTGTCAAATTATTTTCAATTTATTCTCACCCTCTTGTTATATTATTACTGAATATTTTTTTATTTATAATAATGATAATAACACAATACCTTGGTAACTACTTCGATTGACATTTTAATTAAAAAAATTTAAAGCATATGTCACTGTCAAATAGTATTTCTTTAATACATTTTTTATTTATTAAAAGGTATTGGATAAAACGTTATACTTCACACGTGGGCAAAGTGGAATTACCCACTCGATAAAATTATCACACGAGTGTGCTAAAATTTCTCACGTGCGTAATTCCTTACTTTGCCCACTTGTTAAGTAAATAACTATTATTGTTTTGAAGATAACTTTTTGCAAGTGATAAATCAATCAATAATTGTTACTGTCAATCACTGTCAGTGTGACAGTTAATTAATATTTTAAGTTATATTTTGCTTTGTTTTTGGAATTTTTATTATCAAATACCACGCGGCCTCTCTGATTTTCTCAGATAAATTTTTATTCTTAAGCACTCATTTTTTTTTTGCTTTTAAGCAAAACCACTCAAGCAAACTTTCATTAGGTAAAACCCCTCCTCCTTTGCTTTCGTGATTGTTGCTAAGCAAAAGAAATTCGTGCAAATTAAACATTTATCGAAAAAATCAGGTCTTGTGATATTACCCTTGAAAAAAACTACACTTTCAATCTTTTCCGTACGTATGCGCGAGGTAAATATGATAAATATATTGAATTAAACAATTTTTCTTTGTATGATTTTAACTGAGTCAAATGATATGATTTTGGGTTCGTTGAATATGTAGATTTCAGTAACTTAAATTATTTTGTAATTTTAAAATTATTATTTATTTCATCATACATTTCGGGGTGGTGTACCTAAATGATATTAAATATACCATTTTCATTCAATTGTTAATTTCTATTATTATAAATGTAAAAAAATAAAAACATAAAATTTGGTTATTTTGTATAGGTGTTTAGAATATAGTGGTGTTTTTATTTATTGCTAATTAAATTATGGATCTATTTCATTTTAATTTATATATTAAAATGGCGAAAGGTGCAAACATGCTAAAGACTGTTGAAAGTTTGTAAAATAAAAAAAATGTGTAAATTATTTATTTCCATACAAGTGATACTTAATTTGTACTAACAGATAATCGAGTACTAGTTCTACAAATTTTAATTTGTGTATTATAGATTAGATTTCTTTATGTTGTGAACTATTTATAAATTATTATTTTGTAAAGATAATTTAATAAATATTTAATAAAAATTGTACATGTTTTATTTATATATTCCGTGCCTTAAAATTAACATTATAACACAAAAGAAATAATATTCGTGTTACATGAACCTAATTTCTACTTTTCCGAATACCTGCATAATAGTATATTCTACAACAAGTAATGGAATGGCACATATTCCACACGAGCAACAAGGTTTGCAAGTGTGGGATACGCCATTCCGTTACATGTTGCAGACTATACTTTCTATAACAAGGTTTTGGAAATTATACAAAAAATACAAATATAAAACTGTTGGAAACGTCAAACTCAAATAATTAAATTAAAACAAACAGACGTAACCATAGTAACTGAATTTAGATACTTCATATATCGCGCTAATATGCGGCTCTGATTCATCGAATTTATTCCATATGCGGCGTATGGAATGATAGTTATTCCAATACAATTTTTAGTTGGGAATGCGTAGTTTCCAAAACAGTGTTATAGAAATAAATTTCTCTCCCGGTCGTGAAATATAGTTATTTGTATATCAAGACACTACAGTATAATTTTTTACTACGAATAGGTATGTGAGTAATTAAAAATACTTTATTATATTTTTCCGAAATCGTTAAATTATTAATTAAATATATAAATAAATAGCATTAAGTATTTGTAAAACGTCAGCTTGCGACGGGGTTGGCTCTGATCACAAAACTACTGTCAAACTGTCAAATATTTGTGTATAATTTTCATTATTTTTTATATATTCTTAGACGTGTTCTGCATGTGATCTGTATTAAATCCGATAAATTATTATCAAAGCTAAATAATAAATAAATTCACCAAAAGTATTATAGAATAATATGTTTGTTATTTTAGGTTTGTAATTCAAGTTTGACATAAGAGTCTGTAAAGTGTAACTTTAGCTATTTTTTTTGGCTAACTTGGTGTAACAATATCGTGTACTTTAGTATTGATTTTGGAAAAACATTATTGAGAACCATGCTTGTAGAATTTTATGAAACGTACCTATACATTATAAATATTAAAATCATAATTCTATGACATACCATTGAACTTATTTTGGTCCATGTACAGCCTCCTGAATTGACAGCATCAATATTTCACTCACTGCTAATTCACTACACAACATTTAATACACTTTTTATAATTCAACACGTTTTGAGTACGATTCTAAAAAGATACAGAGATAAAATTCACGATTTATGTGTTATCTGTCACTGCTAAAAAACAACTGAACTGATTAAAAAACAAACGAATCTACAGCATTCATATAGCACAGTTGGCTATCCTGCTTGAATTTTTCTAAGCTTGTATTTGAACGAACCGACTTGTCTAACATCGCAAGACGATAGAAAATAAACAGAAATACAATTTAATAATATATTACAATATTGATTACATGAATTACATTTTTCAATAATACTAATACAGTTATTTATTATCTACGAAATTATCACTGAATTTTTTATTAACTATTCTTTATAAACTCGTTGTAGTACAGCAAAATATGAATAGGCAGTTCGCAAAATCTGCAGAAGAAAATATATTTATTATTGAAATAAAATGTGCTCGTATACAAATAATGAAATGGTTCTTACTGCTGTTAACGTCATGATAGACAAAGTGAAAAACCCAGCGGCGCTCATGCTGATTGGTCGCTTACATCTTTCCATAATAATGAAAATAGTTCGCTTCACAGACGAGTCGCACCGGTACCAAGCCATGTTGTAGCAGCTGTCCCCGATGCTTGAGCTCTGCACGCAAGGAAAATATTCTTATTTATGTTGTTTAATTAGAGGTTTAAATTAAAACAATACAACAAATAGATATAATTCTTAACTTACCTGTACTGTAACTTGATGTCCGTTCCAACAATAGCAAGATATTTGAAATGTTATTGCTAATAAATATACTATAATTGTAAGAAATTTTAGGCTTTTGCCTGGAACCTACAAAATACAATTTCGTTTTTTTTTGTTTGCAACAATTTTTTTTGATATAATATATTGACGCTTCATACTTTACAATTTGCATTGGGAATTATTAGTTATTACCACTTTTCTGAACAACCTGTATACAGCCGATCATAGGCGTTTAACATGTTTGTTAAATAATACTTTTCTACTTTTGCAATTTCCTGCTTATTGAAATACCCTTTATGTGTAAAGTGAAATTGTATTGGTTTAATTACTTACTACAATTAGTTGTAATCCTGTTATACAAATTGTAATTCCGGATTCTAAGAATTGGACGAACATTCCAGTGCTAAACAAGGTTTCAACGTTTTCTACAAATCTGGAAAATATAAATTATCAAACATAATTAATCTAATGCGAAGTTCAGTTTGAGTTTAATCGTATGGTGTAGAATTGAAATGTGTAATATAGGGATTTCAATAATATTGTTGTAAATTTGTACTTATCCACTTTACAGCAAATGTGAAGTTATAAAAGTTGTTCAGAATTTAAAAATGCTTGCAATAAGGCCTATTTGGTTACCTAAATATTAATAGGTCACGATATATCAATCAAATAATATTTAAAATATTTGACATTTAAAAAAAATTTAGATTTATTTATTACAGTGTTTTCTGTAAAAATTTCGTAAAATATTGAAATGATGTAATATCGAATTTGAGAGCACATTGCTTTCTGTTAAATAAATAATATTTATGTTACTAGTGAGATAGAGGACTTATAAACCCAAGAATGTGATATACAAGCCTTTATCTACGCCAAAAATATTTTAAAGGAATTATTATTTGTAATAATTTATTTACTCATAATCAATAGAGCAAAATAGATCAAATTTGCTTGTTCCTACGACAATTTTATATACCTTTCTTCTCCTGAAATAGTGCGCCAAATAACTATTTATTTACAAAAAATATATTGAAGGTGAACGATTGCGTGGACGTCCGAGGAATAAGTGGTTGGGTATGACTGATGGTGGAATGATTCCGAGTGTGAAGAATAAACGACCATGTATGAATGTGGACGAAGCGAAAGTGGTGTGTCAGGATAGGAATGTTTGGAGGAGGTTGATTGTTGGTTGACTGTGTTTCTGGTTTTGTGCTATCTCACTAAGTCGGACATAGCGTGAAGTTATGTATGTATGTATTGTAAAAATTATTAATAAAAATGTCTAATTTCATTGAAAATCCTTACTTTAATGATATACTCGTACATACATTAAATTTTCTTACAATTACATATTTTATATTTTTATTTTTCTAGATTAAATCACAATTTAAGAACTTTAATTTGTTCATTGGCAACACTGCTACACCGCCTTACATATGATAACCTAATTTTCAATGTGTCAGTTGTGTTGTCAAAGTGTATTTTAGGTTTGAGCAAATCGCCGTGAAGAAAAATGTTGTGCCCAACACGAGAGGACAGCCCTTCTTCCACTCTCGCTCAAATTCCTTCATTCGCTGCGCTCATGAAGCAAACTTCGAACTCGAGTGGAAAAAAGAAGCGCTTTCCTCTCTAGTTTGACAAATAACTATTCCATCGAGTAAAGTAGAGCGAACGATGTGGTAATAGATAAAAACGCATCAAATTACCTCACTGAGTGGTACAATATAATAGATTACCTCACACTAAAATGATGGGAATAATATGTTTATTATATTAGTGGTGTAGATAAATAAATAAATAATCCGAAAACTGTTATGAAATGTCAAATAATTTTTCGCATTAGTTTAATTTTCCATGGTCGATTTACAATTTTCTTAATAAATATTAATTTTAATTAGATTGATATTTTGTGAACTACTAATATTTAGGTAACCAAATGGGCTTTATTGCATTTATATTTAAATTTTGAACAACTTTTGAATTTACAATTTTGCTATAAAGTGAATAGGTAAAAACTTACACCTGGTATAATCTATAATTTATTTTGAATCCATAATTTTTCTTAATATATTTTATCCAACACCTCTCAATAAATGCTCTATAACTATGGCGATTTTAAACAAGGAAAGTAATAGATTACTCACTAGTGGGTAAAATTTTGAGAAAAGTCACTAGTGTGTATTTTCTCATTTATAACAATAATAATAACACACAACACCTTGGTAACTACTTCGATTGAAAATTTAATTAAAAAATTTAAATCATATGTCACTGTCAAATAATATTTCTTTAATAAATTTTTCATTTATTAAGAGGTGTTGGATAAAACGTTATACTTCACACGTGAGCAAAGTGGAATTACCCACTCGATAAAATTATCACACGAGTGAGCTACAATTTCTCTCGTGGGTAATTCCTTAATTTGCCCACTTGTAAAGTAAATACCTATTATTACTTACACAATAATAGCTAGATGATGTTTGACACATTTCTTCAAAATATGTTTGACAACATCATTCGCTTCTTCACTTAACAAATCATAATAATTATCACCAAATTCTTTTTTATACATCAACATTTCTTCATCTTGAATACCATGTTTTGATTTTGTTGCCTCTTCTGCTTTATCAGTAACATTTTCTAAATTATCTTTAAGAACTTCAATTTGGGCACAAGCTATGTTCATACAAATAGACGGTAGAAGATCTAAACTAGCATTCACATATATAGCAAACAATACGCAGAGTAGTTGAAAGGAATATGCTAGAGCACGATTATACAAATTTTCTTTGACATCAAAAGGAAACCATCCTTTTAAAGGAAGTATGTTTTCTTCCCCATGGTCGAGCATTGGGAAACTACCAGCGAAAATTACATAAGAAAAGCAGCTTACAAAGAAGAAATGACTGTAGCCTCTAGATATTTTCGACCAATATTTCAAGTAGTGAGTTTGTTCTGATGTATGTGACATGAATATAGGGTTTTCTAAATCGTCTAACAGTTTTAAAAACCTAGATCGTTTACAGGTAAATATCATGAATTTAATCAGAAAAGATACTTCAGTCATGAAGAAATACGAGGCGTCAGCAACTTCTCCTAAATCTCCCATGCTCTGGTAGATGCCAATGGTTAGAGATACGGCAAATAGGAAAGAGGAAAGATACGCAGTGAGGAAGGAATAGAAATAGTACAACCAGGAATAATTGGACGATTTGTTCAACGGCCAGCAAGCAATCAACGACATGTAGAACTTTGGAACTAAAATGAACTCTTCCATGTTGGAATGTTCTATGTACGGCTTGAATATCTTGAGGATCATGTTGACTGACCGGGACTCACTACCGTGTGCTGGAGACACTGCGAGGTGAGAGGTTTTATAAGAGAGGTGTGACATGCTGACATTAATTATTTGGTTTTGTTTGCAGGACCGGGTTTTCGGGTCTGACAAACATTTGAGTACACACGATTTGGTCGCACAATAAATATACAACTGTACAACAAAATTAATATTGGGTTGAAGCAAAAGATTGTGTAAGTAAAATTAATCTGTTTGTTTGTGGGTGTTTTAAAGGACATTTGAAAGAGTTATGAAATGCAAATCTACATTTAATTCGCGCCTGTTTTCTGGTTGAATATTTAAAACAATATCTTGTCAGCGTCTTCAAGAATTTAGGTAACACGAAATACTTAAATATATAGCTACATACTAATATATATAATTTGTTTTAACATTTTTTTTTGTCTATTTAATAATATATAAACAGATAAAAATAAATCCAAAAAATCTGATGTTTTAAACGCCTTTTTATTTCCTTAAAAAATCCCAAGACCTTAGTTGTAATTTAATAACAATTAAAAAATATGGTGTGGGCAGCACAATACCTCCCGCCACAAATTTCCCATCGAACAATGCAGAAACCCGGACCACCACTATCAAGAAACACTCATCCCTTCAAAACATTATGATACATGTCAAATAATGAATTTTTTTCTATTTTTCAACCGTTGTTTTGTTTTTATCAAAAAAAAAGGTTTGCAGATTGAAACGAAAATGTAAAAATTTAATTTTTCTTTAACGTGTTGTAATTCGTAAATGGTGACAGTAAAATAAAAATGTTTCAAGCAATAATAATTATTCTTACAACAAAATTGTATATTAAACCATAATTTACTGAGATATTTCAAAATAACTTGATAGGGTTTCAAGTAAACTACCACTTCCGGTTATTGTATTATCACCAAAAACTAATCAGCTCTTCCAAACGGGATACAATTGAAAATACAAAATATCCTAATTTTCAGTTTAGTAGTTTTTAAGAAACCGTAACTCCAGAGATCCACACAAACTGACAGACAGACACATATACACAGACATCATTGTGAAACTATTAAAATCGTATTCTAGGGACCCTAAAACGTGCTCATCTACTGAAAACTCACTACCGAATTTTTGGCATGATTCCTATATCTGCATTACGGGATGTGACGGGAGATAAAAATTTATGATAGGTGTAAATTTTTTTACTGCCAGAAATGAAAGGTTTTAAAAACATACATTTTATAATAATACATTATAAATTAAGGGAGAGAAGTACATGATCTTTTCTCGCGTAGAACGACAAGGGAAAAATACATTTCTCTCCTGCGGTGTATATACACTATTTTTTCACGACACCAATATTTATGATGGTTTTTATAATTTTATGTATTTCAAAATTATTTGAATTGTAATATAAATTATGATACTTACCTCAGATTTATTTAATTTTGTTCTTTTTCACATTATTCCTATCGGGTTTTTGGAGCATGTCTCAGTAAATAATTCAGTTACAGTAAATTTTGTTATATTCAAAAATATTTAGAATAATATTTTCTACAATTTTTATTTGTAACTTTATTCATTTTTTACATTATTTGAGCACTTTCCCTCACAACGGGAGAGAAAGTGCACATATTTCTCATAGATATGAAATTGGCTGTTTCTATCATGATTTTAGTATAATAGAAATTGAGTTTCTCTGCCGGTTGTGAAAAAAAACTTTTTCTTTTTGTACGTTTCTAAAAGTATTATAAAATAAGACCACTATATTATTTATTTATATTTTGTGTATTTTATAAATTAAATATTTATTTTTAAAAACCTGCAACATATATTAGAACCAATTAATTTCAATATATATAAAGTGTTGGTGTTTGAGAAGAATGATTTGGTGACTGATTGTAATATTTCATCGAATAAATTTGTGTATAAGGGTAGTATTGATCGGGAGATGGAAAGGCGGGTGTCTGCAGGGTGCAAGGTATTGAATGCTTTGGTGGCCGAAACGTAAATGTATCTAGAGTGATCTAGAGATGCTCGATTGAGTGTGTATAATGGTGTGTCAGTGCCTACATTGATGTATGGTTCTGAATGTTGAGTGTGGACGAACTAACATGGACTATATATAACTGCTGTGGCAAAGAAGTATTTTAGAGGAGAGTGATCGAGGAATACATTGGTGTATGATGAGTGTAAAATTGAAAAGAATGTTTTAAAAAAAGTGGGAAACTAATATATGCGGGTGAAAATGAGGATGAACGATTGCGTGGGCGTCTAAGGAATAAGTGGTTAGGTATGATTAATGGATTGCTGAATTAATGTATGAATGTGGACGAGGCGAAAGTAGTTGAATGTTTGGAGGAGATTTATTGTTGGTCCTGGGTTCTTGCTACCCCACTGAGTGGGATATAGCGTGATGGTATGTAAGTATATATGTATAAAAGTAAAATATTTAAAATTCTATGTTTATAATAGTTATTTACTTCACAAGTGGGCAAAGTAAGGAATTACCAACGAGAGAAATTTTAGCACACGAAGCCGAAGGCTGAGTGTGATAATGTTATCGAGTGGGTAATTCTACTTTGCCCACGTGTGAAGTATAACGTTTTATCCAACATCTCTTAATAAATGTAAAATTTATTAAAGAAATATTATTTGACAGTGACATATGCTTTAAATTTTTAAAATTAAAATGTCAATCGAAGAAGTTACCAAGGTGTTGTGTGTTATTATTATTGTTATAAATAGAAAATAACTCACTAGAGATTTTTCTCAAAAGTATACCCTGTGGTTGGTAATCTGTTACTTTCCTTGTTTAAAATCGCCATAGTTATAGAGCATTTATTGAGAGGTGTTAGATAAAATTACTTAAAAGTTATTTTGATTTTACTCTTTTGACAGGTTTTGAATTAAATAATATTAATTCATCGAACTGTCAATATTATTTCATTAGCAACAGTAACATAGGTCATTAATTGATAAACATCGGTTGAGTTATAAGTATATTATTTGACATTTGTGGATAAAAGGTATTATAGTAGTACAGTTAACCCAAAATTCTACTGTGAAATATTTAGTGTGCAGATTTAATTATATCATCTGTATTATTATTTTTTATAAACTCGTTGTAGTACAGCAAAATACGAATAGGCAGTTCGCAAAATCTACAGAAGAAAATATATTTATTATTGAAATAAATTGTGCTCGTATACAAATAATGAAATGGTTCTTACTGCTGTTAGCGTCATGATCGACAAAGTGAAAAACCCAGCGGCGCTCATGCTGATTGGCCGCTTACATCTTTCCATAATAATGAAAATAGTTCGCTTCACAGACGAGTCGCACTGGTACCACGCCATGTTGTAGCAGCTGTCTCCGATGCTCGAGCTCTAAGCGCAAGCAAAATATTTGCATTTATGTTGTTTAATTGGAGGTTTAAATTAAAACAATACAAACAAATAGATATAATTCTTAACTTACCTGTACTGTAACTTGATGTCCGTTCCAACAATAAGTTGATATTTGAAATGTTAGCGCCAATAAATATAATATAATTGTTAGAAATTTTAGGCTTTTGCCTGGAACCTACAAATATACAACTTGGTTTTTTGTTTGTTTAAAATAACTTTATGACATAAAATATTGATGTATGCTTTAAGGAACAACTAAATAAATTACAAGAATTAAAAATGATACAAGTTATAATCTACACCAGGGATGGGCAACCTTTTGTATAACAGGGGCCGGAATAAGATTTACGTTTCGTACGCGGGCCGTAGTTGTTAATTGACACATTTTTGTTACTTATATTTTTTTTTTGAAAATATAAATAAAAAATAATAAAGCAAAATTAACTAAGTACTACATTTATTTCTTAATTAAGAAAATTATTTAAATTAAGAAAGAAACGTATAAGTATCAAAAGGTTAGTACTAGTAAAATGTTTACTAGAATATAAATTAAATACTCCTCCAAACTTAACTTGAAATTTATTACTTATGTATAATTTAAACATGAATAAACTCATTGCCATAGTACGCATCGTAATATGTCTTATATTTATCGAAATATGGCGATTAGTAATATTTTTCAAAATACGGAAATTTCCCCAAATATGACTTAAAATTGTAAATTTTTTTATTACATTTCTTTATAATATTCGCGCCAGGAAACCCATTGCAGCAGAGCGCATCGTCAAATCTCTAATATTTTTCGAGATATGTCGATTTCTTATATTTTCCGAAGAGCAACTTTGAGGGGCTGTAACTCGAAAACTATACAAGATATCGAAAAATATCTCCAGTTTTGTGTTTTTCGTGCCATTTATAATAAATTAGTAAATTTTGAAAATTTTGATATTTTTTGAATTTTTTTTCAAAATTTCGATGGAGATATCTCGAAAAATATGAAAGATACAGACTTGCAGTGTTCACCAATCGATTCAAAAAGTCTGTAAATGGCCAAATTCAGGCCAAACGTCAAGGGGTATCATTTGACTTTTTGGACACAAAACGCCATTTTCAGGCTTTTTGCTCTAACTTTCCACCCCGTAAAGCGATTTCTATGAAACTTTGCATACTTATGTATTTCGACGAGCTGAATCGATTGGTGAACACTGCAAATCTGTATCGTTAATATTTGCCGAGTTATCGCCGATCGAAATTTTGAACAAAAATACAAAAAAAATTCAAAATTTTAAAAATTTGCTAATTTGTTATATAAGGCACCAGAAACGCTAAACTGAAGAGAATTTTTAGATATCTCGTGTAGTTTTTGAATTACAGCCCCTTAAAGTTGCACTTCGAAAAATACCAAAAATAGACGTATCTCGAATAATATTAGAGATCTGACGATGCGCTCTGCTACAATGGGTTTCTTAGCGCTTATATTATAAAGAAATGGAATAAAAAAATATTACAATTTTAAATGAGGATATTCCGTGAGTCAAATTTTTCTATCGGTATGTGAATCTGTATTGAATAATTAATAATTACAGTTTCTATTATTTGTTTATTTCCATAGCAACTAAAATAAATTTATTCAACATATACTTCAGTTTTGTCAAAAGAAGCAAACAAAATCTGGTGTGGGCACCACACTACTTTCTTATGCAAATAAAACAAACTGAATACGTATGACTTGTTCCTTGCGTATGACTTTATTTTAAAGTAGAAATCTAAATATCTAGTCAGCAAAACTTTCAACTAATAATACAAATATTACTTACAGTTATAATATTTCACAAGACACATATTTTTGACACTTCACAAATATTTGACACGTTTGACACATAAATATTAAAAATATTTCGTTTTTTTCCCATTGTAACTAAGATTATTGAAATATATTCTTGAAAATATAATTTAGTTTTTCTTAAAATTAGAAGCATGTAGAAGAAAAGTGCAAATAACATTTTATATTCCAAATATTATTGCTAACATCTTTTATTTGAAACTTTTTCTCTAAGCTTATTCTATTTTTGAAAAAAAAATTAATTTATTGTTTTCTGTGTCCAGTAAAGTTCCTCTTCCGGTTGTTCAATTTCATTCAAAATCAACTCATGAGATATTGCGCACACGGACATCCATCCATCTATCCATTCATCCAACCATCCATCCACCCATCCATCCATCCTCACACACAGACATCATTGAGAAATTGGTCTTAACGGATTCAGTGGACGTCAAAATATGTATTTCCACAAAAATCTCGTCAGCGATTTTTTTCGTGATTCAAATACTTCTTCATACTTTGTATAAGAAAGTAAAAATAATAAAGCAAACTTAACTAAGTACTACATTTATTTCTTAATTTAAACTAGACGAATTATATCGACAATTAAACTGTAAATCTCCCCTTTTTCTTTATGTTGGGTACTAACCTAATTTAAAATGTTTGTTTTTGGAAATATTAATTTATTATTTCTTCTAAAGATCTCGCGGGCCGGAAGTTGCCCACCCCATATCTACACAGTTCTACACATTAACACTAAACTAATTATTAATTATAGAAAATGTGAGCTTAATAACGAATATATATTTCTTAATGTCCGACCATTACGTTAGTGTTATCATAACTGCTCAACTAACCGGCTGTTTTATACCAAATAACGCCTAGGGCGTTATAATTTTGACGTTGTTGCTATTGGATACAGAATACACAAACACTGATTTCTATTGGCAGATAAAAATATTGAAATAAACAAATCGGTATTGTAAACAAATAAGAATGGATAAAAATCTTTTGTAAAATAATATGGCGGTCGGACAGTAAACGTTGAACGCATCACGGGCGTTATAAAGATAATATTGTCCTTATAGCCCCCTTGATACGTTAATTACTTTAAATTACTTACTACAATTAGTTGTAGTCCTGTGATACAAATTGTAATTCCTGATTCTAAGAATTGGACGAACATTCCAGTGCTAAACAAGGTTTCAACGTTTTCTACAAATCTGGAAAATTATATAACTTCAAATTCTGAACTGTGTAACTGAAAACGTGGGTAACTTTTATCGTTTCTAGAAAAGCTAGAAGTTGGTAAATAATTTGAATGAATGAATGAATATTTCTTTTTCTAAAATCTACTGACAGTGTGTGTAAATTCCAATTTATTCAAATTCAAAAAGTAGATTAGATTAAATTGATTTGACAAAATAATGATTTTTTCGTAATAAATTTTTAGATTTGAAAGAAATATGTTTCTATGACAACGAGAAAATAATGATTCTTCTCAATTATTGCAGCGGTATTCAATAGGTGAGCGTTAATTTAATAATATATTATACATTAAGAAAGAGAAGTGTATTATTTATTCCCGCGAAGTAAATTGAAGCACGAGCCGTAGACGAGGGAAAATACACTTCTCTCCTGCAGTGTATATACTATTTTTTCACGACCCAAATATTTATGATGGTTTTATGTATTTCAAAATTATTTATTGTAATATAATTTATTATTGTTACCTTTGATTTGTTTAATTTTGTTTATTTTCCACCTTATTTGAGCATTTTCCCTCACGACGGGAGAGAAAGTGCACAGACCTCCCGTTGATATGAAAATGGCTGTTTCTGTCATGATTTTGGTATCACATGTAAAAGTCGAGGCCGTAAAAAAAAGAACTTTTTTTTGATTGGACGAAAACTGGGTCCTTTCCAGTGTGTTTTCGAATCGCAAAGTGTCTTTGCTAGGTTACGATAAATAACAGTACGGGAATATCTTTTATATAACACTGTTTTGGAAACTACGCATTCTACAACTAAAAATTGTTATGGAATCACTAACATTCCATACGCCGCGTATGGAATATTTTGGACGAATCAAAGCCTCGATATATGAAGTATCTTGATTCAGTTACTATGGTTACGTCTGTTTGTTTTAATTAAATTTTTTGAGTTTGACGTTTTCAACAGTTTTATATTTGTATTTTTTGTATAATTTCCAAAATCTTGTGATAGAAAGTATAGTATACAACATGTAACGGAATGGCATATCCCACACTCGCAAACCGTAGCCCTCTATAAACTTTTTGCTCGCGTGGAATATGTGTCATTCCATTACTTGTTGTAGAATATACTATTTTCTACAACCACTGAGAAATCTGCTCATTGTATGTTTGTTGTTGCTGGATATGAGGTACATTGCAAGCATCGTGCGAAATGAATTTGTTTTGTGAGTATTTCAATACAGGTCATTTCATTTAAGTACAGGTGCCATTGCCAGGATACTTATTTAGAATTGTCAAATATTGGAATGGTGAAAGCGGGACAAATTTATTATTAAATTAATTTTGAAATAATATCGTGGTCGTAGAAAAGTATAGTGTACAATGAGCATGGAATGTCCATTTCATACTCGTATGATTTGCAGCATTCGACTTCAGCTCATGCTACTAACTTTCATACTCGTAGGAAATGAGTACCATTCCATGCTCGTTGTGCGATATACTATTCCGGACACTGGCAAAGTATTCCAGTACTGTTTAACTTTTCAAATAAATTTGATGGTTGTGAAAATAAATAAACAAACCATGCAATATTTTTATGTCTTGTTGGTTGTCTGACGCTTATAAATGAAATATAAAATAACTAATTATTGAATATAAACCAAACGAAAAAAATAGTATATGTACCACGTAGGAAAAACATACTCCTGGTGTTGCAGGCCTCGCCTACGGCTTGTCCAAGAATATATCACTTTTCCTACTAGATACACAACATACCAGTAATTTACAATAACTTTATGGTTATTGAGTTTTCTGTACGTTTTGAATAAATCTATAAAAATTATTGTAATTATTTTACTTACACAATTATAGCTTTATGATGTCCAATACATTTCCTCAAAATATGTTTAACAACATCATTTGCTTCTTCACTCAGCAAATTATAATAATTATCCCCAATTTCATTCTTAACTTCCATCATTTCCTCTTTGCTGTGTACAGCATTTTTAGATCCTGTTACTTCTTCTGCTTTATCAGTAACCGTTTCTAGATTTTCTTTAAGAATTTCAATTTGGGCACAAGCTATGTTCATAAATATAGAAGGTAGAAGATCTAAACTAGCATTAACGAGAATGGCATACAATAAGCAAAGTAGTTGAAAGAAATATACCAAGGAACGATTGTACAAATTATTTTTGACATCAAAAGGAAACCAACCTTTAAAAGGAAGGATGTTTGCTTCTCCTTGGTCGAGCATTGGGAATATAGCACAGAACACAAGATAAGAAAAACAACTTACAAAGAATGAATGACTGTAGCCTCTAGATATTTTCGACCAATATTTCAAGTAGTGAGTTTGTTCTGATGTATACGATGAGAATATAGGGTTTTCTAAATCGTCTAATAGATTTAAAAACCTAGATCGTTTATAAGTAAACAACAGGAATTTCGTCAGAAAACACATTTCAGTCATGAAAAAATACGAGGCGTCAGCAACTTCTCCTAAATCTCCCATGCTTTGATAGATCCCAATGGTTAGAGACACTGCAAATAGGATAGAGGAAAGATACGCAGTGAGGAAGGAGTAGAAATAGTACAACCAGGAATAATTGGACGATTTGTTCAACGGCCAGCAAGCTATCAACGACATGTAGAACTTTGGAACTAAAATGAATTCTTCCATGTTGGAATGCTCTATGTACGGCTTGAATATCTTGAGGATCATGTTGACTGCCCGGGACTCACTACCGTGTGCTGGAGACACTGCGAGGTGAGAGGTTTTATAAGAGAGGTGTGACATGGTGACATGAATTATTTGGTTTTGTTTCCAGGGCCGGACTTTCAGGTCTGATAAACATTTGAGTCCACACAATTTGGTCGCACAATAAATATACAACTATACAACTAAATTATTATTGGGTTGAAGCAAAAGATTGTGTAAGCAAAATTAATCTGTTCGTTTGTGGGTATTTCAAAGGATATTTGAAAGAGTTATAAAATGCAAATCTACATTTAATTCGCGCCTGTTTTCTGGTTGAATATTTAAAACAATATCTAGTCAGCGTCTTCAAGAATTTAGGTAACACGAAATACTTAAATATATAGCTACGTACTAATATATATAATTTGTTTTAACATTTTTTTTGTCTGTTTAATAATATATAAACAGATAAAATCTAAAAATCTGATGGCACACCCATGGATACTTTAAGATTTGCTACTATACATACTTAAATCCAATGACAAACATGGAAATTAATATCACAATTTTTATTTGATGCCTCTAGTATGTTATACATTAAGGGAGAGAAGTGTATGATTTTTTTCCCGCGGAGTAAATTGAAGCACGAGCCGTAGGCGTGGGCTACAATACGACAAGGGTAATTGCTTTATATTGACAAAAATTCATGACAAGAGTATCAATAACAAAAATAACAATTTGTTTTGTTCCACGGCTTATTTTTTATCACGAATATGGAATTTAGTTGCCGAGGAAAATAAACCATGTGAGTGATAAAAAGGAACTTCAGTGCCGAGGTACCTACATATTAAGTTTTATTTGAAATCTACAATTCGAAAAAACTGTGAAAAAAATTACAATATAGGTTAAGTTTATAAATCTATCAGTTGTCAATTGAAACTGACAGTCAGTGTTGCCAACCTCGAACATTGTAGTTATCATAAATAACACTCAAAATTGTGTTTTGTCCTCAATTTCGTCATCGGAATTAATTAGTTAATTCTTCTTGCAAATTTTGTTTCATGTTACGTCCAAATTTACTATAGTACGTCAATATATCTGCCAAAATTATCCTAATTGTACAAGAATTATTTAACGTTGCCAACACTGCATTGCTCAAATCGTCGTATAATTGGTTACTTTAGTGACGATTTCTGAGCTTTTAATGACGATTTTTGAGCATATTTGAAATAAATCTTTTTAAATAGTTATTTTATTATACATTACACATTAATAAATATTTGACATGATACTTATACTATTATAACAGAATATTACATATAACAATTTAATATTTTCGAGTTATTCTCCCAGAAGTTCTTCGTATGGAACTTTATCAAAGAATCCTTTTAGACTAGAAGTTGTAATTTTACATAAAACATCTGAAACTGCTGGAGCCAATTCCTTATTGGTTTCAAACCAATTTTCATTCAAAGATTCATTAATTACATCACCTGGAATATTGAAATAACAACTTATAAAACAATAACTATTCATTTGTATATTGTGTAATATACAGGGTGTAGCATAAATAAGTATATTAATTTAATCAGTGATAGAATATTATTAATATTTTTTTACTGTCTTATCCAAAGTATAAGGAAGTATTGAAATCTTAAAAAAGAGATTTTTGCGGAAATACATATTTTGACGTCCACTGAATCCGTTAAAACCAATTTCTCAATGATGTCTGTGTGTGAGGATGGATGGATGGATGGATGGATGTCAGTGTGCGCAATATCTCATGAACGAGACAAGTTTTGTAAACGAAACTTGGATTTATAAGTTTCATGAAAATATACAAAACTAAGTTGGTTGTGAATGAAATTGAAAAACAGGAAGAGGAAGTTTACTGGACACACAAAACAATAAATTCCACTTTTTTTCAAAAATGGATTCAACTGTAACAAAATATTTTAAATGAAAGATGTTAACAAGAATATTTGGAATATAAAATGTTATTTGCACTTTTCTTGTATATACTTCCTTTAATTTTGAGAAAAACGAAATTATATATTTTAATAAATAATCATTTTTAACATATATATGTCAAATAATTATGAATTTCCAAAAATATGTGCCGTTTGAAATATTATAAAAGCAATATTTGCATTATTATTTTGATTATTTAACTCGAATACATAAAGAAAAAACAATTTTATCCAACACTTCTCAATAAATGCTCTATAACTATGGCGATTTTAAACAAGGAAAGTAACAGATTACCCACTAGTGAGTATAATTTGGAGGATAATCACTAGTGAGTCTTTTTTTATTTATAACAATAATAATAACACACAACACCTTGGGAACCACTTCGATTGACATTTTAATTTAAAAATTTAAAGCATATGTCACTGTCAAATAATATTTCTTTAATAAATTTTTCATTAATTAAGAGATGTTGGATAAAACGTTATACTTCACACGCTGGCAAAGTGGAATTACCCACTCGTTAAATTAAATTTCTCGTGGATATTTCCTTACTTTGCCCACTTGTAAAGTAAATAACTATTATCGTTTTGACAGATAACTTTTTACAAGAAGTGATAAAACGTTATTTACCTGTCTCCTAGCAACCAGATCAAAATACTAACTACATTAATGTCATTTGCATTATATGTCAAAAATATGTTATATAATAATTGTACTTTCACCAATTGCACTTTTTAATAAACCTATTCATAATTAATGTCGTTAAATTATCTCGCCGAATTACACTCGAGCATTTTATTTTCTTCAGATAAATTTCAGTTCGACAACTCAACCTTGACACCTGACAGCAAATTGACTCGAAAACTGTTTAAAAAATAAATTCACTCCACCTACGGTGTCGTGATTTTATTAACACAGTTTTCTTGTCATGCTAGGTAACAAGGTTTAGGGACAAACAGAAATTCATCCGGCAAAATATATAGCTCTTGGGTAATTACAGTTGAAAGTTTTAAAGAATAGATATTAATTAATATAGATGAGAACAGTAATTAAATAGGTTTCACATCTATATGTCAAATAATAGTCAAAATAAAGACATACGTAAGGAATATGTCAAACATCTTATCTTATAGTTTTTGAGTTAAAGTTCTTTAAAAAATTGCTGTAAATTTGATTAAAAATCCAATATACTATTCAGTTAAAATTTTTGGCTACCTAGAAACCATTTGTGCGCAGCTCTAGAGCCTACACGGTTTGATATATTCGAGAGAAACCTTTACAGGCATCTACAGTTTGATTGGGAATACGTGCTTTTTATGAATTCACATTTTTATTACACATGATGTGTGAGATATTAAGTAAATAAACTAATGTTTTGTTTCGTGTAGCTTTTGTTAAATAACACGCGTTGCTACTACTGTTAAAAATTCAAAGATAAAGGGTATTGACAGTTCACTTTCAAATTCATTTTTTTATTTTTAAATTGATGCTTTAAAATTTTACAAAGTATTAAGCATGTACGCCCATTTATTCTAAACAGAAATAAATTTACCATATTTGTCTAACTTGTCTAGAATTAAAGTAATTTATTTTTAAAATTTCAAAGTGAACTGTCAATACACTTTATCTTTAATTTTTTGAAAAAAAGAATGACAACTTGTCATTTTTGACAGTTCAGTTCGAAATTTTAATTATACATTACTTTAATTGTAGACATGTTAGATAAATTCGGCAAATTTATTTGTGTTTAGAATAAATGTACGTACATTGTTTACTATTTTTTAATTTATTTAAATATGAATTTTTTTTCATACTTTTTCTAATGAAGGGTTATGATTTTGACGTCACAGGCAAGAAAGAGAAAGATGAGGTAAAAGTTGAGATGGAAGTTCATAACACAAACATCCATGTTTTGACGTTTGATATGGTGTTTTAACAAGGTTATGTTTTTATTTTTTAAGTTTATTATTTAAGTAACTTAATAAATTTAACACTTGCCATATACCTTTATAGTAATAAAGGGAGTTACTATGCACAAACCATACACAAACTTTATTTTTTATATTTAGCATCATTTTAAGAACTGTCATTTTGACAGCGTTTTGTTTGTGTTTCGCCCATGTGAATTTCATAGTAGTTCAATGAAAACATCAATAGATGGCAGCACGAAAATTTGCTTCTGTATACCCTCCATTCAAAATAATTATGACAGATGTCTTTGTTCGTCAACCTAGATACTTTTAAGGAATTTAGGCGGTAAAATTCAAATGAGTTAATTTCTTATTTAACACAAAAAAAGTTGAAAATTATTTTGCACTTCATATATGGTTTCTTTTCCTTCTCAAAAAATTCACAGATGTCTCCGCTCGACAACCTTGATGCTTATAAGTATTTTAGGCGGTAAAATTTAAATAAGTTAATTATATATCTAATATAGAAAGATCATTTTAAATATTTATAGTCAATTTCAGATTTTTTTTATCATGAGTTGTTTTTTACTTCTAATCCTGCCGTGTTTGGTACTAAATTAAAAGTTTCACATTAGAGATTTAAAATAAAGTGTCATAAAGTTATTTTCGACGATTGCCAATTGTTTTTTATAAATATCATTTAAATCCTACCGTGTTTGGTATTGAATTAAAGGTCTCGCGGAGGAGATTTGAACTCAAGTGTCAAAAAGTTGTTTTGGACGATCGTTAATTGTTTTGTATAAATGTTATTTAATTCCCACCGTGTTTGGTATCAAATTAAAGGCCTGGCGGCGGAGATTTGAACTCAAGTGTCAAGAAGTTGTTTTGGGCGATTGTCAATTGTTTTTTATAAATATTATTTAAATCCTACCGTGTTTGGTATTGAATTAAAGGTCTCGCGGAGGAGATTTGAACTCAAGTGTCAAAAAGTTGTTTTGGACGATCGTTAATTGATTTGTATAAATGTTATTTAATTTCCACCGTGTTTGGTATCAAATTAAAGGCCTGGCGGCAGAGATTTGAACTCAAGTGTCAAGAAGTTGTTTTGGGCGATTGTCAATTGTTTTTTTTATAAATATTATTTAAATCCTACCGTGTTTGGTATCAAATTAAAGGCCTCGCGAAGGAGATTTGAACTCAAGTGTCAAAAAGTTATTTTGGAAGATTGTCAATTGTTTTTTATAAATATTATTTAAATTATGCAGTGTTTGGTATCAAATTAAAAGGCTCAAGGAGGAGATTTAAACTCAAGTGTCAAAAAGTTGTTTTGGACGATTGTCAAATGTTTTTTATAAATATTATTTAAATCCCACCGTGTTTGGTATTGAATTAAAGGTCTCGCAGAGGAGATTTGAACTCAAGTGTCAAAAAGTTGTTTTGGACGATTGTCAACTATTTTTTATAAATATTATTTCAATCCTACCGAGTTTGGTATCAAATTAAAGGTTTCAAGGAGGAGATTTGAACTCAAGTGTCAAAAAATTGTTTTGGATGATCGTTAATTGTTTTGTATAAATGATATTTAATTTTTACCGTGTTTGGTATTAAATTAAAGGCCTTGCGGAGGAGATATAAACTCAAGTGTCAAAAAGTTGATTTTGAGCATTGTCAATTGTTTTTTTATAAATATTATTTAAATCCTACCGTATTTGGTATCAAATTAAAAGTCTCATGAAGGATATTTTTACTCAAGTGTCAAAAAACGTGTTTGGTATTGAATTAAATATCTCACGGAAGAGATTTAAACTAAAGTGCCAAATATTAGTAACATGGAAGCGAGTAACGAAGTGACGAGCTTGCTTCGCCTATGCACTGACTTGAAAGCGAGGAACGAAGTGACGAGCTTTCTTCGTTAATTTACGGACATGGAAATGAGGAACAAAGTGATGAGCTTGCTTCGCCGATGCACTGACTTGAAAGCGAGGAACGAAGTGACGAGCTATCTTCGTCTAGTACTGATATGGAAGCGAGGAACGTAGTGACGAGCTTCCTTCGCCGATGTACTAACATGGAAACGAAGAACGAAGTAACGAGCTTTCTTTGTCAATGTACTGACATGGAAGCGAGGAACGTAGTGACGAGCTTGCTTCGCCAATTGTTTGGTATAAATTTGAAGTTATTTAAGTCTACTCAATTTATTTTTCTACATTTTCAGTTGTAATCTTCTTCAGTGACGCGGAGCCTAGGGGACAGACCTGCGAAGCAGGTCGGGCCGCTAGTCCTATATACTAAAAGGCAAAATTCACTTTCTATATTTTCATCTGCCTAGTCCATATACTATTTTGGCTAATTCGGTGCCTATATATGTATAGATTCATCACGAAATTTCGCCGATTTCTAGAGCCTAGACAGATTGATGGATATGAGTGAAATCTTTATAGATATTTAGAGTTTGATTAGGGCTACGTGCTTTTTATGAATTCACATTTTTCTTACACGTGATGTGCGAGAAAACTTGAAAAAACATGCATTTTTGGGCCTGAATTAACTAAGTGAGGTGGCTGTGAAATATTTAAGATGAACATCTATGACAACTTGTCATTTTTGACAGTTCAGAATTAAATTTTAAATATAAATTACATTAATTGTAGACAAGTTGGAGAAGAATTGTAAATTTATCTGTGTTTAGAATAAATGAACAAACGTGTTTTATATTTTGCAAGTTTTTTAAACGTTAATTTAAATTTTTTTAGAAATGTCGAATAAAACTTTTTGCTTTGATTAGGTTGTATATTGAAGACCTGAGAAAAGTGGGTGTTACACGATTAAATTTAGTAAAATAAAGTAAAACCGCGGAATTTGAAGCTAATGTAGGATGCAAATTATTATTGACTGTAGATACTTTTAAAAAGACAAGATGGCAATAGAAGTATCAGATTGACAGAAGTCTTTATTACATGATCAAATATTAATGTAAATTGTGTTTGATTTAATTATTTGTTTAAATCACTTATTGGGTATCAAAAGAAATGTCTCGAAAAGACGAGATAAATGATTACATAAAAAAAGGAAGTTGACCGATTGTCGATTGTTTTTCTAAAAGTCATCAAAAATATATCGTGTTTGGTATCAAATGAAAAGTCTTGAAAAATATTTCTAACGATTTGTGAAAAATATGGAACGACTGATAGTATTTTTTTTTTGTAAGTTAAATGAAATAAAATACGATGGGCCATTGTTTTTTTCTAAAAATTCATGGAAACCTGACTTGTGAGGTATCAAGTGAAATTTTCTAAAAGTGGGAAGTTGCAGAATGTAGTGATGACCCATTTTAAAACAAATCATTACGATTGTCAATTGTTTTCATAAAAATGCTTAGAACACTAATTTATGAAGTATTAAATCAAATTTTTGAATAACAGGAAATGAAAGACAGCAGTGACGAAATTTTTTATTCCAAATCGTTACGATCGGCACTTGTTTTTTTTTGTTTTATTTCATAGAAACCTGACTTGTGGGGTATTAAATGAAATGTTTTAGGAGCAGTAAGTTGAGGAACGTTAGTGAGGAATATTCATTATCTCAAATCATTACGACCGGCAATTGTTTTTGTAGAATTTACTAGAAAGCTAACTTATAGGGTATTCAATAAAAAACACGCAACATCCTCTTATGGAAATCACTCAAATTTCCACAATGGTAGACATCCAACTTCCGTTAATGGAAAATATGCAATTTTCTTCAGTGCTAATAGCACAACTTTCCTCAATGGAAAATACATAACTTCCCTCAATGGAAAGCGCACAACTTCCTCAATGGAAAATATACAACTTTTTACAATGGTAAACACATAACTACACTCATGGAATATACACAAATTCCTTCAATGGAAAACACACAACTTCCCTCTATGAAAATCACTCAACTTTCCATAATGGTAAACATCCAACTTCCCTCAATGGAAAATACGCAATTTTATTCAATGGTAAACACACAACTTCCATCAATGGAAAACACACTCTTTCCTCAATGAAAAACATGGGAGACATACAACTTCTGGGAGACACGAAAATTCCAATAGTGACATGGAAGCGAAGAACAAAGTTATGATATTCGTCAAAGTTAGGGATATGAAAGCGAGGAACGAAGTGACGAGCTTTCTTCTCCAATTTAGTTACATGAAAGGGAGGAATGACCTTTCTTCACCAATTGCATGGTCTCATATGAGATATTATTAACAAAGCACTATGTTTCATTATCCCATACTTTTAGTTGGACCCTAAATTAAGTTGAAATCTTCTTCAGGGTCGAGGAGCATAGGGATTAGATATGCGAAGTAGGTCGAACCGCTATACAGTACTAATAACAGTTCTCCTATTATATTATTATAACTACATAAGTTTTGTGAGATTTTTAGAGATGGCGGAGCCCTAGCTGAGACCCCCGCCGTAGGCGGGGTCGACGCTAGTAATGTACTACTTTGAAATAACACTTTGACAATAATTTATAACAATTTTCTTACCTAAAAATTCATGATCTGCAAAAAGATTGTAAAATTTGAAAAATGCTCTTTCTGATTTATAACTCATTGTACTTTTTGTAATGTTCATGTAATGTAAACCTTTTCTTTCTAATAATTCATAGTTGAAATTGTATTTGATTCTGCTGTGCACTAAAACATTAATAATCGTTCAAAATATTACGTTTTACAGCGAAATAAAAGCTGAAAACTGTCAAATTAGTTACTTACAAACTGTGATGTTTACGGGCCCCATTTCATCGATCGGTAAAATAGAAATCTTGCCTTTTATATGGTACTGTCCTAAAAGAGTTGCTCTTGGCATATACATTGCTAATTCTATATTTTTATCATATAGATCGACTCTAAAATTATTTTATTTTACAGTTATTTTTATTATAAAATAATTTTTGTTGGTATACCTGGCATCTTTGATTTTCGCGCCATCTAATTCGCTGATGATTGAATTAGTTATGTTGATCTTCAAATGTTTATCAGCTTGCAATGAAATATGAGGAATGAAAATTGGCAACATGCTTTGGATATTATAAGATTTATCTCCTACAATGCAATAAAGTCACTTATAGTTTATACAACGTGTTCAAAAAGTGGTAATAAGTACATACCTTTAACAAAAGCATAGAGTCCGCCATTGGCATTGGAAGCTATACAATCATTAACCTTTGGATCTGTCTTTGAACATTTTGAAAAATATGGAGCTACAATTTAATTATAAATATTTCTGCTACAATAAATAAATATTTTTGAGTACTTACGTATTTTTGCATTGTTACAACTCTCAAACAATACAATTAAAAATAGGAAAATATATATTTTGTGCGTCATTTTCGATGTTTACGCTTTCAAGTCTCAACAAAAACTGATAATTTTCTTGAGGAGATTAACATTTGACCTATGAATTTATCTTAAGAACGCGATAATATAAGTTGCTGTTTTATTTATTTTTGTAACTTTTGCGGTTGAATATTTTGCTCAACTCAAAATCCAATACATGTATTATTTTGAAATTTTATATTTGAAATTTTAATGTTTATATTACGAGCTGATTAAAATTTGGTAGTAATTTATCAAACCAGAAGTGGTAGTTTACTTGAAGATGTGTCAGGTTTTTTGGGTATAGCTCAGTAAATAATAATAACACACTATATCATTATTATAATAAATGAAACATATAATGTTTTATACCTACATTTGTAGATAAAAGTCCAAAGCTTTATAATCAATTTTAAAAAGTTAATTTTGTATATAAATTATACATGAACATAATTTTCAAATTAGTAAAATATATGCCACACATTCCCATGAACGACTACAGTAATGCAAATAATTTGCATATTTATAAATATGATCGCCTATAACATAGTAAAATTATTTTTCATTTGAATTTACAGTTTTTGAGAAACAAATAAACATACCAAAAAGTGTGTTTTTACCTCCCGCCTACCTCTAGGTGAGGGAGGTATTGTTTTTGGTCAAAAAATTGGGTAGTGAGTTTTCAATGAATAAGCACGATTTAGGGTCCCTACAATACGATTTTACTATTTTCGCGATGATGTATGTATGTATGTATGTGTGTGTGTAGTCTGTGGCAATTTTTTCGTCTCGCATAACTCAAATACCATAATACCAAAAAATACAATTTTGTGAATTATTGCTTCTTATATTTGAATGAAGAGCTGATTAGATTTTGGATGAAATTGGTCAACCGGAAGTAGCAGTTTACTTGAAGCCCTTAACAGTTTTTCGTGAAAAACACGGTTAAATTTCATTTTTCAACTATTTATGTTATTTTGAAAGTTGAAGAATATTTAATTTTACATGTATTTTGATTACACTAATTTTATTAATTTTCATTAGATTTACAGATAATAAAATATAAAGAAATTAGATTTCACAAATCTTGCATTCCTAGTACACCATGGAAACATTTAAAAATTTTCAATTTTTTACGAAATGTGACACATGTCATTGTGTTTGTGAAGCTGTTTTCTTAGTGAATTATATGTCAAAAAATTAAATAAATATACGAAAGAAAATTAAAATTCTCAAATATAAATAGAAAATTAACAAATAAGAAGGTATGTTTCTGTATCAAGTACTATTTTGTATCGTTTAAGAGTAGTATTGGGCGGGAGGTTATGTGCTGGCCACATCAGATTTTTTGGTATATTTTTATTTGTTTCTCAAAAACTGTAAATTCAAATTGAAAATAAACTTAGTATGTTATAGATGACCATATTTATAAATATACGAATAATTTTCATTACAGTAGTCGTTCATGGGAATGAAAGACACAGTATCAAAGTTCTGAATTTTTGACCAACTAGACTTCAACGAATATATTTTTATAGTTTAATGTTTCAGTTATCCTTTTCATCCACATATATAAATACTAGAATGTTCAAAGACCTCACTGTAATAATTGTTTTGTTTTTCGATAAAAATAATTGTAAGAAATAATTTATTTAAATTTGAATTTGCAAAACAAAATTCATGGGAGTGAACGAACCCAACGAAAATATGTACTTCATCTGACATTGCAATGTACAAGTCACTGTAAAAAATCCATGAAATTTTGACGGATGGAGGTTGTTGGACCATAAAGAACATGAAAATAAATGATGAATACAGAATTTGCTGTTTTTTTTTTTTTAATTAAAGGATTCGTTCTTTCGGCGCGTATGTTTGACCTTAAAGTAAATTTTGTTTAGATAAAAAAGATTTTAATTAGTATTATCTACAATTTTTATTTCAAACTTTTTTTTCTATTTTCCACTGTTTAAAAGTTTTTAAGCGGGAGGTTATGTGCTGGCCACATCCGATTATATTTAGTAGTGTTTTGTGTTATGTGTCGCTATTGTTAAAAGTGTATGTGCATAAACAATGGAACACCTATTTCTACACTAGTTGTATAATATACAATTCCTGTACGAATAGACCTACATGTTCTTATTTTTAGTTTTAATTAGCAGAATAATTAATTGAAATACAAAATAATAAAAAAGTTCTGCAACTGAGATTAAACTGAACCCTATAAACACTCCACACATCCCACCGAAGTTACCTGAAAATCAGTGCAAAAAGTAGCTGTTTATTGCACAGTGTGCAATAAATTTTTTTTTTGCACGCTGGTACATAATTACTCACTTATAATGTCAAACCAGTAATAAAACAAATCAGTTTTGTATAGAGCTGTTGTCTCAGTGTCGAAATATATGTGGATCATGCTTATCTCACTAGTGTTATAATTTTTCCTGCAATAAGCACAATATTCTACAAAATTATTATACAGGTTAATTCATAATGTACGGAAAATATTGAAAGCATGGCTAGGCGAGAAAAAAATAATAATTCTAATAATTTTCTCGTTTTTATATAAATATATTTAACCTTTTTAATTAATAAACTAATATTCTTTATTACTGAAAGTATTAACCATTTTACAATTAACTTACTTTGACGTTTCATGAATTGACGCTAAAATGAATTTCAACGAAAAGTATTTCTAGTTGTGTTTTTGTTTTTAAGCGGTTCTCAACCATCTGGTTAATAATTTTTACCTCCCGCCACATCCTGTAAGGTATAGGAATCACGCTAAAAATTCGGTAGTGAGTTTTCAGTAGAAGAGCACGTTTTAAGGTCTCTAGAATACGACTTTAATAGTTTCGTGATGATGTCTGTGTGTGTGTCTGTCTGGCTGTGTGTGTGGATCTTTGTAGTTACTACTAAACTGAAAATATTGATATTTTGCATATATCAATTGCATCTCTTTGAGAAAAGCTGATTAGTTATTTTGAAATATCTAATGACAATTTTTATTATTAGAATAATGTTTCAAATATTATTATCTATAATTATTGTTTGAAACATTTTCCTCTTACTGTCACCATTTACGAATTACAATACTAAAGAATAGTATATTGTGTCATTAGGAGTAAATGTGATACTTTGGGTGCTGAGCATGTAAGTTTGAACGACGAGCGAAGCGAGTCGAACAATTACATGCGAAGCACCCAAAGACACATTTACTCCGAATAACACACGCTATTTTTTCTTCAAACATAGAAAATACACATTAAAACATTAAAAAATGCTGAAAACTTCAAAAAATATTCTGTCTTATCTACCATTTCAAGTTGCCGTAGAATATGCTGTTTTGTTATTTTTGTTTATTTGTTTCATTTTTAACTGTCAAATTATTGAATTACAACCTAACTATTTTTCATAATATTTTACTTTGTCCGCCGCCGGCGTAAATGTGTTGCCAAGGATACACTTTTACGCCGGCGGCGACAATGTAGAACTTCTGCTTGTTGAATACTAATACATAACAACGTACTTTTATGACGTTTGAAGAAAAAATTTATATTTTGAAATTTTCGTTTAAATCTGCTAACCTGTTTTTAGAAATGTGTCATAATTTTTTGAAGGGATGAGCGTTTCTTGATAGTGGTGGTCCGTGTTCCTGCATTGTTCGATAAGAAATCTATGGCGGGAGGTACTGTGCTGCCCACAACAGATTTTTTGTTATTGAGTTTCCATCAAATGTTTATTATTATTTTGTGTTCTTCTAGTTATATTTTCAATCGTTTCTGTATGTTATGAATCATATTGTAAATAAATAAAGAATAAACTGTCTATTACAGTTTCCAATATTGCACAGTAATATTTGCTATGCAAAAAAACTATTTTGATTTTAAAATATATTTCGTTTTCAATATTTGTTGTTGTTTTAAAAAAAAACATATAAGTTAAATAAATGTTGTACTTACAATATTGGGTTGTTTAAGTTAATTAACGGGGAATATTCGTTCAGTACTCGATATTTGGTGTATGAACATTCGGGTAAACAATGAGAACACTCTATTGAATTGTGTAATTCCGCTAATAAATCTTCTTTGTACACTTTTTCAGTGTTTCGTGCCGGAGAAACAGTGTTCCATTTTTCTGTTCACAGAAAATACACAACTATTTTTATACAAATATATCTTAACCCTAGAATGCTACACTGGGGTCTGAGAAGCCCCACGATTTTCATCTAATTTTCTATATGCATTCGCAAACTTCGATATTACGTCATTATAAATTCAGATTGAAAGGCGGGTGTCTGCAGGGTGCAAGGTATTGGGTGCTATGGGTACATTTGCTCAAAACGTGAATGTATCTAGAATGCTCGATTGAGTGTTTATAATGGTGTGCTAGTGCCTAGTGAATGTTGGGTGTGGATGAAGAAGCATGAACGACGTATAACTGCTGTAGATATGAGATATTTGAGAGGAGTGTGTGGGTATACGAGACGTGATCGTATACGAAATACATTGGTGTACGGTGAGTGTGAGATTGAGAAGAGTGTTGTTAAGAAAGTGACAGTGAGTCAGTTGAGGAGGTTTGGACATGTTGAGCGAATGTCGAATGAAAGGTTGGTAAAACTAATATATGTGGGTGAATAATTGTGTGGGTGTCCGAGGAATAACTGGCTGGGTATGATTGATGATTTGTTGCGTGAATGAATGATTCAGAGTGTGAAGAATAAACGAGCATGTATGAATAGCACTATGAATGTGGACGAGGCGAAAGTGGTGTACCAGGATAGGAATGTTTGAAGAAGATTGGTTGTTGGTTGTATGTATGTATGTATAAATTCAGTTTCTATAAACTTAAATAAAAAAAATTCCATGAGTAAAATCCCTAGAAAAATTACATCCGGTTATGGAATAGTATATTCTACAACAAGTAATGGAGTGGCCCATATTCCACGCAAGCAAAAAGTTTGTAGTCCGAGGCGAAGGCGAGGGCTACGGTTTACGAGTGTGGGATATGCCATTCCATTACATGTTGTAGACTATACTTTCTATAACAAGAGTTTGGAAATATACAAAAAATACAAATACAAAACTATTGTAAGCGTCAAACTCAAATAAATCAAATTTAAAAAAAAAACAAACGTAACCATAGTAACTGAATCAAGATGATTCATATATCGCGCTAATATGCGGCTCTCATTCGTTGAAAACATTCCATACGCAGCGTATGGAATGTTAGTGATTCCATAACAATTCTAATTGTGGAATGCCTAGTTTCCAAAACAGTGTTATAGAAAAGTAGTTTACCTTTTCTTGGGGTTTTCCAGACCCTAGTGTTACATTTGTGTAACTGTGAAACAACAGTCCAGGGTCAATTTGAATATTTTATAAATTCCTTGACAAATATTTGACAAATAAAATAGATGCTTCAATAATTATTTGCTGTTTTGTTGTCACATATTTTATTAATTAATTAAATAATTACCTTTGTGTTTGTTCAAACAGGGAATGTCTGCAGTAGTACATAGTTGTGAACTGTAAGAAAGTGTGGTCGAAATGGACATATAGAAAGGAACACATTCGCACAGAGCTAAAATGCTTTTCATCTTGCATTCAGTAAGACAGTCGCTGTGACTATAATGATACGAATCGAAAGCTGTCGTTCTTTCATTGCTAAATAAACATTGACGCTATAAATAAATAATTATTAAAAATCAAGTCAATAATTTACACAGAACAAGTGCGATAATACTTGACCTGTTTAATAGTATAATGTCTCAGAACATCCACAGATTTAACAGTAACTGGATCTATTTGTAAGAACACTTCGTAACCTAAAGGAATTAAGCTCTCTACTAGTCCACCACTAGTCACATCTGGATAATCCCGGAAATTGTACAATAGCACCTAAAATCTCAATATTTTATTGTAATTTTTATTTTAACACAATTATTTAAGAACCTTTAGTCCTTCCATTTGTGTTATCGGGTAGAAATAATCCTCGACGGAGGACCTAACAACTACTGTAAGCCCTTTTTCTGGACCAGGCGAATCCAGAAACCTTGTATTGTATTTAGGGATATTTGGGTCTGGACTACAATGTTATTTAGTTAGCAATTGGTTTAAACATATACAGGGTGGTCAATTGAAGGACGTACCATAACGTTTTCAATGTTAGGTATTTTAAAATTGTTCAATTATTGGCTTCTCAAATTATTTTACATAAAAAAGTTATGCATTTTTTTACATTAATATTTATAATGTTACTATACTTGGAATCGAAACGGAAATGTTTATTGGTTCTTGAAATTATCAGTGACATGAAATAACAAAATAAATTTGATATTTTTATTAAGAGTTTATTTAATATATTTTTGTCGAGCACTATTTTGAGCATAAAACCATTTCACTATAGCTGTTTTCTAAATTATACATTTTTAATGAAGTCACACTGGTGACACATAAAACCAAAAACTTTCATATGGTACATTTTTTATGACTTGAGGAACCAATAAATATTTTCGTTTCGGTTTCAGGTAGAGTAACATTATAAATTTTGGTGTCAAAAAATGTATATTGAACTATTTAATATTTTATCTCTCGTCCACCTCTGAGTAAAGGAGGTATTGTTTTTGGTCAAAAAATTGGGTAGTGAGTTTTCAATGAATAAGCACGTTTTAGGGTCCCTACTATACGATTTTACAATTTTCGCCATGATGTCTGTATGTATATATATTTTTTCGTCTCGCATAACTCAAATACTGTAATATCAAAAATATACAATTTTGTGTATTTATCTTTCTTGAAGAATTGATTTTAGATAAAATTGGTCAACCGGAAGTAGCAGCTCACTAGAAGCCCTTAACAGTTTTCCGTGAAAAAACACGGTTAAATTTAAATTTTCAACAATTTATGTTATTTTAAAAATTGTAGAATATTTCATTTTACATCTGTTTTGATTACACTAATATTATTAATTTTCATTAGAATTAGAGATAATGAAATATAAAGAAATTACATTTCATAAATCTTGCATTCCATGTGCACCATGGAAAAACTTAAAATTTTAATTTTTTTACGAAATGTGACACATGTCATTGTGATTGTGAAGCTGTTTTCTTAATGAAATATATGTCAACAAATTAAATAAATATACGAAATAAAATTAAATTTCTCAAATATAAATAGAAAATAAACAAATAAGAAGGTATGTTTCTGTATCATCAAATACTATTTTGCACCGTTTAAGAGTTGCATTGGGCGGGAGATTATGTGCTGGCCACATCAAATAAGGGAAAGTAACAATTGAACATTTTAAAAATAGCTATGGCGCGTTCTTCGATTCACCACCCTGTACATGAAAAATTCAGAGAATTTCTGAATAATGTCTTACGGTGTTTTAATAAAAACGTGATCTAAAGACTTCTCATAATTGAAAGTACTGCAAAAACCGTCCATAGTTCTTCTGAACTTAAATATATGGCTACAATTCACTACTTCTGTTCTCCAAACGCATTCTAATATATTATCGGAAAATGGCGGAGTAAACTAAAAAAACGGAATCGTAAATTGTTGTTTTACATACCTTAAAATATGGTTTAAATGATGCTCAACTTTTTTCTTAATTGTTTTGGTAAAGTGTCAAGTGTTTTGTAATACGCCATTGGAATGTTTTTAACTTATAAATTTAGATTTTAAATTTGCGATGAATTTCCTGGTTCATAATGAATTTATAAAATTCAAAATTAGCCAATCAGATCATTTTCAACCACTTATTCCTCAGACGCCCACACAATCATCTACCTTCAATCTCACCTGCATATATTAGTTTCACCTGACATACACCAATGTGGACACGATCACTCTCCTCTCAAATACCTCATTTCCACAGCAGTTATACGTCGTTCATGCTTCTTCATCCACACCCAACATTCACTAGGCACTAACACACCATTATACACACTCAATCGAGCATCTCCAGATACATTCACCTCATTTGTGTATTTATTTGTAGGTGTATTAAAATAATCATAGTTGATATTGGAATAGACTTATAATTGAAATATCTATTCTACATTTATTATATTTATATGTGTAAGAAAGTAGTGCGTTGACCACATTTTTTTTTTTTAGAACTGGTGACAAATACTTGGATATGTTGTGACTTCATTTAACCAAAATAATATCTTGAAATAACTTACATTAAGCATTGCATTTATGAATCTCAAATAATCAAATTGTAAATTATTTTTATTTCCATCCAGTAGCCGATTAAATTCATTGAGAATTTCAATATTTTCGTCATCGTAATCGTATAATCTTCCAAGATATTTAGTATATCGTAACATTGTTTTCCAACTAACATTATAAACTGGAGCTCTAGAATAACATAAGTAGATTCGTATCACTAAAATATATAATCATGTCAACGTGATTTCTATTTTAATATGAGCTCAAATTGGGTAAAAATCTGCAGCACTTAATACTCGCGTAGCCCCAACTTTATTTAGTGACACCCTCACAAGGGAGGGCGAAAACTACCTCTCATGGAAAAACTGCAGTGAATGTAATAAATGCTTACGAAAACTCAGTTTGTTGTGAAACAGCGAGTAACTGCATTAGACTTGATACGATGCTCAAAAACGCGCAGTTCAAATTGTATCAAATATTCGTATTTACATTAAAACAGATCTAATGTATTAGCCCACGAAAAAATCTAGTCAACAAGTAATTGAATATTTTTTTTAATCAATACACATTCAATATTATAAATATGGTTAAAAAATATTTTTATTTTGGTCCGTGGAAGTGCGTTAGAAGTATTGTGATCTTATTAAGACAGTAAATCTTATAAATATCTATCGAAAAATTATTATATACCTAAGAGTACAGTGCAATACATAGATGGTGTAATAATTTAGACTTGTATACCTAGAGTGTGAAAAAAATAAAAATGATATTAGATTATTTCATTCATTACAATCAGAATGTCTCATTTTCCATTGTTGTGTATTTTAGATAAGTGATGAAACAGCAGCATGCTGTTTATTCGTGATTAAATTGAAGCTAGCTTTTATATGCAAATTTTGAACGTATTGAAGGTATATTTAGCCGGATAATTAGTTGCAGAAGCAAGATACTTACATGTTCTTTACCTTTACTGGTATTCTATGTCTTTAAACATGCTGAATTATTCAATTCAAGCTATTTTTATTTACAAATTTTTGACATTTATTTGACAAGTAAAAAGAAAAACAATTAATTTGCTATAGTAACAATATAACAACAAAATTTTATGGTGCTTTTTGTTTATGTGTGTACCGATTTATTTATGTAAAGATGTGTCAAAATCAAGGTTTTAGTATAATTTCTTCGGCAAATATTGAAGTTTATGTTATGAATTCATGAAATAATCTTGACATATACCCCTCGTGCAAAAGAATTGAATCGATTAAATTTGATGTCTAGCTTATTTATATAAATTTTACTTTTAAAAAAGTGTTGTCGTACATAATAATTTAAGATAAAATACCTCGACCTGTGGTCTCGGGATTTTTTCAAATTATTATGTACTCAAACACTTTTTAAGCAAAATTTTATGCATAAGCTAAACATGTCAAATTTAATCGATTAAATTCTTAGCACTCGTGATATAACTATTGATTATAGCATATTTTTCAGATGATACAAATACATTCGAATTTGGTCTCACATTATATTTGGCGGTTCGTCTTAATTCTTATAAATGTATTTTTAATTATTATTTCTCTTACCGATCTTTAGAAAATTGAACCGCTCTTTTATAACTAATTCTATTAATGTCACAGATAGCTACGGCCGGAAATGGAATATGTTTAATATGGTAATTTCCTCTATCGAAAGTTGTAATTGTTGGAGCCAACCAGAAATTTTTCGAGACCATATAAAATAAATAAATTGCTGAAGAAGTTGCTATGATGAGAATTATACACCATAGTATCCTGAAAAGTACGAAATTGGCTCAAACTATATAATATTTAATTACAAGAATTTGTTTTCACCTTTCTAAAATAGTTCTCTTTTTTTCAACGAGATATTTACATCCGTGCAAACCTGAACTATTGCAGTACTCTTTGAATAATTGTGAGATGCAGTAGTACCATTTATACGCCATGATTTTTTTACACAATTAAATTTTATGTTGCAATTTATAATATGAAAAATCTCGCATGACATATATTCATGTGATTAGAAATTATTTATTTATATTTCAAAGTGTAGTATCAGAAAAATCAGATTTGAAATATTTGTGCATGTTCAAATAAATTTGTAAAATAATTCAAATAAACATGTTTATGCTTAAGGTCAAGTTTAAATATAAATAAATTTATACTCACTGGAAAATTGAAAAAATCCCAATAATACCAATATAGGGTGATTCATAACATACGAAAAAGATTGAAAGTGTAAATAGAGAGGCTCAAAATAATGTCTTAATAACCAAAAAAGTTTGCTAAACACGTATTGAGCCTGATATTTTTTTCTCTATCAACAAAAACATTGTATGATGTTCAAATGATTTAATAGCTATTTATTTTCTTTTGCTAATCCAGTATTTTAATGGTAATACAATTAATTATCTCCAACTAAATCAAGAAATCATAATTGAGGTAGCAAGTATTTTTATTTATATTAACTCTACATCATTCATAAGTGAGTAGACACTATACAAATACCTACTATTTAGTAAAATATTGTGTTACTAAAAGCACACAAGTCACATTTACTCCGAATGGCACATGCTATTTTTCTTCAACCATAAAAAATATACACATAAATCAATAAAAAAGCTCAAAACTACAACAAATATTCTGTCTCATCCAGCATTTCTATCCCATAGAATATGTAGTTATTTTTGTTTATTTGTTTCACTCTTAACCTATTTTTTAACTTAATCAATATAATGCTAACACAGTTCAAATGAAATGAATTTTAAATTTTCCTACCTTGTATCCCTCGATGTGATATGTTCATTCGTACTGCAGGTCCAAAAAGTTCACTTACACTGCTAATCACTATTTCACCATGTTTTTTAAAGCAAATGAACACAATAGTATTAAAGTAAATTGTTGTTATGGTATTTGAACACACTAATAAACAAATTACTACACTTATGTTACATTAATTCACTTTGCAATCACTGATTTTGTTTAAAAATTACAACCACAAAAGACCTGCATCCATTTTAAATAAATGTCAACTATAAACAAGTAATACCAACTCCTGCGCGCTAAACGCATACAGTACTCCTTACGTTAGTTCATAATATTGCCACCAGATGGCTACGCGTTTTTTTAATAAATAAAATAATATAAAAATCAGTGCAGGTAATTACGCTGGAATGTGTGGAATGTTCATGGGTTTTAGTCTGATTTCAGTATTAAATCATTTTTTGTTTCAACATTAATATGGCCTATTTCATTGCTGTAAATTTTTACCTATTCACTGTACAGCAAAAGTGTAAATACAATAGTATATTGAACAACTAGTGTTACAATGGCCTTTTTTGTAATACGAGTCTAGTTTGCGTAAACGAGCCGCAGGCGAGTTACGCAAAATACGAGTAGTACAATTAGGCATTGTAACACGAGTTGTTCATACTACTTTTCCTATTTCACGTTCATAAATTCAATAAAAAAAAAAAATTGTACGGCATGTTTAATATACCACTGGTCACCAAGGGGCTTTGCTCTCGGGGCCTATCGGGTCCCAGGCCGCAACCCCGACGCAGGGGCTCCGATTCAATAATTTTATGTGAGCAATGACAGCCCCAAATTTGACAGACTGTTAATTTTACAAATAATAAATTCCCCAAAAACAGTTGCACAAAATTCAATTTTGTAGCATTGTTTTTGAGAAAAACAGTGTCACAAAATTAACTTTGTGTACGTGAAATAGGAAAAAGTTGTTCTGAATTTAAATATGCATATAGTAAGGACCATTTGTTTACCTAAATGTTAGTGTTTCACGATATACCAATCAAATAAAAATTAATATTTATTACAAAAATTGTTTGTTTAATTTTCTAATAAATATTAATTATAATTTGAATAATATATCGTGCAATACTAATATTTAGCTAACCAAATGGGTCTTATTACATGCATTTTTATATTCTGAACAACTTTTGTATTTACACTTTTGCTCTAAAGAGAATAGGCAAAAATTTGTAGCAATGCAAAACTAATAGCAAAGAAATCCTTATACGCCAATATTTAAATTAAAAAATTTATATATTCAACAATAATTTTTTATAATTACAAATGTTCGTGGAAGTAACGCATAAACAATGTAATGTTTTTGAAATAGATAATAATTTTTCTGCAGAGGAAATAAAACAATCATTTTATTTGAACGCGTAGTACAATAACATCTCAAATATATTTCATTTATATTACAATAAATATCCACTCGTTTCGTTTCAAAACTGGCAAAATCCGCGAACAAAAATCGTGACGAGGTTAAAAATAGAACTTCAATTATACAAGAAATTTCGTGTTTCGCTCAACCTTTCTCTAGAGCTTCCAGCGTTCGAGTCTCTTAGGAATTTCATTACAAATATTGGTTAATTAATTTGTTAAACTGCGCATGTCTGTATGTAGCAAGAGAAACATTCAAATTTAAATGCTGTGTTTAAAAATCTTCCTGCAACTTTTAAACGACACAGAATATATAGAAAAAAGTTTTAAATAAAAATTATAACCAATAATCTTTTTGAATAGAACAAAGTTAATTGTAATTCAATTATTTATATGTGTAAAAATACTGATGGTCCTAGAAATAAACTACGACTTTTGGTTAAAGCATTGTTACCAAAATGCAGCTGATAAATTGAACAGACGTCATGAAAATAGTAGAACCTTAATCGATATTTTAACACGTAACACAGAAGGTAAAAGGTTTCAAATACAAATTATAGCTAGTATTATTTATTTATTTATATCATTTTTAATATAATAGAATTTGACATAATTATACAGGGTGTTGACCGCGACCCCGGAACATAGGACTTTAACATGTAAAATCATACTTTCGTAATTTCCTGCTTAACAAATTATATTAGACAAAAAAGTTTCAAATAAAGTTGAGAGATCATAAAATTCTACATCAGAATCAATAAACAGAATTACATTTACATGCCTTATAACGCCAGAAATTAAATATGAAAATATTAAAAATTAGCTCAAAAATCGGGTTAGCCTTGGAAATGAAACAAAATTGTATTCAATTGGAAATGAAAATTGTATTTTTTATTAATTATTATTATAAATTGCATAATTGACTATTTTTTTAGGAATTTTGTTTCATTTCCAAGGCTAACCCGATTTTTGAGCTAATTTTTAATATTTTCATATTTAATTTCTGGCGTTATGGGGCATGTAAATTTAATTCTGTTTATTGATTCTGATGTAGAATTTTATGATCTCTCATCTTTATTTGAACCTTTTTTGTCTAATATAATTTGTTAAGCAGGAAATTACGAAATTATAATTTTACATGTTAAAGTCCTATGTTCCGGGGTCGCGGTCAACACCCGGTATACTGGAGAAACCTGACACGCCTTATATTGACTGCTTGAATTGACCGCCAATTCTGCTCCCACTAAAAGATATTTTTATTTTTCATATTGGCAATGTTGTTGTTGTATCTTGTCAGTTAGTCAGTTGTTCTAAATAAAGTTTGTGTTGTGTTCGTTGAGTGCTAGAAATGTGTGTTATTTATATTATTGATTCGTAAAACATCTTTAATATAATACTTTCAAGTAAAATACCAGTTTCGTTTGATGGGTCGTAGTCTACTTCTGCTATTATTGAATTCGATGTCTCCTCACTCATTTCAAACTGATTCAGGATCACAAGGTATGTTGAAACTCCAGCAATTATCTAGTATGATGCCAAGAATAATAGTTATTTATGATGAATGTTAAAAGCGACATTTTATGATTGTGAAACAAGGCGAAACCTCACGAACAAAATAAATCACTTATAACATGTATTGTATATCATACAAAATTTTTTCTTCGATCTTCCTAGTGCGTTAGGAAACAAAGAAATGTAGAATGATATTTTGACAGGTAGGGTTATATTTGTTGATTTATTGATACAAACCGTTATCAATGTCTTTAAAGTAACAATTAAATCGGAAAGTGACACTTTTAACTTGCTAAGCAACAACGATCGTAGATAATAGTTATTTACATACCAAATGCGGGAACGCTTGGTTCCCGGATGAGTGTTTGGCGGCGCGAGCTTGCGAGCGCCGCCATAGAACGAATCCGGGAACCGAGTTCACGCAAGAGGTTTGTACAATATTTTTTGTACGAAAAGTATAAAACTAATAACAGTCCATACAAAAAAATTAAGTTCTTCAAGTAGTTATTTTGATAATTGTCAAAGTTGCACTACAAATATAAACAAACAAATTAATTTGTCTAATATATTAGTAAACAATTAAAATATTTATAATATTTACCGTATTCACTTGTAAATTTATTACATTTCTTATTTGTATTGAGATAACTAACATTAAATTTGTAGGTTATGTATTTTACAGCTGTCATATCGGACAGATTTTATTGCCAACATTGGTAACCAAATGCACTAAATTTGTTATTTTTAAATTCAATTTCATGCTTATTCCATCATTGTTTATATTAATATTGTGTAAAGGAATGTTTGAAATACTATATTATTTTATTATAAATATAATTTATTAATAATCGCTTTAGAAATAGGAATGCTTTCGTCGAAATTTCCCGGTTGTCTATCTGGTGGAGACCTGGGAAATGGACATTTCGGATGTTGCTTAGGCAACGCTAAACAACACATTTCAATGTATGAGTACAAAAAATTCGTTTTCCTAATAGTTATAAAATCGAGTGTTTAGATTCAGAATATGTTTACATATATTACATTTTATTAAAAATTAAAGCAGTGTAAGAAATAAATTAATTTATTATATTATTTTCTTCTATACAATGAGGTCATTCTCTATTTTATTTTTTGTATGAAACTTTATCTAAATTGAAGACAGTAGTTTTAAAAAGTGTTAATTGTTATTCATTAAGCCACAATGATTTTTTAGAAATATGTGACGTCAGTGTTGTACGTTGTGGATCTCAAACAGTAGGGATTGTAAATAATTGTAGTCACATAAATGTTCCATTTCATTATTTAGAAAATTATTTATATAGAATTAAAGTAACTTTTCGTACAGAAATAAACTGTAAAAATATTTAGTGATAAATTTTGTTAACCTATGTCATTCAACATGTCTTTAATTTCATTGTGTCGACCTAACCACGTGGTTTCATTATCGCGCGAATTTTCAAACAAGTGATTTGTGTTTCTGAATTCAAAACAAATCAAAAATCTTAAGGTGTCAACCATTGACAATCTGACAGCTCAATAATAAAAGAAGTACAAATAATTTAGAATAGAATAGATGCGTGAGAGAGAAGCACAGAGAAACATGACGCTAAAATTTAACACTCAGAATAATTAATAATATTTTGTAAACTTGTATTATATCTAGTACGATGTTTTTTGGGTCTAGTAATAATATAAATGACTTATTTGACATTTGAGTTTTGTATAAAAACACGTCAATGTCATTCATTATATATTTGAGTGTAAATGTTGGCGAGCATTTCTATTGGCAACTCGTGTCGATATTGATTTTATTTATTATTAAATTACTTACTGTATATATTAATGTATTATCAATTGAAAACATCCCACAGACAGTAAAGCAGACCTTTTGCAGATTGAGACGAAGCAAATTAACTGCTGTCTAAAATAAAAACAAATTTAATATTATTTGAGTTTTTCAATCAACTGCTAATACGTATATGCTTTAATATATTCCACTTTTTTTCAAATTAAAATGAATAATTTCATTTTAATTTAATCAAATACTTACTAGCATAGAGACTTCCTCACTAAATATATTATTAAAATGAGCGTTTTTCACAATACTTATTGTATCATTACCCTAAAATAGTTAAAATTACAATTTGTTTTGTTTAATTTACGACTAAAAAAACAATTATATTTTTATACATTCATTCAAAATAGCATATCACTTTGTTTACCTGTACTTACTAAAGAATATCTTAAGTCTGTTTTACACTATGCAATTTATGGGTTAAGTTGAATTTTACGTCAATTTTTTCATCACCAATAAATTGTCAATTTATTGTTGCATCATTCAAACTTATTTTTTACTTTCTTATACAAAGTACAAGGAAGTATTGGAATCACGATAAAATCTTTGACAAGATTTTTGCGGAAATATTTTGAGGTCCACTGAATCAGATAAAACCAATTTCTCAATTATTTCTGGGTGTGTGAGGACGGATGGATGAATGGATGTCCGTGTGCGTAATATTTCATGAACGAGACAAGATATGTAAACGAAACTTGGAATTTACAAGTTTCATGAATATAGGAAGAGCTGTGTAGTGTTTGAATGAAATTGAAAAACCGGAAGAGAAAGTTTACTGGACACAAAAACAATAATAATTTTTCAAAAATAGAATCAGTTGAAAGATGTTAGCAAAAATATTTGAAACATAAAATGTTATTTGCGCTTTTCTTGTACATGCTTCTAATTTTGATATAAACTAAATTATATATTTAAAAATATATTTTATTAATTTTAGTTACAATGAGAACAAAAACTAAAACATTTTTAATATTGTCAAATAATTGTGAAATGTCAAAAATATGTGTCGTTTGAAATATTATAAAAGTAATATTTGTATTATTAGTTAGAAAGTTTTAAAGACTAGATATTAATTAATATTTTAAAATAAATTTATAGTTACAATGAGAACAAGAAATTAAACAGGTTTAACATCTATAGCTATGTCAAATAATTGTCAAAATAAAGTCATACGCAAGGAACAAGTCATACGTGTTCAGTTGTGGTTTTAAAATGTATAAGAAAGTAGTGTGGTGTCCACACCAAATTTTTTTTGTGCATGTAGTTTAAAACAAAAATATTAGTAGAAAAGGTGACAGCTGATATCATGTTGGTACTACTGAAATTGTCACAATAAATTGGCGGAAAACTTGATGTGTGTAAAACGTACGATAATATTTTTGTTTTTAGCAATTTATTTACAAGAAAGCTTAACTAATTTATTGACCAATCAGATGTGTCGTGTAAATTTTTATATTTACCTTAATACGCACATTATTGAACGAATATATCATGTGCAATACACTAAATACACTACTTAAGCACCAAGCACTCAAAACAATTAAGTATATGTAATCTGGGTCTTCGTAATCTAGTGTTACAATATTAAAAATACACACAACACTTGTAATGAAGCTAGTTCCAATATGGACCACTAAATGTATATCAAATATTTCATTTATCCCGATACAATGTTGCTTTAATTTTCCATGAATTATAACAATTTCTTCTAAAGAATTTGCAAAAGTATTTTGTTTAATAAAGTTTGTAGTATCATGCATTTGAGACACTGTTGTTATGTTGGCATTACTGGAACGAAATTGCTGTCAAATTATATTTACCTACATATCAAAAGTTAGATTAATGGGGTCCTTCACAATTAAAAAAAATTAAATAGTATATTATTATATGAGAAATTTACGACTCGTGGGACAAATTTCATCTTCGTGAATAATGACCATAATCCCGATTAAAATACTATACTTTTTACTTTCTTATATAAAGTATAAGGAAGTATTGGAATCACGAAAAAAATCGCTGACGAGATTTTATCGGAAATACATATTTTGACAGTTTTACGAATCCGTTAGGACCAATTTCTCAATGATGTCTGTGTGTGAAGGTGGATGGATGGATGTCCGTATGCGCAATATCTCATGAGCGAGACAAGATATGTAAACGAAACTTGGAATTTATAAGTTTCATGAAAAAATGAAGAGCTGAGTTGATTTTGAATGAAATTGAAAAACTGAAAGAGGACATACAAAACAATAAATTCCATTTATTTCAAAAATAGAATCAGCTGTGAGAAAAAGTTTCAAATGAAAGATGTTAGCAAAAGTATTTGGAATATAAAATGTTATTTTCATTTTTCTTGTACATGCTTCTAATTTTGAGAAAAACTAAATTAAATATTTAAGAATATATTTCTATAATCTTAGTTACAATGGGAACAAAAACTAAAACATTTTTAATATCTTTGTGTCAAACGTGTCAAATAATTGTGAAGTGACAAAAATATATGTCGTGTGAAATATTATAAAAGTAATATTTGTAATATTAGTTAGAAAGTTTTGAAGACAATATTGAGAACAAAATTAAATAGGTTTAACATCTATATATCAAATAAATGTCAAAATAGTCGCAAGGAACAAGTCATACGTGTTCAGTTGGTTTTATTTGTATAAGAAAGTAGTGTGGTGCCCACACCAGATTTTTCTACTCTTGTAAATACGAAATCACTTTTGAAAATGATGACATGTTGTGGATCACCAAGCTATAGTATTATATTCCGGATTATGGTCATTATTCACTCGGAAGATTTGCTTCATGTTTACTATTTTGTGACTAGTAAAAGACCCCATTCTACTTACACAACACTATCTTGAAGGATCTTCTGTAAATTTTCGTTTAATAAAATATACGAGTATTCAACATCATATAAAAGTTGGTGCATAAAACTTGGTAAATTATTTATTATAAATATTGCGAAAGAACAACTCACAATCATACGAAACCCTTCTGTAGGTATCATCATTATAGTCAATAAGAATAAAATCAATAATGCATTTAATAGAACTATGAGATATTTCATAGCATATTTATGATTTCTCGTGTAATCTTTAGCAATATTATTTTTTATTAAAAGCTTATCAATTTCTTGTTGTCGTTTAAAGCATGCTGTAATATTATTTCGGTTGAAATGAAACACAAAAAATGTTGTTGCGACATTTAAACAAATACTGAAGTCTTGAATAAAGCCAGCAATTAAAATAGTCATTGATTCACCTTCAATTTTATATGACGAGAACTGAGTAATAAATTGCACCAAAAATGTAACCTGACAAATTATAATCAAAATGTCGTGACTTTGATATTGCAAACATATGTTTCCAGCTTCAAAATGAATTGTGTACGGCCAGGTTAAAGTTATTTTACCGACAATGTAGACTGAATAAATTGCACCAAAAAAATCTTTAATTCGCGTCATATTGTGACAAGTACTATTTGTATTGTTTAGGTCCTAAAATTAAATTACTTGTTATGTAATCAACGGCCCATTACCTAAATTAAAATAATAGTAAGTAATATAATATTTAATGAAGATATAAGACAGATAAATGAAAAATTGGTTTATAAATACTTACAGGGTGTATAAAATACAGAAAAAAAAATTCAAATAATAGTTATTTACTTTTCAAGTGGGCAAAGTAAGGAATTACCCACGAGATAAATTTTAGCATACTCGTGTGATAATTTTATCGAGTGGGTAATTGCAATCTTGCATTCCATGTACACCATGGAAACACAAATTTTAAATTTTTTATGAAATGTGACACATGTCATTGTGATTGTGAAGCTGTTTTCTTAAAGAAATGTCAACAAATTAAATAAATATACCAAATAAAATTAAATTTCTCAAATATAAATAGATAATATTTTATTGTATCATCAAAATAGTTATTTGTGTATCAAGTGCGGATAGAGCATTGTTTGTTGCACGCGGTGAGAACTCGATAAGTGCACCGAACAAGCTCTATCCGACGAGATACACACAATATTTTTTCTACAATCGTTGAACAATGTCAAGCTGTAGAAAAAAATTAATTTTCAAAATTATCTTTGGTCGCGCCTATAACAATTCAGTAAAATTGTAGTTACCCATGTCACCGTAATCATGACAACGTTTATAAACCAAATAAAAATTTTCAAAGAAATCATAATTTGACACATGGAGTACATTTGACATATGGAGTACATTTGACATAAAGTCTACAGAGTGAATAAGTTTATGGTGATTAAGTTGAAGTGTATGTACGTATATGCCAACTGTATTTGCAATAGCAAGGTTATTACCAGAAAAATCCAATGCATCATTTACTTCTTTTACCTAATTTATTTTTGTTTTGTTTTTGTCGCACTAGTGCGACAATATGTCACTTTGTCGCCCTAGAGCGACAATTTTGAACATTTCCTAACCAAAAATGGAATAACAATGTCGATATTGTGCAACGATTGTAGAAAAACTATTTTGTACCGTTTAAGAGTTGTATTGGGCGGGAGGTTATGTGCTGGCCACATCAGATTTAATTAAAATTTTAGTTATTTTGTACAAAAAAACCTATATAGTGAAATCTTATTCTAAGGATTCCAAAACATACTTTTTGTTCAAAACTCACTACCGAATATTTTAACTAATTACAATATATGTATAGGAGGTTAAAATATAATATAGGTAGTGTTTTTTTATCAGTTTTGTTGGTAGTGCTTGACAAATAAAAATTTATTGACAACAATAAAGTTAGTTTTTGTCCGATCGAAAAAAAAATTCTTTTTTTTACGACCGGAAGTGAAACTTGCTTTCTATGATACCAAAATCATGACAGAAACAGCCAATTTCATATCTACGGGAGATTTATGCACTTTCTTTCCCGTCGTGAGGGAAAGTGCTCGAATAAAATTAAACAAATCAAAGGTAACTATAATAAATTTTATTACAATTAAAATAATTTTGAAATACATAAAAACCATCATAAATATTGGGGTCGTAAAAAATAGTTTATACACCGCAGGAGAGAAGTGTATTTTTTGTATTTAATCCGCGGGAAATAATGTTACACTTCTCTCCCTTATTGTATAATGAACTATTAATGTTAGTTGCATCGTTTAAGAAAAGTATTAAAAGATTCATAATTAAAGGTAATCTTACCATTTTGAGTTTATATGTCAATTAACTCTATATTTTAAAAACATTCATACCACCATTAAAAAAAGAAAAGCACTGTATACAGTCTAAGCAACATAACAGCTAGATTAAAACACCAAAATAGAAAATAATCAATAGTAATACAAATATGTATTGCAAGGACGAACTTTTATTACAATTATGTACAATTTATTGAATTTATTTACATTAATCTAATTAAAGTAGTATGTACATTACTAATAAATTATTAAAACACTCATCTACTCTCTAGCAACATTCGCAGTAATAACATAATGTTATTCGAGCATGAAACAAATACCAGACGTTGTATCTTCTCTTCGAAATGTGTATTTATTCACAAAAATATTTTTGGCGTGTCCCTATACGATTAAGGGACAACCAAAAATGCGAAAATTAGTGATTTGTAAATGGGATATTCTAATAACAATCTTACAAGTAGCTGCTGTTTCATTTATAACATCTCAGTTTCAAATTTCGAGCAGAACTGATGAAACTGAAGTCATAGAAGATTTTTTTAAGAATGCGACCATATTTGTGACTCTAATTTCAGTGTTTTTAGTATGTCACATGAATCGAAAAAATCTGGTTGTAATGTTGACGAAACTGCATGAAATTGACAATTTATTGCGGGATATGAAGATATACAAAGATTATAATGTTGTTTATAAATATGCAAATAAAATAATGACGTTGGTAGTATGTGGATGCATTTTATTATGTTTTAATAATATTTATTTGTACTATTCTTATGGAATCAGTTCGCTTATTCTTGGACTTTTGACAATATTTGGTTCTAGTGGATTAAGATGTTTTCTCTATGTGCTTCTTTATGATGCAAAATATACATTTACATTGATTAATCTCAAAATGAAATCGTTGTTTGAAGAATCGAAAAGGTACAGTAAAAAAGATATTAGCTTGACTAGAGTAGTATCGTTTGTTGTTTGATGAATTGCATTATATTTTTGTGCCACCGTCCAAAACATTAGTTTTACACGTTTTAAAATCGTCCGGAAACTGTTTGATTTCCTGAGCCTGAAAAACCTAGGGAGTTTTATTAGTTTAGGGTTGGCAACAACTGACTATCAATTTTGCACCTTGCTTTTGTGTGTTCAGTTTTTGAGTAGCTCAAATGTAAATAATTAATATTAAATTTTCATTTCCGTTTAAATATCAACTAAATAAATGTCACCGAATTTTTCAAAGAAAACAAATGATTGTATATATTTGTCACCAACATAAAAAATTCCTAGTATTTTATATTTTCTAAAGAAACATTTTTTTTACGACCGGGAGAGAAACTGGATGTCTATGGTACCAAAATCATGATAGAAACAGCTAATTTCGTATCTGCGGGAGATTTGTGCATTTTCTCTCCCGTCGTGAGAGAAAGTGCTTAAATAATGTAAAAAATTAACAAAATTAAATAATCCCAAGGTAACTATCATAAATTATATTACAATTAAAATCATTTTTAAATAATTAAAAATCATAAATATTTGGGTCGTGAAAAAAATAGTATATACACAGTAGAAGAGAATAATATATTCTACAACAAGTAATGGAATGACACATATTCCACGCGAGCAAAAAGTTTGTAGTCCGAGCCGTAGGCGAGGGCTACGGTTTGCGCGGGAAAAAATCATACACTTCTCTCCCTTAATGTATAATATACTATTATTTTTACTTATTTAATTTTTCACTTTTAATTTCATTTTCAGACGATTTAATTTATATTTTTTTATGGCTTCTTATACCCTTAGGGGATAAATTCAAATGAAACCAACTTCGAGGAATATCTTATTCAATAAAAAAAAATCATATAAATCGGATAACCCAGTACAAAGTTATGCGTGATAGAATCAGTTAACAGTTAAAAATTTAGTGGGTGAACAATTAATCACCCTTATTGCCCTACCCTTAGAATTAGAATTTTTTTATTAAACTGAAATGGAACTAACTTTGAGGTATACCCTATCCAATGTAAAAAGAATCATCAAAATCGGACTACTCGGTAAAAAGTTATACGTGGTTATATTGGGCATTTGTCTTAAAATTATTTTACTGTGACGTAATTGTAAACAAAATAATGCATCCTGTCAAATGAAATCAAGCAAGTAGAAATAACATTTAATAGTATATTAAAGTTTGTTTATTTTAGCACTGAAAAAAATATAGCAACAATAAATAAACTGGAACATAAAACTGTCACAAAATGTTTACAACAAGTTGTGCAGGTCCATGGGAAACTCAGTGAACATTGCAGTCGTCTAAATGACGTGTACAATATTTTTATAATCTTGAATTTATGTTGCTGCTTTGTAACAAGTGTGGTTTCAATTCACTCTGTGCTTGAATTCTTTCACGATGTCCACAATGATTTCATATATGGTTGGACGAACTTTTGTTGGACACTATACAACGCTGTTGTATTTATTTTTCTTGTCACACATTTTAATAAAGTTCGTTTTGAGGTAACTAATTGTTGTAAATCAAAATTGTTGTTTGATGTTTATAATATTTGTAGGCTAAAGAGACTATGACGTTGCTCAATGAAATTAGGTACACTAAGGTACACACTGAGGAAATATCAACTGTTGTATGTATTGTAGAACTTCGCTTTGCCGAGCTATAGCTGTTAGTTTGTGTTGTTGATTACAGATGTCAGTGCATGCGTTGCGATTGAGACATCAGAAAGTTACTTTTACTATTTGTGGGATGTTACCTATTGATAACACATTATTTTACACGGTAAATAAATATTCATGTGTTTATATTAGCTTTAATAAATAAAACGTCTCATTTTTTATAGATGGTAGCTGGAGTGTCCACCTATTTAATTATTCTACAACAATTAACATCCACAGAAGTGGACCAATAATTTGGAGTCATGCAAAACTTAAATATTTTATCACTAGATGGCAGAAGTGTTGCTTATGTATCTGTAGTGTTTAACTGAGAATTTAAATTGTATTTATTTATATTTGCACAATCTTTTACCAAATATTCATAGAAATAGTTTCAATCAAACCAAAATTGAAGTTAATAATTTTTTCTACAATCGTTGTACAATATCGACATTGTTATTCCACTTTTGGTTAGGAAATGTTCAAAATTGTCGCTCTAGGGCGACAAAGTGACATATTGTCGCACTAGCGCGACAAAAACAAAACAAAAATAAATTAGGTAAAAGAAGTAAATGATACATTGGATTTTTCTGGTAATAACCTTGCTATTGCAAATACAGTTGGCATATACGTACATACACTTCAACTTAATCACCATAAACGTATTCACTCTGTAGACTTTATGTCAAATGTACTCCATGTGTCAAATTATGATTTCTTTGAAAATGTTTATTTTGTTCATAAACGTTGTCATGATTACGGTGACATGGGTAACTACAATTTTACTGAATTGTTATAGGCGGGACCAAAGATAATTTTGAAAATTAATTTTTTTCTACAGCTTGACATTGGTCAACGATTGTAGAAAAAATATTGTGTGTATCTCGTCGGATAGAGCTTGTTCGGTGCACTTGTCGAGTTGTTGACCTCGGCTTCGCCTCGACCAACAATTTCTCGCCGCGTGCAACAAACTATGCTCTATCCGCACTTGATACACAAATAACTAATGTTATACGAGTATATACACCATTTCGGAAATAACACAATTTGTTCTAACTCAGATATTTACTGAGTATTTTTGATCCCGAAAATAAGGAATTAAATAAAATAAATGTCAAATAAAAAAGTTTCAAAATGAAAAGAAATATTTACTATTCGATTCATTTTATAAATAAGGGCCTTTTTTACCTCCCGTCACATCCTGTAAGGGAGGTATAGGAATCATGCTAAAAATTCGGTAGTAGATTTTCAGTGGATGAGCACGTTTTAGGATCCCTAGAATACGATTTAAATAGTTTCGCGATGATGTCTGTGTGTGTGTGTCTGTCAGTCTGTATGGATCTCTGGAGTTATGATTTCTCAAGAACTACTTAACTGAAAAATTTGATATTTTGTGTATATCAATTGTATCCCCTTTGGAAGAGCTGATTAGTTTTTGGTGATAATCCAATAACCGGAAGTGGTAGTTTACTTGAAGCCCTATCAAGTTATTTTGAAATATCTGAGTAAATTATGATTTAATGACAATTTTTCATATATTATCTACAATTATTGTTTGAAACATTTTTATCTTACTGTCACCATTTACGATTTACAGCACGTTACACAAATTTTACTATAGAGTTATTTCACAACTGAATATAGCAAAATTTAACTGAAAGCTATTGCTAAATATTGGGATATGGTAAACAATCTTCAACAATGAAATTAAATGTAGCTGAACTGGGTTCAAATTCCAGGCTTCTAGAACCATAAATTGGCGTAGTAAATCAATTATTTTTATTATTTTATATTGTTCGCAATTTTTTATTATTCCCTATGTTAAAAAATAAATTAAGGAATTTGTTCTTACTTAGAAACATATTAGGTAGTTTTGATAAATATAAATATTAATATATTGGTCCTATTTTTACCTCCCGCCTACCTCTAGGTAAGGGAGGTATTGTTTTTGGTCAGAAAATTGGGTAGTGAGTTTTCAATGAATAAGCACGTTTTAGGGTCCCTACAATACGATTTTACTATTTTCGCGATGATGTCTGTATGTATGTATGTATGTATGTATGTATGTATGTATGTATGTATGTATGTATGTATGTATGTATGTGTGTGTGTGTGTAGTCTGTGGCAATTTTTTCGTCTCGCATAACTCAAATACTATAATACCAAAAAATACAATTTTTTGAATTATTGCTTCTTATATTTAAATGAAGAGCTGATTAGATTTTGGATAAAATTGGTCAACCGGAAGTAGCAGTTTACTTGAAGCCCTTAACAGTTTTTCGTGAAAAACACGGTTAAATTTCCTTTTTCAACAATTTATGTTATTTTGAAAGTTGAAGAATATTTAATTCTACATTTGTTTTGATTACACTAATTTTAATAATTTTCATTAGATTTAGAGATAATAAAATATAAAGAAATTAGATTTCACAAATCTTACATTCCTAGTACACCATGGAAAATTTTCAATTTTTTACGAAATGTGACACATGTCATTGTGATTGTGAAGCTGTTTTCTTAGTGAAATATGTCAAAAAATTAAATAAATATACGAAAGAAAATTAAATACTCAAATATAAATAGAAAATAAACAAATAAGAAGGTATGTTTCTGTATCATCAAATACTATATTGTACCGTTTAAGAGTAGTATTGGGCGGGAGGTTATGTGCTGGCCACATCAGATTTTTTATATTTCCTTGCAAATATGAAGAATTGTTAATGTGAATTCATTGTTGTTTACATTGTTTATTCGTTTTTAAAATATATTTCATGGCGAGTTTAAATGTTGTGTACAACGTAGTTAGGTACGTGCGGGCGACTTAATTTAATTATTTTTAATTAATCTGAATCGGTCGGCGGACCGCTGTAATATTCTTTATTTTTGAGTCTTTTTCGTGATATTATAAGGAGTTTTATTATTATTTTATGTATTTCTGTAAACAAAATTGATGTTTCTTTATTAGAGACAATGTTTTTTGCAGTGTTTATTGTATTATTCCACTTGATTTATACTTTGGTATTAAATTAAAACTATGATAAGAACAATAAACACATCAACATATGTAATTAATGTTTATTATATTTTGTTGTATTTCAACAATTATTTTCTATTGAAAATGTTGAATATATAAAATATAAATGTTATTTTATTTTATTTTTATCGTTTATTTTATATTCAGGTCAAATCCATTAGTATTTAATGAATTATACAGTCGCTTCAACAGGATTCATTAGGGACCGTTTGAATAGTAAGACAAAAGTTCGGGCGTACGTTTTCTATGTTGTCGTCTCTTTCTAACACATTAAGAGGATACAAGTGAACGTAGAGTGGAGTACCACAGCAGCGCGATAAAAATTAATTGTTTGAAATTCCTTTTCAATTTGTTCGTTCACTCGCCGCTCGTCCGTCTCAGAGCAAACTCGCGTCGCGTATTCTGTCTTTTTAGAAGACCAGCATAAATTCTGACCGCGAAACTTGTTCCGCTGGGTGGAGGGATCGCGAAAGGGGCGCAAAGCATCCCAGAGAACTGCCTCTACGTGGGGTTCAACCTAGTGCAACGAAACAACGACTTAGGCGAGTATTTGTCAAAGTTCTCTGGAGATGTTGTCGGTCCGGGATGTGCCGGTGCACCGCGACGTGTGTGTTATCGTAGGGGTGTAAGGCTTCATACCATTGTTCAATAGGCGTAGAGTAGTCCTTTGTTCCCATTGCGAGGCTTCAAGAGGTGCGTGAGTCACGCCGTGATGAAAACTATTGTGCAATAGTATAGTCGCCAAGCCCCGTAATGCACCCGCGTAACTAGGCGTATTTCCTCCATGGGAGGGGCGTACACCGGCAAAGTGTAACGTTTTGCTAATTGACAACACGCTCCGGTTGTTGTCCTAGAGTCACTTGCGCCCTAGATTGTAAGTTAGCTACTGTTCGGAAACAGTTAGGTAGGGCTAGACAGGCAAGAAACGAAACCATCATTGAAACCATCATTGAAACCATCATTGAAACCATCATTGAAGCCAACATTGAAGATGGGGGTGTGCTGTGGGATGAATGGTGTGCTGTGGAATGAATGGTGTGAGCTGAATGAATGATGGTCATAACTTGTTCTTTTGTACAATTTACTGCCTTGAATTTTGAGTTTATGTTTCAGATATCATCAAACTTCAACAAATATTTCCTAATCACAACATGTATGTTTTTTTCAGGTTAACAATTATTCTTTTATCTAATACATTGTTTTTATGTTTATAGGAATAGGTGGACAACATCAACAAATATTTTCTCCTAACTAAAGTATGTTTTTTTTCAGGTTTACAGTTATTCTTTTATCTAATACATTGTTTGTATGTTTATAGGGACTCGTGGACAACATCACCGGAGCCTTCATCATCTCCCGCCGACCGACCAGCTGGGCTTTCGTCCGCGCCTAGCTTTAAGCAGGTCAAAGTTACCCAGCTTTTGCTGAGGTAGTGCGTTTTAAAGCTCATTTTTCAATCATCGTCATCGGAGCCTGCATCATCAACATCAACATCTACACCTGGAGGGCTCAAAAACCCTCCGGCAACAGATTCATCAGGACCGACGCCCGCTGCCAGTAACTACGATGTAAGAAAATTTATTTTATTCATAAAAGAAATAATCAGAATTTTATTTCAATATTTAAGTTCTGCTTATCTAAAAAAACAATGTTTAAACTATTTATGTGTTTATTTTGATTGTTTCTAATTTTGTTTTGTGTGTTTACAGATACAGTTGCAGCAGCGATGAAGCCGCACCCCTACTTCAGGTTTTGCAGAGAGTTTTCCTGGAGGGTTGAGGGAGGAATTTCCGGGGGTGAGGTCAGCCTTCTCTCTCTTGTCAATGCAGGGGACTGATCCAGGCTTTACATTTCAAATAGAAATGTTCTATATACAAACATCAAAATGTATATACCTAAATCTTCAACTTCGTTAACACAATAAAATAAACTTCCAAGCAATAAATATTTGTTTTAATTTCTAACAGGTAATCCCTTTTTATCCTGATGTATTCCAGATATAAAATTGATAAATAAATTATGTTCAAGATAATATTTTGTTTATTTTATAAACACATATACTAATTTTTGTATTATAATTTTATGATTAAAAAATATTACAAGTTACAAATTGAGTATGTTTTTCAATAAACATATATTACAATTTAAAAATAGTTATTTTAAACTTACTTCTAAGTACAACAATGGCAAAGGTAATAATCGTAAGAATATTGGTTCTGCTTTTAAAAATAATGTTTGATTTATTATTCCTTGTTTCAAATGTTTATAGAACCATCACCACTCTGGATTCATCATGGACCTTTATTGCAACGTGGACAACATCACCAGAGCAATCACCATCTCCTGAAATATCCCGGACCCTTGCAGCAGTCTCTGCTGCACCGACATCGAACCCCAAGTCCGCTGCTAGCAACATCAGCGTAAGTAAATTAATTTTAAAGTGTAAAATAAATATTTAAAATGTGTTTGAATAATAACTTAGTTGCTCCTAATTTTATTTTGTGTTTCTAGGTTCGTTGCAGCAGCGAGGAGGCCGCTCTGGCAGGTCTAGGTCTTTCGAAGGGTTTCCTCCGGATGGGGTGAATACCCAGGGAGAGGTTCGACTTCTGCCCGTCATATGACAGTCGCAGAGCTCGATAGGTGATATATAATAATATTAACTATTCCTATTAATTGTTTATAAATCTCTATAAATATTGTTTTAATAAATAAATGTTTCACAGTAAACGCTGGGCTAGTTTTCATGCAACAGCTGTTTTTATAAGTGTTGTGACTATTTCAAATGTAATTTAAACTGTATTAAATTATTTATTGATATTTGTTGTCTGTTATTCAGGTTCCAAGGAATGTTTACGCAGGCCAGAGGCTCCCTCAGCTTCTGCCGCAGACCTAAGAGTCATCTTCTGCGTGTCGGAAGAAATCTGCTGGTGTTTCTTCACCAAGAAGCTTCGTGAGTCCAGCATCTTCACCCCTGGATAAATGTGTTCATTTATATATTAATAAATAAATGTATTTGTATTTTTAAATAATTTAATAACAATACATATGTCTGTAAAATAATAAATGATAAAATAAATAATTATTTTCAAAATGACGTTTTTTTAATTAAAATCTACCCCATGATCTAATAAATTAAAAAGTAATAAGGGTTTTTTTCGAGAAAAGGGCGTTTAACTATTTATTCGATTTCATAAATTTTGATACTAGTCCCGCCATCTCTTATTTGATTTCAGAACTACAGGTTCCTAAACTGTAAAAATTTTGCGTTCATAATATATAAATTTTTTTTCGTATTATTTATTCGTTGGGTCATAATATATAAATTTTTTTGTGTTTGAACTTTAGCAAAAATCGAAGTTCGTACCAGGGCAGCAAAGATTGGAAGAGCACTCTTTTTAGCTAACAAGTCAATCCTATAAAAAATATTTCTCAGCGTGGTATCTATCAAAATGGAGTGATTTGTGCAGTTTAGGAACCTGTAGTTCTAAAATAAAATAAGAGATGGCAGCACTAGGATCAAAATTAACAAAATACATTTTTATTTTAAAAATCCGAATTTCACCCCTAGATTTTATATCTAATGTATATTTTTTTGGTATAAATGAAAGAAATAAATCATTTATTTAAATTTTTATTACACAAAAATGCACATGACTACAATATGGTAACATTAGATCTTGAACAAATTACTTAATGACAATTTTATAATCAAACCCACAACCATAAAATTACAAACAATCATTATCACATCTGGTTCAAGTTGATAAAAAATATTTACATATTTATATTGGACCTTAGGAATTAATTAAAATATTTACAAACACAAATAAATAATAGAATGTCAACTAAGTTTAATAGTGTAATGGTAACTGATGAATGTATACAGAGTGGAACAAAAAACGCGGGTGGAAAATTAGTTTTTTCGCTTGTATTGCTTTGTAAATTATTTTAGAGGAAAATGTTTCAAATAAATGTTTTAGAGCAGGATATTCTACATGGAAATTGACCAACAAAATTAATTTGCTATGGGTTGTTTCTGTAGTATTTAAATATGAACTCTGTAACAACTCAAAGTAAATTAATTTCCATGTAGAATTTCCTGCTCTAAAACATTTATTTGAAACATTTTCGTCTAAAATAATGTACAAAGCAATGCAGGCTTGTATTGTTCCACCGTGTAGAGATATAAATAAATAGCACTAGAATTGTGTTAAGGGTGTGGTGTGGTTAAAAGGTCTCCTTGCGGAAGCTGAAGCCGTACTGGTCGCACTTGAAGCGGAGGATGCGGGCGAGCTGCGGGGGCCCGCAGTAGAACACGGTGACTTTGCCCTTGCGCTGCGCCTGCAGCTGCTTGAACACCTTGTCCCAGTTGGGGCGACCGGCGTTTGTGCGGGTCTTCAGGCCCGTGATCAGGTCGCGTTTTTCCTGGAAACAAGACATTTCAATATTTATGAGGGAAATACATAACATAATGTTTTTTTTTATTTCTATACATAGGGACACATACATACATAAAATCACGCTATATCCCACTCAGTGGGGGTAGTATGAACCCAGGACCAACAATTAATCTCCTCCAAACATTCCACCACTTTCGCCTCGTCCACATTCATACATGCTTGTTTATTCATCACACTCGGAATATATCATCAATCAAACCCAACCACTTATTCCTCGGACGGCCACGCAATCGATCACTCTTAACATATTAATTTCACAACCTTTCATTCGACATTCAACTTACTTCCACTTTCTGAACAACATTGTTCTCAATCTCACACTCACCATACACCAATGTGGACACGATCACTCTCCTCTCAAATACCTCATTTCCACAGCAGTTATACGTCGTTCATGCTTCTTCATCCACACCCAATATTCAGAACCATACATCAATAGGTATTAACACACCATTATACACACTCAATCAAATGTACCCAGAGCACCCAATACCTTACACTCTACAAGCACCCACTTTAGAATTTTATTGAAACATTACAATCTGTCACTATATAAATCATTCTTTTCATACACCAATACTTAAAAAATGTAAAACAGTACAAAATGAAGACTAAACAGGTAAGAGAACAATTAAATATGAAGACAAACTAAAAAGGACATCATTGGAAAAGTCTCGAATATATATGTTAGGTAGTAATATTAAGAAAAGAAAGAGGAAAGCAGGAAAATTTTATTTAATAACGGATATAGAAAGACAAGGGAACTAGGTCAGAAAATGGCGAACGAAATTATACGGTGAACAATACATACATAACATCACGCTATATCCCACTCAATGGAGTAGAACGAACCCAGAAACACAGTCCACCAACAATCAATCTCCTCCAAACATTCCATTACTTTCGTCTTGTCCACTTTCATACAGGCTCGTCTGGAATCATTCGCTCACGCAATAAACCATCAATCATACCTAACCATTTATTCCTCAGATGACCAAGAAATCGTTCACCTTTAACCCCACCCATATACATTTTAGTTTCACCAAATTTTCATTCAACATTCGCTTAACATGTCCAAATCACCTCAACTGATCCACTCTCACTTTCTCAACAACATTCTTCTCAATCTCAAATATACCATACACCAATGTATTACGGACACGATCACACTTCTGTCAAATAGCTCATTTCCACAGCAGTTACACGTCGTTCATGCTTCTTCATCCACACCCAACATTCAGAACTATACATCAATAGACACTAACACACCATTATAAACACTCAATCGAGCATCTCTAGATACATTCACATTTCATGTAACACAATCAACTAACAATCAATTTCTTCCAAACATTCCACCACTTTCGCCTCGTCCACATTCATACATCATTCCTTCACGCAACAAACCATCAATCATTCCCAACCAGTTATTCAGAACTATACATCAATGTAGACACTAACACATCATTATACACACTTAGATACATTCACATTTCAAGTATATGTTCCCAGAGCACCCAATACCTTTCACCCTGCAGACACCCGCCTTTCAATCTCCCCGATCAATACAAATTTTTTAAACGAAATATTACAATTAGTCACCAAATCATTTTTCTCAAACACCAACACTTCTTTACGTATTTATCAACATTCAATAACAGTTCCTACTGTTTTTATGCTCACAATCAATCATTTCAATTACTCTGTAATTTCACCCAATACAATATCCGCATAAGTTAAGACAGCATGCAGAGAAATTTAGAAGGATACTATTGGAAAAGTCTTGTATATGATAGTTGGGTTGGGTAGAAATATTTAAAAAAAAAAGACAAAAAGTAGGAAAATTTTATTCAACGATGAATATAGGAAGACGAAGAAACTAGCTCAAAGTATGACGTACGAAATTATATGAAGAGATTATTAATTGATTTTTAAAATAAAGTCAAAATATTTGACAAGAAAACATGACATATATGTTTGTCATTTTGTTTGTTTCCATGACGAGTACTACTAAATATTAATTTTGTTGATTTTTATATTCAATTTCTGCAGTTACAAATCATAGTAAATGAATTTTGTTTATTGATTTCCATGCAGAATTTTAAGCGCTTCAAATCTGTTTATAATAAAAGAAAATTGCTAGTAAGATTTAGAAAAGACAAGGAAGAAAAAATAAATAATTCCTAACCTTCTCATGAAGCAGATCCAGGGCGAGTTGGAGGCCGACCGCCTTCATATCCGTCTTCTGCAGCGCACTGGTGATGTACATGTGCATGTCGAGGAAGCGCTCCATGGCGCCGCCGAGCTCCGCCTGCTCGATCTCCAGCTGCGACAGCAGGCTGACGAACCACTCGAACGAGCGCTGGTCGCGGTTGATCCAGAAGAAGTCGACCTTGCGCAGGTGCATGACGGCGGGCGGGATGCTGGAGGCCCAGGCGAAGCCGCAGCGCGGGCACGCGTGCCGCGCCTTCCAGTAGCGGTGCATGATGGACTGCAGGATGGACGCGAACGGCGTGACGCCGATGCCCGTGGCGATGAGCACGGCGTGCTGCGCGCGGAAGATGTGCGAGGACGGCGCGCCGTACGGCCCGTCCAGGTAGATCTAAGAGGGGTAAGTGAAATTAGATAGTTTGTTGTAAGTTATAGTGAGTTCTTTTATGTTTATGGCGTGCAATCAACGATAAAATATTGGTTAAAAATACTTGCATAGTCACCATTAGGAACTCAAGAACTATATTCATATTTTTCTATAACACTGTTTTGGAAACTAGGCATTCCACAACCAAAAATTGTTATGGAATCACTAACATTCCATACGCTACGTATGGAATATTTCCGACGAATCAGAGCCGCGATATATGAAGGATCTTGATTCAGTTACTATGGTTATGTTTTTTTTTTAATTTAATTTCATTTGAGTTTGACGTTTCCTACAGTTTTGTATTTGTATTTTTTGTATAATCTCCAAAATCTAGTTATAGAAAGTATAGTCTACAACATGTAACGGAATGGCCTATCCCACGCTCGCAAACCGTAGCCCTCGCCTTTGGCTCGGACTACAAACTTTTTGCTCGCGTGGAATATGTGCCATTCCAATACTTGTTATAGAAAATACTATTCTATTTCGCCATGTTTAAAATGAACGCGAATCCCTCTAGTGAAAAAATGTTGAGCTATTATAAATGCTTGGATCCACTGAAATGTAGTAATACTGGAACGCACACTTGTAGTCCATTACGAAAGCGAAAACGAATTTTTAGTGAATTAAAACAATCGAATGTCAAAATTCCAACCATAACAACATTGATTTTTCGAGGTATATCCACTAAGTTCTCAACTTCTTCCCTACTCCGCTATGTCATTGTAAGTTTATTATTAATTAAACCCTTGTAACATCAAAAACATAAACTCAACATTTGAAAGGCACTCGTCACTTCTCTCAGTTGGTAGTACTGTAAAAGCTGTAATTTTTTTTAGGAATTTTTAACAGAAATTACTCCCTTAAACAATTCGACTTATCTATCTCGCTTACACTTACGTAATTGTGCGAATGAAAAAACACAAGTCACTTGAAAAGAAAAACTTTGTCATATAATGCCCGCTTAACCCTTGTAGAAGTGTTGCTATGCGTTTGTTAAATGTAAAAGACAGATAGCCCTCAACTAGTTGTCTCCCTCGGCTCGCGTTTTCTACGTCAGGGAGCGTTTCAGTATTGTTATATTTCAGTAGTTGAATCATTATTTTATGTACAAATTATAAACTGTAATTATAATATATTTCAGTTTCACTTGGAATCAATTATATTTATAAAAAAATTTATATAACATAATTTTAATAAATACTTTTATCAATCTAAATTTGTTGTTTATTATAGCAAAGAGTAGTAGTTTATATATCAAGGGAGTAAAGTTCATTATTATTTATCAAAACCAAAGATTGAATCCTAAGAATGTAGAATGAGGATTGTAGTCGCTTGAGGAAAATAATGACGAACTTTATTCCCTTGATATATCAACTACTACTCTGCTATAATAAACAACAAAACCTAGATTGATAAAAACATTAAAATACAATAATACTGGAACGCTCACTAACATTGAAAATGCAAGTCAAGAGCTAATTGAGGGCTATCTGTCTTTGTTGTACTATTATATATAGCAACCGTTCTACAAAGTGTTAAAGAAAGAAGTGCGGGCCACGATATCTATTTATTTCAAGCTCGTTTTTCGTTTTCGTAAAATACTACAAATGCGTGTTCCACTATTATTATATTTCAGTGGATATAAATGTAAGTTAATAATGAAATGTATATTCTTAAATCACGTCAGATTTTTCTGAACCATTTTCCAGGTTTCTGATGTTGAGAAAATACGATATAATAAATATATTTTCTTTGATGTCTTTTCATTTCTGTTCAAAACATTTTTGTATATCCTACACCCATTTAACATGTTTAAAAATACCTATTTCTGTAGTTCTATAGTTCTTGAGATCTCAATGGCGAAGCTTGTAAAAACAACAACCATCTTAAAGAACTAAATAATTTGGAATATGTTAGTGTAAAAATACCGATGAGTGCGAATTGTAGAATGTGTAAAATAACATGTAGACATTTATATTTTAGTCCGATGAAAACACAGCACAGAATGCGATTACACCTAAATGACATGACTCTGCAATGAAATACACTCAACACCAACTTCACCTCAGTGCCGCTGCCGAGCAGTCGCTCCAGGGAAAACAGCGACTCGTCCAAGTCATCCCCCATCAAGATGGACCGGTCTTCAGGGATGGGCTGTTTATAATTGGTTTGCAAGTTGTTCAACGTGTCATAAACAGTGTGCTAGGTATAAATTGTGTGTTTGTTACCTCTAGAGGCTTCCCGACTGGATAGTTGACGGGTTTGAGTCCTGGCGAGGGGGTGGTGTCTGCTGGGGGCGCTACGCGACCTTCCTCTGCGGAGCGCTCTGGGCTGGCGAAGCTCCCCGCGCTCGCCTGACGACCTGAAATATATGCAACGTTTTTTCAACTCTTAACTCAATTATTTATTGAGATAAACTTGATGAATGCTTTGCTACCAATTTAAACAGCTTGGAAATTGTAGTTGTGAAAATATACTGAATAAATTGAATTAATTTTTGACAGATTTTTACTTTCTAATACTTTGCATAAGGAAGTATTGGAATCACGAAAAAAATCTCTGACGAGATTTTTGCGGAAATACATATTTTGACGTCCACTGAATCTGTTACGACCAATTTGTCAATGATGTCTGTGTGTGAGGATGGATGGATGGATGTCCGTGTGCGCAATATCTCAATAACGAGACAAGATATGTGAACGAAACTTGGAATTTATAAGTTTCTTGAATATAGGAAGAGCTAAGTTGATTTTGAATGAAATTGAAAAACTTGAAGAGAAAGTTTACTGGACACACAAAACAATAAATTCCATTTTTTTCAAAAACAGAATCAACTGTGAGAAAAAGTTTCAATTGAAAGATGTTAGCAAAAATATTTGGAATATAAAATATTATTTGCACTTTTCTTGTACATGCTTCTAGTTTTGAGAAAAACTAAATTATTTATTTAAGAATATATTTCAATAATCTTAGTTACTGTGCGAAAAAAACAAACATTTTTAAGTGCCAAAAATATGTCTTGTGAAACATTATAAAAGTAATATTTATATGATTAGTTAGAAAGTTTTAAGGATTAGATATTAATTGATTTCTATTTAAAAATAATTTGATAGTTACAATGAGAACAAAAAATTAAACAAGTTTAACATATATATCAAATAATTGTCAAAATAAAGGTATACGCAACAAACAAGTCATACGTGTTTAGTTGGTTTTATTTGTATAAGAAAGTAGTGTGGTGCCCACACCAGAAATAATAAATAAGATTGAGAAAGAAACTGTAGATTTTTTTCTAATTTATCGAACTCTCGAATTAAAAAAAGTAGGTGTGTTTTAGGATTGAATTATAACAATACTGGAACACTCACTGACATTGAAAATGCGAGCAGAGAAAGGCAACTAGTTAAAGGCTAGTTGTCTTTGTTGTATTATATTTGACACTATGATATTGACATGAAAAATTTGGTAGTTTCGGTGTATACTTTATCTGTTGTTTCATTGCCAAGTTGTTTATTAGTTTTACTTTATCGAACTTGTCTATAAAAAGTCACTTTATAACCGATGAATTATTTCATAAACAAGTGATTACATAGGCGCCGACTGTTCGGGTGCTCCGGGGCTGGAGCCCCCGGCCAGTATTTTGGTTGGGGGCTGAGCCCCCGGCCAATAATATAGACTGCTAATAAGAACAACCGATTAAGAGTGATAAACAAGCAGTTGACTAACTTTATTTTACGCTGTTAAGCGTTCCTAAATTATTTCAGAGATATAAGCTTCAAATACAGAATTAAATATTCTACCACTTCTATTTCAAATATTTTTCTTAATAATCATGTAAGAAGGTTTGACAGCTAAAAAACACAGATAGTCAACTGCTAGTTAGTCGCCCTCAATCAGCGTTCTTACTAGCGATCATTGTGTTGTGTTTCAGAAGTTTCAGCGACCCTTACATTTTTAGTTCTTGAACAAAAATACTAAGCGCCTTTAATTGGCTGCAAGGTAGATGTATCCCGTTAAACTAAAATAAGAGATGTTTAAAATATTTATTTTACAAATAAAAACTAATCATTAGTAATCAAAGTATCAAAAATACTCAAATATATTAATCGGAAATTTAAATATTACGTGAATGTCATTCATTTTACTTGTATAACGAAACTTTTCGTGAACTAATTTAAGGAAGAAAAAGAAAATATTTGTTATATTAAAAATGTTTTTCTTTTTCCATATTTTATTAATAGTACCTACATCAGAAACAATGAGTATGAATAAGTATAATCATATTATACTATACTAAAATTAACTAAATTTCTAACAAGTTGTCGAGGACTAGTTTTTGTGTGATTTAAAGCTATGGTAGTAACCCTATTTGGTGAGCCCCCGGCCAAAATTTCCGAAGTCGGCGCCTATGAGTGATTATAATAGTTGAAAAACATTTTTTTGAAATGAAACAATGCAAAGAGAAAGTGTGTATTGTACGAATCTTAATTGCGTAATTCATTGAAGACAAAATTGAGTAAAACATTGAAACAATTTCAATTTATTTTTGTGATTAATTAAAGTGGAAAAAGTAATATTTCTTACCGACAGATCCCAGCGACGAAGACGAGTTCCGCTGCTCGCAGTTCTCCAGACTGGGCGTCTTGAAAGCAATAATAGTCGGCTTGTGTCTCATATACCTGAAGCTCTGTGCCAGCGACTTATTCTGCGGGCTAAGATACGCCAACCCCAAGGACTGAAGCCTGGCCCTCCGAATCTGACACTCATCAAAACTCTTCTCCGACTCAGACCTCATATACTCCCTCAACCTGCAACACCCAAACCACCTAACACGTCTACCACCACAACAACACCACCATCAACTTACACCAGGAGTCGCTCGCGTTTCTTGGCTTTCGTCTGTATGTCCGGCATGGACAGCGACTTCTCCAGGGGGACCTTCTGGTGGAACAGCAGCATCTGCAGCCGCTTCTCCGGCGACATGGACTTGGGTATGGGCGGGTAGTTGAGGGTGTCGTTGCTGCAGCTGGCGCGGTTGTTGATCTCGCCGTCGGAGGCGGAGACGTGCGGGACGGTTTCAGAGGCGAAGCGGTCGTGGGAGTAGCGGACGAGCTGCGCGTCGCCTTTGGATCTGGTGGGGTCTCGGTTGGAGAATTTGCGTTTGAGGGAGGCTTGGAGGCGGCGTAAGGTGGTGGAGTCGGCGGTGATGGTTGGGGTTTGGGGTTTTTTGTCGGGGGTGTTGGGGAGCAGGGGAGGGATTTCGCCGTTGTGGAGTTTTTCTTGTTCGCGTTCGAAGTAGTTGTATAGGCGGTTTGTCCATTCGCCCACTGCGCGGATGTGGAGCCACATGTAGTCTATACAATTCAAAATATATAAGTTTTTTTTGTCAAAGAAATATCATTTTGTAAGTCCGCTACTAAACTAATGACAATGGCTGGTACCACGAGATCTGTTTTTGGGTGTTTCAGGCTCGATTTTAGCGCTGTACAATGCTCTAAAATTATTTTATAAAAAAATACTTCAAATAAAAGTGGTACATAATACATTTCTCCGTAACTTCTATTTGAAACATTTTTTTATAAAATAATTTTAGAACATTGTACAGCGCTAAAACCGAGCATAAAACACTGCTTTTAAAACATCCAAAAACAGAGCTCGTGCTACCAGCCATTATTATTATTATTTTTTTTTTGTTCGGACGAAATCTGAGTTTTTTCCGATGTGTTTTCAAACCGCAAAGTGTATTAATCCGGTATTTTAGTGTCGTTGCTATACAGGGTGTTGACCGCGACCCCGGAACATAGGACTTTAACATGTAAAATCATACTTTCGTAATTTCCTGCTTAACAAATTATATTAGACAAAAAAGGTTCAAATAAAGATGAGAGATCATAAAATTCTACATCAGATTCAATAAACAGAATTAAATTTACATGCCCTATAACGCCAAAAATTAAATATGAAAATATTAAAAATTAGCTCAAAAATCGGGTTAGCCTTGGAAATGAAACAAAATTCAAAAAATAAATAGTCAATTATGCAATTTATAATAATAATTAATAAAAAATACAATTTTCATTTCCAATTGTACACAATTTTGTTTCATTTCCAAGGCTTACCCGATTTTTGAGCTAATTTTTAATATTTTCATATTTAATTTCTGGCGTTATAGGGCATGTAAATTTAATTCTGTTTATTGATTCTGATGTAGAATTTTATGGTCTTTCAACTTTATTTGAACCTTTTTTGTCTAATATAATTTGTTAAGCAGGAAATTACGAAAGTATGATTTTACATGTTAAAGTCCTATGTTCCGGGGTCGCGGTCAACACCCTGTATACGATAAGATAAATAACAGTACGAGAATATATTTTTTCTACGACCACTGAAAAATCTGCTCATTGTATGTTTGTTGTTGTGAATTTGTTTTGTGAGTATTTCAATACAGATCAGCTCATTTCAGTACAGGTGCCATTGCTAGGATACTTATTTAGAATTGTCAAATATTGGAATGGTGAAATTTATTATTAAAATTAAATTAATTTTGAAATAATATCGTGGTCGTAGAAAAAGTATAGTGTACAACTCGCATGGAATGTCCATTTCATACTCGTATGATTGGCAGCATGCTACAAACTTTCATACTCGTAGGAAATGAGTACCGTTTCATGCTTGTTGTACAATATACTATTCCGGACACTGGTAAAGTATTCTCGTACGATTTAGCCTTTCAAATAAATTTGACGCTTGTGAAAATAAATACCTAAACTTTGCAATATTTTTAAATCATGTTGGTTGTCTGACGTTTATAAATGAAATATAAATTAACTAATTATTGAATAGAAACCGATCAAAAAAAAAAAAAAATAGTATGTTTATCTCAATCGTCCGGGAATGTATCACTTTTCTTACTAAACACACAATATACTATTTTCATCCATTGGTTCTCAAAATACAGGGTGTTTCATAACTTCAGGTACATACGTTAATGGTATAAGTTATTTGATATACTGATTACAAATCAAAAAAAAAATTTTTTAATCGCAGAATTATTTTCCATGTTTCCCAGTCCAAAATTTTTCGTTACCACTGCCACTGGGTGGATGATTATGTTAATAATTATCGTTTCATCAAAAATAATTAAATTTTGTTTGTTTATTTTACTAGAATTATGTAATTTAAATTGTTGATTACCTACTTTATTGTTTGTGTTTAATAGAAAAGCGAATCCAGTGCAGTACTATAAAAAATGTTTTAGGTAAACAACCCTTTTAAAAAAATTCTTTTAGATTTGTAATCAGCATATCAAACAACATGTACCATTAACGTATGTACTCGAAGTTATGAAACACCCCGTGTACATACAAAAAAGATATAGTAATTATAAAACATAAACAAGTTTGATTGATTTGTGATTGACAAGGCCTAAAATCTCCTAGAATTACCTAAAAAATGTTCTAATACGTCAAAAAATTGACCTATTGTAATAAAAAAATTGATTAAATGTCGTATTACAAACAACATTAAATTAAATACAAATAAAATTGACATTAATTTTATTGAACTCGCATAAAAATAAATAATTTTTGAATGTTTAATTCAAGGTTTCCCTCAATTAATTATTGTTTAATGTTAATACAAACAAATTTTATGAAAAATTTTGGTAAATTAGCAGTGAAATTAAATTAAATTTAACATAACTTCCCAAAATTTTAATTTATAAACGGTACAAAATAAATATATACAAAAAAATAATTGAAATAAAAATGATTACCTTCCTGTTCCGGTGCGCTGCTAACAGTAAACGGATGCCATTCATACTTCGCAATAGCCGGTATATTCACAAAAACATAGTCTCCTGGATGAAAATCAAAATGCAGAGGTCGCTTAATGACCAGATGCGTGACCTTGGACGGCAGTAAAAGCCCAGAACTAATATAAGTGTTCCCCCGTTCACTCCGCATCCACGCAAGCCGCAGACCACGCTCCACCAGGTACAGAACCCCTGGACCGATGAACCACTTCCAGAAGTTGGGACCGTGGAAAATTAGAAGCACCCAGAATGGTATATACAGCAGATGAGTCCAGTAGAATATCTGAGAAATGATTTACTAACAATCTGGAAAAGTGTTAAATGAAGAAACATACCTCGAAGCAACCTCCTCGACGGACAAAAGCCTGAGAGCATACTACCATGATGAGTAAGATTAATGCTAGTGCGCATCCTGTTGGGTTGGCAACACCGGGCACCAGCCCGAAATGTCCCGGACGTGACGTCAGTAACCATTCGGCTAAAGTGAAGTTGTCGCTGTTTATTGTTGGGTGGTTTACTACCACTACACCTGCGTACAACACAAAATATGTCAATTCAAAACGTGGAAATTAGGTGCCAATACTTCTACAATATCAATAATAAAATACAAGAGAAGTGCAAAGAATTTAGAATAGAAAAGGTGTGCGAGAGAGAAGCACAGAAAAACCTTTTTTCATTTTATTTTTTCTATTAGTTTGAGTAAAATTATAATTACAGAAACTATTTTTAATATTAAAAGGCATTTAGTTATTAAGATACGATTTTTTTAAATTGGTATCCCATTTCAAATTTTTCGCTTCTTGACGTCATCTTGTAATTCTACGAAACACGCTCTTGCGGAGAGCGAGGAACTACACCAACTGTCAAATTGACTGTTATCAGTCATTGTTATTTACTGAGAGGTTTTTACAAATATATTAGCTGGACAAAATAATATAACAAATATAATAAACATAAGTTTGATTTTAAAATCGTTGTTAACTGCAACATATGACTTGAGATGACAGGTGTGATAATGAGACTACCAACATTACCGACAAGCGACAAGATATAGTACATCAAAGCATTTTTATTTTAACACGTCCTAAACTCTTTGACTAAAAACGTTATAATTAACGAATACCTAATTTAATTTGTCGGAGTGTTCATTTTAATAATAATAAGTAATTAGTACAACCCTGAAAAGCAAGTTTTTATTTGTTATCAAGACCTCTTTTGCCTTGCCATGCTACATATTCTATTACAAGATGACGTCACGATTTTGCAATCGCGAAACTTCATACAGGAAATTATGGATGAAAAGTTAAAAAATTATAAGAAATATTGAATAATATGTGACTAAAATGAACTAAATTTTTATAATTTTTAAAAAAACACAACTTTTTTAAGTTTATGATCCCATTGCTACTCAAACTAAAATAATGAATAATATTTTATAAACTTGTATGATATGTTTTGCGACGTTAAGAACTTACTGAAGTTGAGGAGGTGCATGACGGTGTGTAGGAGGCTGAAGAGGGCGATGAGCATGCCGGTGACCTTGTGGAGGTAGATGTGGTGGTCCAGAGGCAACACAGAGCTGAAGCCTCTGGTCCGGAGGAACGTGATGCTTTGACGAAGCATTAGAACCAGGACGAACATACAGTTGAAGTTTAAACATTGACCTGCCAATGATATTCATTTATAACGTACGGAAAAGATTCAATGTGAAAGAATATTTATTTTCTACGACCACTTAGACATTTGCTCATTGTATGTTTGTTGTTGCTAGAGATATGAGGTACATTGCAAGCATCGTGCGCAATGAATTTGTTTTGTGAGTATTTCAATACCAGTTATTTCATTCCAGTACAAGTGCTATTGCTAAGATACTTATTTAGAATTGGCAAATATTGGAATGGTGAAAGCGGGATAAATTTATTATTAAAATTAAATTAATTTTAAAATATTGTGGTCGTAGAAAAAATATAGTGTACAACTCGCATGGAATGTCCATTTAATACTTGTAGGAAATGAGTACCATTTCATGCCCGTTGTACAATATACTATTTCCTGAATACCGATATTTGACAGTGGTATATGCTTCAAATTTTTCTAAATTAAAATATGAATCGAAGTAGTTACCAAGGTGTTGTGTGTTATTATTATTGTTATAAATAGAAAATTACTTATTAGTGACTTTTCTCAAAATTATACCCACTAGTGGAATCTGTTACTTTTCTTGTTTAAAATCGCCATTGTTATAGAACATTTATTGAGAGGTGTTTGATAATAGTATATTCTACAACAAATAATGGAATGGCACATATTCCACACGAGCAAAAAGTTTGCGAGTGTGGGGTATACCATTTCGTTACATGTTGTAGACTATACTTTCTATAACAAGATTTTGGAAATTATACAAAAAATACAAATATAAAACTGTTGTAAACGTCAAACTCAAATAAATGAAATTAAAACAACAGACGTAACCATAGTAACCGAACTAAGATACTTCATATATCGTGATGATTCGTCGAAATTATTCCATACGCGGCGTATGGAATGTTAGTTATTCCAATACAATTTTTAGTTGTAGAATGTTTAGTTTCCAAAACCGTGTTATAGAAAATTCTTTACAATTGGTGGAAAATTATAAGTCCTTAAAAATGATTGGATCATTTTTGACAGGAGGTGACATATGAGTAGAATTGTCAGCAGTTTTCAATAGGTGGGCGTTGAAGTAAATGAATTTTAATTTACTGTAACTTTTTGGTTATCGGGTTTTTGTCACAAATCAATCTTTTCCATACGTTATGAAACATTCTGTATTATAGATTACATTATCCAATTTAAAAATGGTGTTTTTCGCACTACTCCACATTTAACTTGAGCATACTATATTAATTTAGTTGGATTGAATGACAAGGCGCTAAACAAAGTAGAGTATTACTGCGATTCACATGATGCTTAAATAATTTCGCGGTATATTTTTATATAATAAGTTTTCTCGACTATCTCTGAAGAAATAATTATTGATATTGGTATGTCTTTAACTGATTGATTTATAACTATCTGTCATTCCTAAATGAAATATACTAGCGTGGTAATTTGTATCTAATTTAATTAAAGACAATAAACTTATTATTAATGAAGCCAGAAACATTTTTAGAGCTATTTCGTTATTGAAATTGAATTTGAAGACAAGGGCTGGTACCACGATTCTGTTTTGGGTGTTTTATTTAGAGCTGTACAATATTCTAAAATTATTTTATAAATAAAATGCTTCAAATAAAAGTTACAGAGAAATATATTATCTACCACTTTTATTTGAAGTATTCTTTTATAAAATAATTTTAAAACATTGTACAACGCTAAAACCGAGCTTAATATATAATACATTGCTATTAAAACACCCAAAAACAGAGCTCGTGTTACCAGCCAATATAAATAAATATAATACCAGCAGTGATCATCCTATTGCAGCATAGAAACACAATAACATAAAACCAATTAAACGAATGAATAAAAATAAATATAAAAACTCACCGCAAGCTCTGGCGACGACAACATATCCATTACTCCCCAAGCCAGCGTACTGCACCGCGCGCGACACAAACAACCCCACATTCAGCGTTATAAACCCCACGAGAAACACCAAATACACATAATTGTTCTTGAGATACGGTCGCGTGAACTGATAGGGCCAGGGCAGCGCGCGGGTGCGCGCCTTGGGCTGCGGCGGCACCAGCCAGCGGTCGATGCTGATGGTGAGGTTCTCCAGCAGGCCGCCGTGCGACTCCAGCTGCCGCTTCAGCGCCTCGTAGGTGATGGCGCCGCGCCCGCCCAGGTCCGCGTCCTCGAACATCGCTGAGGTGAGCTCGGAGAGCTGTGAGTCGCTGAACTGCATGCCGTTTTCCTCCATGCAGGCGCGCATGACGTGCTGCAGTTCGCCCAGCTGGATGAGGCCGTCGCCTGAGAGGAAATGGTGACTTTGAAATGTTCAATTATTGGCTTCCCTAATTATTTTACATCAAACCATGCAAATAGTTTATTGCACATTTTTTGACACTAATATTTATCAGACAGATTCATAATAGTTATTTACATTTCAAGCAAAGTAAAACAGTTATCTTGCGTGTATTGTACAACATTTTACTTGTTACTCATTTGTAAATCAAACTAAAATTATAACCAAGTCCTGTCAGTTACACACAACTGTTCTGTCAAAAATTATTTAAAATGATTTTGCATAAGACTTGTAAACATTACTGTGGCAACGTGCATTGTTTACCTTGTTTCCTTGTTTACTAACTTGTAAAATATTTGCAATACAGCTGTCAATTAGTAACTTGTAAAGATTCATTTTCAAAGGTAATAGAGAGCTTGGATAAATAGTGTTTACAAGTGAGTAACAAGTAAAAGGAATTTATGATTGCTTGTAACTTTATTTTCCATGCATAGAATATAATTAATTAACTAAGTTTATAATCAAGATTGGTTAGCATAAAATTTGACACATTTTGATAATATAATTAATTTAGAAACGAAGTTACAGATGATACAAAAAAATTGAGTTAATGCTAACCTTTTTTATAAATCTGTCTGCATAATGTTACTCCACCACAAAGTGGAAAACTATCAGAAATGTTTATTGGTTATTAAAATCATCAAAAATGTACCAATTTAAAGTTATTGGTTGTATTTGTCATCTGCTGTCATCAGTGTTTGATTTCAAGTGTCTTCATTAAAAATGTATAGGTAATTTAAAAGACAGATATAGTGAAATGGTTTTATGTTCAAAATAATGCTCAACAAATAGATATTATTCAACACCTCTCAATAAATACTCTAATGTGGCGATTTTAAACAAGGAAAGTAACAGATTACCCACTAGTGGGTATAATTTTGAGGAAAATCACGTGAGTAATTTTTTATTTATAACAATAATAATAACACACAACACCTTGGTCACCACTTCGATTAACATTTTAATTAAAAAATTTAAAGCACATGTCACTATCAAATTCATTAATAAATTTTGCATTTATTAAGAGGTTTTGGATAAAACGTTATACTTTACACATGGGCAAAGTGGAATTACCCACTCGATAAAATTATCTTTCGTGCGTAATTCCTTACTTTCCAACATGTAAAGTAAATAACTATTTATGTATCAAGGCACTGAAGTTCAAAAAACCATGTGAGTGATAAAAAGGAACTTCAGTGCCGAGGTACATATTCAGTTTTATTTGAAATCTAAAAAACTGTAATAAAATTACAATACAGGTTAAGTTTATACAACTGTCAGTTGTCAATTGAAACTGCCAGTCAGTGTTGCCAACCTCGAACTGTGAAGTTATCGTAAATAACACTCAAAATTATGTGTTTTGTCCTCAATTTCGTCATCAGAATTAATTAGTGAATTATTCTTGCAAATTTTGTTTCATGTTACGTCCAAATGTACTATAGTACGTCAAAATTATCCTAATTGTACAATAATTATTTAACGGTTGCCAACACTGGGTCGTATAATGGGTTACTTTAGTGACGATTTCTGAGTACTTTAGTGCCGATTTCAAATAAAAAGTATTAAATATAATAAACTATTAATTAATATCTCATTTATATTGTTTCATGCACTGATGATTTTAGGAAAATTACCAATAAACATTTCCGATATATTCCGGTTTCAGGTACAGTAAAATTATAAATATTAAAGTATTACATAGTGCAATAAACTATTTAAAATTTTAATGTAAAATAATTAGAGAAGCTTGACAAAAAACTATATTCCTATGTAATTTTCGACGATAAATCCAAATCCAAGGTCAAAAAAATTAAACACCCCTATAATCTACCTCAACAGAGCAAAAATGACTTAACCCTTTACGAACAGTTTTAAATCTCAATAAATATGAAGTCAAGTATATAACGCATAAAACATAGAGAACACTATTTTTCATTGAAAATCACCCCCATGAACGGGAGAAAACTACCCCTCATACAACAGTAAACTTAAAAAATGTAGCAGTGATTACAGAAAAACTTACGATGCATAATTTTTTTTGGAAAGAGTGAGTAACTCCATTAGTTTCGATGCAATACTCAAAATCTACCCTCATAGAGTAGCGGAAACCACCCCTAAATTTACAAAGAAAATCAGGACAAAATCATATCAACGTAATGTTGAGAGGGCGTTTAGGGGTTGATTTTGGGGATGTACGATATTTTTTGTAGAACTGTGTAATAGAACATTTCAAAAATTGCATTGAAAATACCATATGTTGACATATCAAATTTTTTTGTTAGTACTTTTTTGAACAGTCTCACGAACGCACATCAGTTTGACGACCCACACTCGCGCAGTATATTTAAGGAATACGAAACAGTAGTTCGACTAACCCGCTGCGTATGTGTGTAAAGTAAGTGTAGGCTCTTAGGCTGATTCGTATTCACAAAACTATTTTATGATCGTTTAGTGTTTAAAATATTTTTGGGTTCGTAACTTGACGGCTGGGTAGGGTAAAAATGATATTTATACATTTAATATTTGGTTAAAATGTTACAACAAAAATAAAAAATCAGTACTTACCATCAATGTCATAGATTTTAAACAAGAATTTGATTTTATCATCTGGACTCTGTCCTGCAAACTGATGCATGGAATCCAGAAATTCTTGTAAGGAAATGGACCCGGAATTGTCTTTATCAAATATTTGAAATACTCGTTCTGTAAAGAATGGCTGTGGACCAATATTCATTTAGAAATTATTTCAAAGACGTGATAATTATCTCTTACATTTTTTGATATAACAATTTTCTGAAAATCCTCCCTTCGAATTTCTTTTTCGTTTCCTACTGTCTGTCTGAACAGTTGTTCTAGAGATTCCAAACTTTTTTTGTCAAATCCCGTACGAGGCCTTTATTAACAAATAATTACATTTAAATAACTGTAGAGACACCCTGTGTATGTAGCTACCTTGTGTTAGTAATATTTGATACGAACTCCATCACCTGTTCAGCAGATATGGTCCCAACGTTTTCTTGGTCCACCAATCGAAAAAGTTTATCAACAATCTAACAAAATACACAATCGTTTTTATGCTTTTAGTATTTTTTCAATATATTTGTTTCAAATAATAGATGTTTGATATGATTATTTAGAAAATAAAAAGTTTTTCCATTGTGTAAGAAATGAAGAAATAAGTTTTGTTCTAGATATAAAGCAAACGACTCTTGAAATTTTGATTTAAAACTCTCTTATTCTTAAATGATTAAATTTAGGTTTATATGTGATGCAGTCTTTTTTTTTCTGAATATTTCTTGAAGATATTTATGTTCTAAAATGCGTAGGGAAAAACGAACTATCCGCTTATTGAAAATATTAAGTTTGTATCTATAAGAAATGATATTTTTTATTTTTAATGTAACCTAGGGGTGACTTACGCCCTTGGCATGGAAGATCTGGTTGAATAGGTCAGGGGTAATAGGTCCCTCGCCGCACAAAACATACGCCACGCTTTCGATTTGCTCTGCAAAGTCGATGTGCTTCTCGTCGCTATTTAAACATTTCCAAAATAAATTTATTGTTAACAAAGATTGTTTAATTTGTATATGGATGTGTTGTTACGAAAGGCATTGAATAGAATGGATGGTGTACGAAATGGTGGACGTATAGTGTCTGCGTTAGCTTATGCGAATGTTGTTGTGTTGGGTGAAACTTAGAAGCAATTGAGCAGAATGATTGAAAGCATAAATGAAATATGGAAAGGTTTAAATCTGTTATTGAATGTTGATAAATGTAAAGTGTTGGTGTTTGAGAAGAATGATTTGGTGACTGATTGTAATGTTTCAGTGAATGGTGTGAGACTGGAACAAGCGAATGAATTTGTATATTTGGGTTGAGTATGTTTTCGTGGGATGGACATATTGACCGAGAGATTGAAAGGCGGGTGTCTGCAGGGTGCAAGGTATTGGATGCTCTGGGAACATTTCCTAGAAACGTGAATGCATCTAGAGATGCTCGATTGAGTGTATATAATGCCTACATTGATGTATGGTTCTGAATGCTGGGTGTGAATGAAGAAGCATGAACGACGTATACATACATACATACATAACATCATGCTATATTCCATTCAGTGGGGTAGCATGAACTCAGAAACACAGTCAACTAACAATCAATCATTTCTGTTCTGACACACCACTTTCATATATCATTCGTTCACTCAACAAACTAACAATCATACCCAATCACTTATTCCTCAGACGCCCGCGCAATCGTTCAATCTCACCCACAAACCTCTACAGACATTACTTTCACTAACCTTTCATTCTACATTCGTTCAAGATGTTCAAACCACCTCAACTGACTCACTCCCACTTTCTTAACAACATTCTTCTCAATCTCACACTCACCATAAACCAATGTGGACACGATCACTCTCCTCTCAAATAACTCATTTCCAACAGCAGTTATACGTCGTTCATGCATCTTCATCCACGCCCAACATCCACTAGGCACTAACACACCATTATACACATAACTGCTGTAGAAATAAGGTATTTGAGAGTAGATTGATCGTGTCCAGAATACATTGGTGTATGATGGAGTGAAATTAGGAAAACTGTTGTTTAAAAAGTGGTAGTAAGTTGAATGGCGAATGAAAGGTTGGTGAAACTAATATATTGAGGGTGAACTATTATGTGGGCGTCCGAGGAATAACTGGTTTAGTATAGTTGATGATTTGTTGCGTGAACAAATGATATATGAATGTAGACGAAACGAAAGTGGTGTGTCAAGATAAAAATGTTTGTTTGTTACTTGATTGTGTTTCAGTGTTCGTGTTACCTCACTGAATGGGATATAGACGTAATGTTAACTTACGAGAGTCGTTCCTTGAGGAACTCCACCCAGGCGTCCTGGTGCAGCTGGCCGTCTTGATCCTGGTCGAACAGCTTGAACAGCTGCTCCAGGAATTCCTGCAACCAACAAACACCATCACATCACATCACTTGCTGTTTACGATTATTGTACAAGTGTAATTATGTAGGGACGTAGTCTCGTTAGCGTTACGTTTAATAACTTGCACCTCTTGTGTATTATATTGTGGCCGGTGCATGTTTACAGCCTGGGATGTTTATGAAAAGTGCAGCAGCAAGTGCGAACAGCTGTTGTGCTGAAATGTATTTTATGTGTGAACTTATTTATTTAGCTGTAGTTAGTATTTATTGGTTGTAGCGTAGAGTAACTAGAAGTTAGAAAACTAAAATGTTGTAGTACCTACTACCAGTTGCTTTTTTGCATGATCGTACTAAATAATTTCTTATGGGTATGTTATTAAATTATATTTATATCAAACATATTTAGTTTCAAAAGAAAACAATCTGTACAATAGTTATTTGTTATTTATGTATCAAGGCACTGAAGTTGAAATTTTTATCACGGATATGGAATTTAGTTGGTGAGGCCCGTAGGGCCGAGGAAAATAACCCATGTGAGTGATAAAAAGGAACTTCAGTGCCGAGGTACATATTAAGTTTTATTTTAAATCTAAAATTCGAAAAAAGTGTAAAAAAATTACAATATAGGTTAAGTTTATACATCTGTCAGTTGTCAATTGAAACTGACAGTCAGTGTTGCCAACCTCGAACAGTGAAGTTATCGTAAATAACACTCAAAATTATGTGTTTTGTCCTCAATTTCGTCATCGGAATTAATTAGTTAATTCTTCTTGCATATTTTGTTTCATGTTCCGTCCAAATTTACTATAGTACGATAATATATCTGCCAAAATTATCTTAATTGTACAATAATTATTTAACAGTTGCCAACACTGGGTTGCTCAAAATCGTCGTATAATGGGTTACTTTAGTGACGATTTTTGAGCACTTTAGTGCCGATTTTAAATAAAATAATTTTAATTTGATTAATATATGGTGAAATATTAACATTTAGTGGGTAACTAAATGGGCCTTATTGAATGCATTTTTAAATTCTGAACAACTTTTGTATTTACAATTTTGTTGTAAAGTAAATAGGTAACAATTTATCAAAAATAAATATTTCCACATTACAAATGTACACCTGGTATGTGTGCAAAAGGTAAAAAGATGTAGGTTTAATTAATCTGAATTAATTATGAAAATAAAAATATCTAATTTATTTATGTTTATTTTTAAATCGATAAAAGAAAACGTGTCCATCAACATCCAAAATGAATCTATAATATATTCAGAATTTATAATAACAAAACGTTATTATCATATTTTGATAGAAATTAATAAATTACAATGTTTATCTTAAAGCCGCTGATAAAACTCTCTAAAATGGTTTGAAGAGTCGGTTGTCTTCTAGAACCAGTGTCGTCGACATGACAAATATTATTTGGCATAAACCTTTTCATTCATCTTTCGTCATCTCTATTTGTGATATATCTTTTCGGCCACGATAATTCAAAATGAAATGAAGCTTTTAATGTCAAATTTCAAATTTAGATTTCAAATGTTCATGTTACTAGCTGACTAGATTTTTGCAGTAATGCATTAACCGAAAGTGGAAGTTAACTTGAAAACCTATCAAGTTTTTTTTGGATACATCTTAGTAAATAATTGAGTTAAGAGTAAATTTTGTTATATTGAAAAAGATGTAGAATAATATTAGGTAGAATTTGTCTGTCAGAGTTTGTGAGTAACGACGCCACTGTTTTCGGCTCTTCATTCATCAGTAAAACCAACTTAACATAAATTACCGCGATCTACATAATAATCAAGGCGGCGGACGTTATCTGGCGTCGTATCAACTCAGTGTTAATGAGCAGCTTAATAACTAAAACTTCACTCGCGACTTTTTGCTTTTATCTACTTCTTAATTGGACCGCCAGGCCAAAACAAATGAACCAAGCACACAGCAGTGCTCTACATACGAAATACGAAACGTTCAAGGGTTGATATACAGGGAGTTACAGAAATAAGGACGTTAAATTTATCCAGTGATACAATTTGACTTGAGTTGTATTACTGGTTAAATATACATACATACGTTACTTTATATCCCACTCAGTGAGGTAGCACAAACCCAGAACCAACAATCAATCTCCTCCAAACATTCCACTACTTTCGCCTCGTTCACATTCATACATCATTCATTCACACAACAAATCATCAATCATACCTAACCATTTATTCCTCGGACGCCCACGCAATCGTTCACCCTCAATCTCACCCGCATATATTAGTTTCACCAACCTTTCATTCAACATTCACTCAAAATGTCCAAACCACCTCAACTGCCACTCTCTTAACAACATTCTTCTCAATCTCACACTCACCATACACCAATGTATTTCGGAAACGATCACTCTTTCTCAAATACCTTATTTTTTCAACAGTTATACGTCGTTCATGTTTCTTTATCCACACCCCACATTCAGAACCATACATCAATTGGTACTAACACACCATTATATAAATTCAATTGAGCATCTCTAGATACATTTATACCCTGCAGACACCCGCCTTTCAATCTCCCGGCCAATACTACCCAAATATACAAATTCATTTACTGAAACATTACAATCAGTCACCAAATCATTTTCTCAAACACTAACACTTTACTTATTTATGTAACCTCCTGTATAATAGTAAACACTAAATAAAATAACCTATAAAACTTAAATAATTTATTGTTAGGATTACTACTAAAAGTGAATAAATAAATAATTAAAGACGCGAGAACGTCGCTATGATTAATTAACATAAACAACGGATACATTTGTCGCCATTTATCATCGCCGTACTTCTTCAAATACCATCATTAGCGTTCTGCTAGCGCTGTACTAGCGGCGCACTAGCATTAGCTGATGTGTTCATTAGCAGATGAAAAAATATAGCACTGGACATTCTTGGAATATAATTAAAGAATATTATAATTTACACACTGTCATTTTAATCATTTAAATAACTTCAACATTTAATAACTGGCGTAATGTATGTTATACTAAATTATAATTAATTATAATTAAATTTTGTTGTCTTGTACAGTTTAACTTATATATTTATTTAGTGCATAATATTCCTATACATAGGAATTATCTCGGAATATTGTCAATTAGCTATTTTTATTTGTATAGAATGCATGTAATTATTTTCTAACAAATTACAACTTATTTAATTATGTACTGGCATTAGTTGCAATGTATACATGCCAGATTAGAAATTACGTAAATTATAATAACAATAATGAAATTAGTGCAGAAATGGTGTTCATTTTGTAAGAATTTTCAAAATAATTTATGAAATAAACAAATTATTAAAACATTATTCTTTTAAATATCTTATTGCTTTGATTAACTGCTAACATACCTACTCTACTAATGCATAGTTTATTTTATTAAAGTACTGCAAGTTTACTTATTCGAGCCCTTCCAAATGTATTCGTACAACCTGAAATATTTGTTATAATCAAATATAATTTTCATCTTTTCGAAATCGGTACTAAAGTACATGATATTGCTATGCGATTTTAGACAAAATAGTAGCTAAAGTTAAATTTTACACACTATTATGTCAAAATTTTACAGACTCTTATGTCAAACTTGAATTACATACACCGAAATAACAAACAAATTATTCTATAATACTATTGGTGAATTTATTAATTATTTAGCTTTGATAATAATTTATCGGATTTAATGTAGATCACTTGCAGAATACGTCTAAGTATATATAAAAAATAGTGACATTATAACCAAAGACAATTTGTCAGTATTTTTGTTATCACAGCCAACCCCGTCGCAACAGCTAGCTGACGTTTTACAAATACATAATGCTATTAATTTATGTTTTTAATTAAAATTCTAACCAGTTCAGAAAAAATATAATGCATTTTTTATTACTCATATGGTTTATTCGAAATAAAAATTTATACTTTAGTGCCTTGATATATAAATAACTATTTTTTCACGCTGTATACAAGTCTAAATTATTACGTCCTCTATGTATTGCAATGTACTCTTAGGTAAATGATAATTTTCTCGATAGATATTTATAAAATTTATTGTTTTAATGGGAATACAATACTTCTAATGAACTTCTACGAACCAAAATTAATTAATTTAGATTTATTACACGCTGAAAATATTATTTCTTTGCAAGCGGATGCGAAATAAGTATTTCGCAGCCGTAATACAGACCGCCAAATTAAATTTCGCGGTTGTTGTTATAGCAACGGGCGCGAAATCCAAAATGATTGTTTTTTACCTTATTTCGTAACAACGAACACGAAATACGATACAAAACAATCATTTTGACACTTGAGAATTGACAGTATTTTTTCAGAATTAATTGTTTTGTTTATCAAATGTCAAACCCCAAGCCACTTTCTATTTACAATAAAACTGTAATTTAGTCAACTAGTAATTAAGTATAGTTTTAAATTATTGTTACATATTCAATAATATAAATATGTATCATTGAAAAATAATTTCAATTTAGTTTTTTTTTTTTTTTATTGGTTTTATTTAGGAGAACTTCTACATCTAGGTAACTAGTTCCCCGGTACAGTGCTGTTACATTTAGTTTTCTAGTGATACATTATATTTTGTTTAGTGTGTTAGTGTCTATTAGGAACTGTATAATATTATTTTGTCTTGCTATGTTGTTTGCGAGGGCTTCTTTTAGGGTGTTTGGGATATTGTGTTTTGTTCGTTCTCTGGTGTATTTTCTACATTCTATGATTATGTGATGGACTGTTAGCGGTGTGTTGCAAATTTCGCATGTGGGTGGTGGTTTCTTTTCTATTAAGTGTACATGTGTAAGTAGTGTGTGTCCAATACGTAGTCTTGTTAATGTAATGTGTTGTTTTCTGTTTTCCATTGTGGTCCATGCTTGGGTCTCTTCTTTGATAGTCCTTAGTTTGTTGTTATGGGTTGTGTTCCATTTGTGTTGCCATTCTTCTTTTATTTTTCCTTTGATGGTTGTTCTTATGTCGTTGATCGGAATTGGTATTACTGTTACGGAGCTCTTCATGGTTGCATTTTTTGCAGCTTTGTCAGCTTTCTCGTTTTCGTCAATACCTTGGTGCGACGGGATCCATGAAATTGATGTCTTGATATTTTTTTGGGTAGCGGTTAGGTGTATGTTTTCCTGGATTTGTTGGATAGTTGTATTTTTGCTGTAGATATTCTTGATACTGTCTATGGCACTCAGCGAGTCGGTGTGGATGATGACTTCTTTGGCTGTTATGGTGTTTTCCTTTATATAGTTAGTGGCCTGTAATATTGCGAAGATTTCTGCTGTATAAACACTACATTGGTCCGGGAGGCGGTAGTCGAGAGTTTTGTCTTCTATTATAACGCTCGCTCCAGTTTTGTTGTTTTGTTTAGATCCGTCCGTGTAGATGTGTATAGAGTTGGTATAGTTTTGTTTTATTGTTTTGTGCATGTTTTTGTAGAGCTCAGAGGGAGTATGGTTTTTTGGATATGTTGTTAGGTTTAAGCTGTAGATTGGTTGTGTATGGGTCCACGGGGGAGTGGTATGGAATGTTTTTTGTTGTATATTGGGGATATTGGTTTGGAGATCGTTTAGGTAGGAGGTTATTGTTTGTTGGAGTGGGATGTCGTTTTTAACATGGTTGTTGTTTTCAAATATTTTGTTATGCGTGGGGTTGTTTGGGTTCCTGGTTAGTTTTAACACATAATTTAGTGTAAGAAGTTTTCTTCTTTGTGCTAGTGTTGTTTCTCCTGTTTCAATCAATATGCTGTTTATAGGGCTTGTTCTAAATGCTCCAGTGGCTAGTCTTAAGGCGGTGTTTTGTATTGTTTCTATACATTTCAGTTTTGTATGTCTAATGGTAGAGTATATTGTGGATGCGTAGTCAATTTTGGATCGTATTAATGCATGATATACATTTATAATTGTGTCTCTATTCGCTCCCCATTTCGTGTGGCTGATTGATTTTATTATGTTTAATCTTTGTATGCATTCTTTCTTTAGATTTTGTATCTGCGGTGTCCAGCTTAATTTGTTGTCGAATATAACTCCTAAGAATTTGATTTTATTTGTGTATTCTATATTGTGGTTATTTATTTTTAGGGTAGGGTGATCGTGAGCTTTTCGTAATTTACAGAAATGTATAGCATTTGTTTTTGTTTCTGAAAACTGAAATCCTGTTTTTTCTGTCCATTCTTCTAAATTTTTAATAGTTTCTTGTAGTTTTAATTTTATAGTGTTGATGTTCTTTCCACTGTAATAGATTACCAGGTCGTCCGCGAATAGGGATGTTTTGATTGATTGGGGTATATGTTTTGTTATTTCATTTATTGCTATTAGGAATAGCGTTACACTTATTATTTCTCCTTGTGGAAGTCCATTTTTTTGGGTTTTTTCTTGTGACAAGCATCCGTTTGTTTTGACCTGGAATGTTCTATTCTGTAGGAAGTTGGTTACGTAATGTATTATGTGACCATGTAGGTTATAGGATTTGAGCATGTTGATTATATAGTGTCTCCAGGTTGTATCGTATGCTTTATGTAGGTCGAGGCATACCGCTATAAGATGTTGCTTGTTTTTGAATGCTTTTTGTACCGAGGTCTCTAAATTTATTATTTGGTCGATGGTTGATCGTTCTTCTCTAAAACCGCTTTGTTCTTTTACCAGGATATTATTTGATTCAAGGTACCAGGTTAACCTTTTATTTACCATTTTTTGGAAGATTTTACTTAGGCAGTTGGAGAGGGATATTGGGCGGTAATTTGTTGGGTCGGTTTTGTTTTTATTAGGCTTTAGTACTGGTACTGTGATGACTTGTCTCCATGCATTTGGGTATGTTCGTTTTTCCCACATAAAGTTATATAGCTTTAGTAGATATAGAAGTGTTTTTTGAGGAAGGTGTTTGATCAGTTCGTATGGAATTCCATCCGGGCCCGCGCTGCTGTTTCTCTTTGTGCTTTGTAGTGCATTTTGTAGTTCATTGTATGTGAATGGATTATTTATAGGGTTATTTTGGGTATCATTGTCTGTTGTATATGTAGTTTCTATTTCGGTTTTATATTTAAGGAATTGTGGTTGGTATTGTTCATCTGATGAATTGTTTTCAAATGTTTGTGCTAATGTGTTGGCAATATCTTGATTGTTTGTAATGGTTTTTGATTGGTAGTGTAATGTTGTTGTTTGTTGTATTATTTTTCCTCCTTTCATTTTTCTAATTTTATTCCAAACTGTTTGTGGCGGCGTATTTGGGTTCATTTGTGAGACAAATTTTTTCCATGAGTCTTGTTTACTTTTTAGTATGGTTCTTCTCAGTACTGCCTGTGTTCTTTTAAGTTCTATTAAGTTGTCTTGTGTCTTATTTTTCCTGTATCGATATAATGCTTTTTTATTGCCTTTTGTGGCTTGCTTGCAGTCATTGTTCCACCATGGTACTGTTTTATTGTCTTGTTTTATTTTCTTTATGCCTATTGCTTTGTTTGCTGCGTGTGTTATATTTTCTACTAGTTCGTTAGTTAGACGGTCTATTGTATCTGTTTGATTGATCGGTTTTTCTATTTCTGTTAATTCAGAGAACAATTCCCAATCAGCTTTTTCTAATTTCCATTTGGAGTATACAGGGTGTATTGTGTGTTTGTTTTGTGTAGGTGTGGTGATTTTGATTGGGAGATGGTTGCTGCTGAATAATGTTTGTAATGTTTCCCAGGAAAAGTTTTGGGCAATTTGTGGTTCGCAAATGGATAGATCGATGTTTGAGAAATTCCCTGATTGGCTACAAAAGTGGGTTGGTGATCCGTCGTTTAATATTACTAAGCTCTGATTGTCGATTAAGTCTTCTATTATTTTTCCTCTTTGGTCTGTGTGTTTTGAGCCCCATATAACGTTGTGTGAGTTGTAGTCCCCTAGTAGGATGAAAGGTTTTGGTAGTTGATTTGTTAGTGTTTCAATTTGTGTCAATGTTATATTTGAATTTGGTGGTAGATATAAGCAACATATAGTCAATTTGAATGGTGCCAGTGTTTTTATGGCGATAGCCTCGAGCTGTGTATTCAGATCTATTTCTTCTACGAAGTTATTGTTTTTGACTAGAATTGCAACTCCTCCGCTGGCTATGTTTGTATTTATTCTGTCCTTCCTAAATATGGTGTAGTTCGCTAGTTTAAAGTTTTCGGTATTTTTTAGTCGTGTTTCCTGTATGCACATATAGTCTGGTTTGTGTTCTGCTGAAAGTATTTGTAGTTCTCCCCTATGTGAGTGGAGGCCGTTGCAGTTCCATTGTATTATCATTATTCTGAGTCTTGGCAAGATTCAGTAAGTATGGATTCCTGACTGCTGTACATGTTTAGATTTATTTGTTTTCTGTATTCTAGTTTTAGTTTTTTCTGTAGTCGTGAGAAGCGATTTTTCATGAAGCTATGTTCTAGTAGTGGGTACAGTGTGTTGAGCATTTCTATTAGTTTTGGAATTTCTTTTGTGAAATCGTGAGCTATATCGAGGGGATCGGTGCTTCCTTGTACATTTTCTAGGAATTCTATTAGTTGTTCGTAGCTCAGTATGTATTTTTGTTTATTATCTTTTATTTCTTTTTTGATTTTTTGCAGTGCCATTTCGATTTGCGTGTTGTCTTTGGTAATATTTGGTTTTGGTTTTTTACCTATTGGTTTTATAGGTTTTGGTTCATTGAATATTGGTGTAGTTTCTTTTCCTTGGCTGATATTTTGGTCATTGTTGTTTGGGTTTTCTACTTCTGTTTCATCTGTTGTTTGTGATAGTGGTCTTTTTTTGTCGGAAGCTGTAGTTGTTTGCATTATTGTTGATAGTGTCACTTCTTCTTCTGTATTTGGACATTGATTGCTAGTATGTCCTAGTTTCTTGCAATTGAAGCATGTCTTGTCTTCTTCTCCGACGAATATTCGGTAGTCAGTTTGTTCGTATTTCAGTAATATGCTTTCTGGTATACGTATGTTTTGGTCGGGGGATATGTAAACTTGCCTTCTGAAGCTTAATACGTGTTGGTATTCAGCTTCTTGCATGCTAACTCTTAAAAAGTTAATAGGTGATACTAGTTTCAGGCCAAAATTTTTAAGATTATCTTCTATGATGGTGTGCGGTATGGATGGGCATACGTTTGATAGTATTATTCTTTTCGCTGGATTTATTAGTCTTCTGATATTTATAACTTGCTCATTTATTTTAACTTCTTTGTGTGTTTCTATCAGTCTGTCTACAATACTTTTTGTTTTTAAGTATATGCATACTCGTTTATTTGAGATTCTGGACGCAAATAATACATTTTTAGGTCCGACAATATTTCCGACTGCTATGATGAAATCTTTAATTTTAAGTCCATCTATCGAGTTCATAAGAATTGCTTGGTTTTTGTCAGGGAAGGTTTCTTGACTTGTTGCTACTGCGTATGATTTCTGTTGGATTGTGTTTAGGTTGGTCATGTCTGTAGTTAATTGGTACTTGTTACCGTGTAGAACAGCGGTCTGTAGTTTGGGATAATGCTATTGTTTGATAGATGGGGATAGTTCCGTTAGTGGTATCATTGGGAGGGTTTTTTTCTATTTAACAGGGATGTATTGGGAGATGGGAAATATGTATCAATTATAAGATCTGAGCCCTACCTTGGATATGACTTGCGTCAATCTGGTTTTTAGACTCGGGTCGTACTCTTGATAATATACACTTTTGAACAGCGTTTAACACGTGGTTGGCACTAGTCAGTTGTCAAAAGACGAAATCTCAATTTAGTTTGTAGTCGGTATATATTAGTTTTTCTCACACTCACAAAACACCAATGTGAACACGATCATTCTCCTCTCAAATACCTCATTTCCACAGCAGTTATACGTCGTTCATGCTTCTTCATCCACACCCAACATTCAGTAAACACTAACACACCATTATACACACTTTATCGAGTATCTCTAGAAGCATTCACGTATTTTATTGCTGCTAATTGTTTATTATATCTCAAATAATAAAACGTTTTCCACACACAGAATAAATTGTAATTGCGAGTAATATAGTCGTTTTAAAAGACTTGAAATATTTTCATATAAAATTGTACTGACGTTTACGTATACCGTACAATATTAGCTGAGGGCAAAGTAAACTTTTTCACATAATTTCTTAATCTTTCCCGAGCAAACTGCATTATAATAATATATGAATCAGTTCTCTTCATCTGCAAGACAACAAAGAATAATAAAGACGTAGTCTGAAGAACCAAATTGCAAAATAAACATAATTATATATCCTACCCTCTGTTTTGCTTGTGTGTCGGGCCATACTTCATGTTGTTTACTTGACCGTCCTCCACATGTCAAAAAGAGAAACAAGAGGTTTTTCAAGAATTTCGTTAAGCAAATAATCAGCGAAAAAGAGCAACGTGCATTTAATAGCAAGAGCAGGGTTTGCAAGAGGCCATTTAGGACATTTTGGCCACTCCTATTTTGAGATAAATTTAATATTGGTTTGTGTTTTCAGTAGATTATTAATATGCAAATTGTCAAACCCCAAGCGGCTGTGTGGGATTTTTTTTTTCTATTTTCGGAGATATTCAGTTTCTATGGCACCAAAATCTTGACAGAAACAGCCAATTTCATATCTACGAGAGATTTGTGCACTTTCTCTCCCGACGTTAAGGAAAGTACTCAAATAATGTGAAAAATCTGTAATGGACAGTACAATACCTCACGCCATAGATTTCTTATCAAACAATGCAAAAACAAGGACCACCATTATCAAGAACACTCATTTCTTCAAAAAAAATAGTTTTTAATTATGACACATGTCAAAAATAGATATTTTTCCACCATTTTTATGTTTTTTCAAAATGCACGAAAGATTTAAACAAAAATATCAAGATATAATCTTATACTTCTCCCCATTAATGTATTTCGTTCACTCAAATTATAACGACAATATAATTTCAAATTATCTTGTTTTAGAATACGATTGTTGAAGTTTCGAGCTTATTAGAATTTGGGAGCAACCGTTTCGAAATAATGTATGCATGAGTGAATGTGTTGGTTAAATTAGGAGGGGTCGAAGTGCACCTGGTCGTTTAGGCCTCCGTGCGCAGGTGTATAATTATCGGAACGTACAGCGTTACCTGGAGGACGTCTCACTCGCCCTGAAATTGCTTTTTGATTGCATCCGCGTTATCTAAACAGAAATACTCCAAGTCGTGACTGGGTACGCCGTATTTTTATCAGTGGACGTAATTATATGCTAGTAAAAAGTTGTAAATATGTTTAATGTGATTCATACGCAGATAAATACATCGTAAATACTCTGGACTCATTGCATAATATACCATTTGAGTTTATATAGTATAATGTGTAGATGTTGAACATCCCTGAAATACTGGAACGCTCACTGATGATGAAAATGCGAACCGAGAGAGACAGCTAGTTGAGGGCTATCTGTTTTTGTTGTACATTGTTCTTATATAGAAACCGCTAAAAAAACACATAGCAATCGTTTTACAAACAAGAAGAGTAGCCCACGATATCTATCTGTCTCAGGCTCTTTTCTCGCTTTCGTAAAAGATTACAAGTACGCGTTCCAGTATTACTATATTTCAATGAGTGTATCTATCATCTGTTATCACCAATGTTTGATTAAAAATGTATTTAATACAATAAACTCTTAATTAATCACATTTATTTTGTTATTTCACAGCACTGAAAATTTTAAGAAAATTAGCAACATTTTTATCATTTTTAACTCCCGCCATATCCTGTAAGGGAGGTATAGGAATCATGCTAAAAATTCGGTAGTGAGTTTTCAGTGGATGAACACATATTAGGGTCCTTGAAAACGACTTTAATAGTTTTGCGATGATTGTGTGTGTCTGTCTGTCTGTCTATTTGTCAAAAACTACTAAACTGAAAATTTAGATGTTTTGAATATATCAATTGTATCCTCTTTGGAAAGAGTTAATTAGTTTTTGGTGATAATCCAATAACCGGAAGTGGTAGTTTACTTGAACTTGTTAGCTGTTGAGAGCAGATTTCTGTTTGCTAAGTTTACCTCTCAGTAAGAAAGTATGAGGATCACACACACACACACACACACACACACACACACACGTGCACACGTGGTCTCACACAGCGAGATTCCAATTAAAATTTATCACTTGTTGATCTGAGCGCGGTGTGGTAATGACGGCCAGGCCGCACGTTTACATACACCTAAGTGTCAGTTACCAACACTGTACCATTCATATTCATTGTAATGATGTTAGTAATTTGTGAGCGACACACACACACACACACACACACAACCCACCGCTCTAGATTTTAATGAGCGATGCTGCGCGCCTTTGTTTTTGATTTATTTAATTTGTGGACGTAGGCGGCGTAACGCTACGTTTAGACGAGTGTCAGAGAACATTTTTCCTTCGTGATTATAATTTATATAAATGAATAGGTGTACACAAAATGTGAGTGGGGTAAATAATGGCTGTGCTCATTTGGTAGCATGGTACTGATCGTCACTAAAAACAAAAAGATAATAGCAAAGATGCTACAGACAATAGTAGCAGAAGGATTCCAAATGATGCAGTGGACGTCTAAATATATATTTCCGCAAAAATCTCGTCAGCGATTTTTTTCATGATTCCAATACTTCCTTATACTTTGTAAAAACTACCCTTGTCATCAAATTGTCAACAATGAGGTCATAAACCTCTTTTCATTTTTTTTTTTCTGTAAGTTTGAGTAAAATTATAAATATAGATTCTAATTTTAATATTAAAAGGCATTTAGTTATTAAGATACGATTTTTTGAAATTGGCATCCTATTTTAATTTTTTCGCTTGTGACGTCAGCACCTGCGTCATCTTGTTATTCTACGAAACACGCTCTTGCGGAGAGCGAGGAACTACACCAATTGTCAAATTGACTGTTATCAGTTATTGTTATTTACTGAGAGGTTTTTACAAATATAGTTTATTCACATTATCTGGGCAAAATAATATAATATATATACTAAACATAAGTTTAATTTGAAAATCGTTGTTAACTGCAACATATGACTTGAGATGACAGGTGTGATAATGAGACTACCGACATTACCGACACGTCCTAAACTCTTTGATTAAAAATGTTATAATTAACGAATATCTAATTGAATTTATCGGAGTATTCATTTTAATAATAATAAGTAATTATTACAACACTGAAAAGCAAGTTTTTATTTGTTATCAATACCTCTTTCGCCTTGCCATGCTGTGACGTCACGATTTTACAACCGCGAAACTTCATAAAGGAAATTATGAATGAAAAGTTGAAAAATTATAAGAAATATTGAATAATATGTGACTGAAATGATCTAAATTTTTATGATTTGTAATAAAACACAACTTTTTTAAAAAAGTGTATGACCCCATTGTTGTTGATGTAAAGCCATTGTTTACAGGAGTGTCCACAACCTACCTAAAGTTTTATTTTCCCTATTAAAAATGGTTTTTGAATTCTATGACATTAATTTTTGGTATAGAAACTTGTTACACCATTGGACAGGAAATAATTCGGGCTATCCATTCCAATAAAAAAAATACTCCTTTAAAAAACTCTTGCTGTATAATTTGTACCGTTTAGGAAATAAAATTTTCGGGAAATTATGTGGTATCCACAATATAATAAGATTTTAGGAAGAAATTACAAAAAAAAAGATGTTATAATAAAAAACATGTAAAATAATTATTTTTCTACATTTTATATTATTTGAAAGTTATTTAGGTAGGAAATAGTGTGTTGGACACATGAATTTTTTTTATTTTCGATTTGAATAAAGTAGTAGATTACCATATAGTGCTGTCACTCATAAAATCAATTCGTTCTTCACGTGCATACCTATACGATTAAATTGCATCAATCAAACTTCAAACCATCAAAGCAGCAGCCAACAAAAAAAATATTCCAATTTTTCATGACAGAGCTAACAGTAGTCGTCATTATTTTTTACGAGCTCTCGTCCATCAACTTCGACAAAAGAACGAATCGTACATACAAATAAGTATACGGCGTCGTCATCAAATGGCAATGGTTAGTCCTGAGATTCCGATGAAATTACACAGCCGGTGTCACGCAGCACAAATTACAGTGATTAGTCTAGTTTAGATTGTTGGCTGCGGCGGGTTTCTAGGTTTGAAAGAAGGCGAGTAACGGTGCATGCCGGCCAAATATTTCTGATCAGTGAAAGTTACTTTTTAACACAAAATAATATTCAACACATAGTGCCTCCCGCACATACATACAAAAAAGTTTTAAATCATAATTGTAGACAATATTACTGTACATCTTTTTGAATACAACTTAATAGGTCTTCAAATAAATTAATTAATTACCAATATTTAATCAGCTCGAAACATAATATAAACATTTAAAATATGTATTTGAAATTTGTACCAAAATATGTTGAAAATTCACTACCGAAAATATTGATTCATTACAATACAAAAATAGTTATTTGTATATCAATCAAGACAATAAAAGATACTTTAGTGCCGAGGTATACATATTTTTTCAGAATTTGTTAAATTATTAATTAAAAACATAAATAAATAGCATTATGTATTTGTAAAACGTCAGCTAGCTGTTGCGACGAGGTTGGCTGTGATAACAAAACTACTGGCAAACTGTCAAATTTGGTTATAATTTTCATTATTTTTTATATATTCTTAGACGTGTTCTGCATGTGATCTGCATTAAATCCGATAAATTATTATCAAAGGTAAATAATAAATAAATAAATTCTCCAATAGTATTATAGAAATTTGTTTATTATTGTAGGTTTGTAATTCAAGTTTGACATAAGAATCTGTAAAGTTTAACTTTAGCTATTATTTTGGCTTACTTCGCGCAGTAATATCGTGTATTTTACTAGCGATTTCGGAAAATTTGTATTTAATTAATTTTACATAAAATATTATTAGTATATTAGTATAAGTTACACATCATTAAAATAAGAAAAAAATAGGATTTTTACCTCCTGCCATATATCTATAAAGAAGGTATAAGAATCATGCTAAACATTTGGTAGTGAGTTTTAAGCGGATAAACGTGTTTTAGGATCTTTAGAATACGATTTTATTAGAATCGCAATGATGTCTGTGTGTGTGAATATCTGGAATTACAGTTTCTCATAAACTACTGAATATAAATTTATGATATTTTGTATAGATCAACAACTGTATCCCCTTGAAAAGTGCTGATTAGTTTTTGGTGATAATCCAATAACCGGAAGTGGTAGTTTACTTGAAGCCCTATCAAGTTATTTTGAAATACCTTAATGACAATTCTTATTATTAGAATAATGTTTTAAATTATCCATAATTGTTGTTTGAAACATTTTTCTCTTACTGTAACTATTTACGAATTACAAAACATTAAAGAAAAATTATATTTTGACATTTTCGTTTAAATCTGCTAACCTGTGCTTTTTGAAGCAAATAAAAAAACGCTTGAAAAATTATATTAATTTCAACTAGATTATGTTAATTACACCAATCTTTCATTCAACATTCGCTCACTCCTACTTTCTTAACAACATTCTTTTCAATCTCACACTCACCATACACCAATGTGAATACGATCACTCTCCTCTCAAATACCTCATTTCCATAAATTCCACAGCAGTTATACGTCGTTCATGCTTCTTCATCTACACCCAACATTCAATGTAGGCACTAACACACCATTATATACACTCAATCCAGTATTTCTAGATACATTCACTTCTATTTCACATGCAAAACCAATCATTCAATCTACCATCAACTCTCACCTTCACACAACGCTCGAATCGTTCCCAACAAATTACCATCCAAACTATTTACGATAGTATTTAATCGAGATATTTTACAAATAAAATTTCCTCCTACGACCGGTCCTGTCGAAAATGTAGAGTCCCACACGTCTCTTAAAAACAATTACTCGCTCATTTGCATTTTCATTTATCAAAGTTGCCGCGTCTGCGTCTGCATCGTCCCCCACAGCTATTCATTATTCACTTAAAACGAATCGAAGCGTTTAATAACTTTCAGCTAATTGGGAGCAAAAAGTGAACCAACGCATCTGAGACAACACCAAAGGTTAATCAACTCAAAGGTTACGCGTTATGCAAAACGAAACGGTCAAATTTGTTTTGCTGGATTACACATTCGCGTGACGATCGGAAATCTTCACGGTTTTGGTTTTTTTGTCTTTGGATGATTTATGATGAACGTTGCTACATGGAAATTAATTTCGTTTTGCACACGAAATGTCATAAAGTAGAAGATATTATTGAACCTTGACATCCTAGAGAATAGTTCGCTTTACGACGCGGCGACAAATAAGAGTAAAATTATTATAATATTATGTACTACTATGATATACGTTACATTGTAGTATTGACCGGAAGATTACAAGGCGGGTGTCTGCAGGGTGCAAGGTGTTGGGTGCTCTGGGTACATTTACTTGTAACGTGAATGTATCTAGAGATGCTAGTATGTATTATGGTGTGTTAGTGCCTAGTAGATGTTGGGTGTGAATGAAGAAGCATGAACGACGTATAACTGCTGTGGAAATGAGGTATTTGAGAGGAGAGTGATCGTGTCCACATTGCTGTATGGTGAGTGTGAGATTGAGAAGAATGTTGTTCAGAAAGTGGGAGTTATACAGGGTGTAAATCAAAAAGCGGGCCATAGGCGTTTAACATGGGAAATCAGTTTATCCGTGCGCAAAAGTTCCCAAATCTAGACGAAAATGGTTCAAATAAAAATTGTAGAGAATTTAATTCTGCATCTAAATCACTAATCAGATTTTATTTGACGTCTTGTAATCCGTAAAATCGAGTTTTATAAATATTGCTCATTTGTAGTGATAGCCATGGAATTGAAACAAAATTACAAACAATTACATATCGCTAGCAATATTTATAAAACTTTAAAGTCGATTTCACAGATTACAAGACGTGTCAAATTAAATCTGATTAGTGATTTAGATGCAGAATTAAATTCACTACAATTTTTATTTGAACCATTTTTGTCTAAAACCATTTGGGAACTTTTGCGCACGGAAAAACTGATTTCCCATGTTAAACGCCTATGGCCCGCTTTTTGATTTACACCCTGTATATTATATACAAAGTGTGACAAAAATAAGTACATTAAATTTAATCAGTGATAGAACGCGTCGAGAACAACAATTTATCTTAATAACTTTTTTCTAAATCCTATATTTTTTAGCATTTTTACCACACCATAAATTGAAGAGTCTTTCATGTATATTTATAATTTGGTCCAATGGCAGTATCCATGGCAATAGTAATGAAATTATTGATCTTGACCAAATGTCACTTGTCAACTTTTTCAAATAATTTTTGACAATATCGAATAAATCAACTAATAAATTATTATTATAAAAGTAATAATTGTTCAAACAGACAGTTTACAAACATTTTGTTGAAGTTCAAAGTAACGCTGCTCCATCCTGTCAAATTTATTTTGGGAGTTTTCCAAATCATCATCTTACGAATGTTCGCACTGTTACACATGTTGTTTAGCTTATTCGAGATCATGAATTTTTCTAGAGCGGTTGCTATGTGTTTGTTGAACGGTTGCTATATGAAAACATGTTGAACAGTCTTATCCAAAACAACAAACAACGTATTGTTTAATAATTTTAAATTTCCTTTAAATTCATATACATAATAGTTAGTTAAATTCATTTTTATTAATGTATTATTTAATTTTATTTCAAAATGATTGAATATTAATTTCTTTATATTTTCTTATCAACTTTCTAAGCGGACTGTACAACAAAGATAGGTTACCCACGTATTGTCTATTTCTCTCGGCACGCATTTCAAAGTTAGTGAGCGTTCCAGATTTACTATATTTCAGTGGAAACGAATGACACTGACATACTATACTATCTAATGTTAGTAAAATGTAACCTATCAGCGGATGTTAAGCGGCCATTTTGTCGGTAGCGCACCACTGAAATATTGGGAGCATAAAATATTTGAAGTGTCATTATTGTGTGAATTTTGAAGCGATGGTTATATGTACATTGCATTGAGATATGAATCTTGAAATATTGCTGAAAAATCAATTTAATCGAAGTGGACTTGACCGAGATGTTTCAGATGCAAAAATTGAAACGTCATGACCGTGCAAAAGTGCAACAAGATTTTCTGCACGTCATCACATGTGTCCAAAGTCAAAATGAATAATAAAATTAAGTAATAAAGTACGGGAACAATTTGTGCGTTGAAGATAATAGTAAAACGTAACGCGTGCCTGAGCTTCAGAGCGTGAAGGCGCGCATGCGTGTTGTCGTCTTTACGCAATTAAATCATAAGTTGTGCAGACAATTCCGCGGAAAATCGCAAGTGAAATACATACCAACATTAAATTAATCAAGCGTGTATAAATTATATTATAAGATGTATTTATTGCTACTTGAAACCTGCAAATACATTTTATGTTGCAGCGGTCGTATAAATTATTATGAATGAATTAAGTTCTCGCGGTTTCTTCCCATGTGGTAAACGCTTATTCGATGAGCAATGATTTTGAATAATACTAGTTGAATTTGGTGAAAATACAACGAATAGCGTCCTCTCTCTCTCCACATTTCAGGCAACGGTGAATGCAACAATTTCTCACGATTTATAATTGAAATATTGGCCTCTAATAAGCTGGTGCTGGCGTATCATATGTGTTGCATCTACGTTATACGGAACAGGTTTGACACGAGGCGTACGTTCCACGTTCTACGTTCCCAAACACTAATTGATCGATCGGTGATAGATGTGACTGTACGTATGATTTGTCTACATGCAAATCCTACTCTTTCACTGCCTCAACAACAACCACACTCTCTCAATGTACTCACACTCTTACGCCAGTAGTACTCAATATGTTTGATGGGTGCTTAAATATTCTTGGATTGTTTTAAATAATATATTTCGACAATTTAAGGTTTCTTTACATGTTTAAAAAATCTGGTGTGACACAACACTACTTTTTTATACAAATAAAACCAACTGAGCACGTATTAGAGTGCGTACACGTTAACTTCAAGCCACCTAGCCTAACAAACTAATAGGCTTGGTGGCTTGAAGTTAACGTGTACGCACTCTACTTGTTCCTTGCGACTATTTTGACATTTGATATATAGATGTTAAACCTGTTTAATTTTGTTCTTAATATAGTCTAACTAATAATACAAATATTACTTTTATAATATTTCACACGACACATATTTTTGACACTTCACAATTATTTGACACGTTTGACACATAAATATTAAAAATGTTTTAGTTTTTGTTCCCATTGTAACTAAGAGTATAGAAATATATTCTTAGTTTTTCTCAAAATTAGAAGCATGTACAAGAAAAATGCAAATAACATTTTATATTTCAAATACTTTTGCTAACATCTTTCATTTGAAACTTTTTCTCACAGCTGATTCTATTTTAGAAATAAATGGAATTTATTGTTTTGTTATTTCATTCAAAATCAACTCAGCTCTTCATTTTTTCATAAAACTTATAAATTCCAAGTTTCGTTTACATATCTTGTCTCGTTCATGAGATATTGCGCACACGGACATCCATCCATCCCGACACACAGACATTATTGAAAAATTGGTTTTAACTGATTCAGTGGACATCAAAATATGTATTTCCGCAAAAATCTCGTCAGCGATTTTTTTCGTGATTCCAATACTTCCTTATAATTTGTATAAGAAAGGAAAAATCTAATTTACTTTCTTATGCATATAAATATTCGGGGCCATTCTGTAACTCTGTCATTAAGTTTAAGTTACATTGCTAATAAATTACAATACCAATGACGAAAAAAACAAACTATCATATGTTACATTTATGATAAAGTTTAATTAATTATTGCAAAAATAATTAATGGTAGCGTCAAATGAATGATTGATATTTGGTCAATAGAGTATAATCAATACTTTTTACATGTCATTTCAAAATGTGTAATTAGTTTTGCTCTATAACGCGTTATAAAAAATTAATAAATAACATTTTATATTCCAATTAATATTACTAACATGTTTTATTTAATTTAATAGTATATTATTACATGAGAGATTGGATTATGATAGACATTATTCACGAAGATAAAGTTTCCAAATCATCCGAGTAGATAATGACCATAATCCCGAATATAATACTATACTTTTGCTACTCCTGTAAATTCGGAAATCACTTTTGACAATGATTGAAATTCATTGAAAATTCACGTTAAAAAACGTCCACATAAAAAATGACAATTTGACTACATGTCAACTGTTAGACGGCCGTTGCTTGGTGATCCACATCACGTCTTTAAAATAACGGTGAATTATGGATTTCTGGCTCTGTGATTGGTCGAGAAGAGATAATATGAATCATAATTCACTGTAGTGAATTAAAAATAATTCATCGAAAAAATTGAAATAATGGAAGTAAATTTAGATTTATATATACGAATTAAATTGAATTATTGTTCTGTGTGTCTATTTGTAGTTCCAGTTTTGCAATTATTGCCAAAATCTAAAATTACAAGCATAGAATCATATAATTTGCACCAGTTAACATTATAGAAAATAAAATTGTTTAATTCACCAAATTTATCATTTCTACCTCCCGCACATACATATTATATTTATGTTACGAATTGATTAGATTTTGGGAACAATTCATCAACAGTAAGTGTTAGATTATTTGAAGACCTATATCAGAATTATTTGGCATATCTTAGTAAATAAATGAGATAGAGTAATTTTCATTTCATAACAGATATAGAATCTTTATTTGAAAAATTTTTTCTATATTTTGTAGTCATTCAAAAACAGTATTCGTAGTACCAGCCAATACCTTTGAGCCAAATTAAATCTTTATGTTAGTGAGTTTTGTGAATTTGTTATTATTTCACTTGTTATTTTACCTTAAAATATTCTTGAAAATCACTGAATTTAAAACACAACAATTTTCCCTTTGTAAGATCAGAACAATTTTTCAAGTTATTCTAAGAGATTTAATTGGACCAAAAGGCATAATTCTGGGCTCATACGTATAAAAGAAAAAACTTTTCAGAAAGCCATACATATATCAACATTTTTAGTACTGCAGTGTCGATGTAGCCGTTGCCTTGGTTACGCAAGTAAACACATAAGAGATAGTTGTTGGATGAACCGCGCCAAGCGATTTGTAATTAATTAAACGTTGCAGAAAATGATTGTTATTATTTTAAAAGTTGGCTAATTAAGTTGTAAGTGTTGAGAAAAGAAAGTGTTGAAATTAACACGAAGAGAAATGATTGTCAGACGGATGGACACATGTGTTTGTTATTATGTTGGCAGACATGGATCTTTAGCTTGCGATGAAATTAGCAGGAAATTGAACAACAGGTGTGACATGAGAAAATAACATAGAATATTATAGTTATTTATGTTACAATCTTAGTAAAAATAATCTCGCATGACGTATGCATCTCCGGGCATTTGCGACAGCTATAGTTTCAGTTTGCATACATGAAATTCAAATCAGTGCAAGTAGGGATATTAGCATTTCGCAGAGCCGCAGTTGACATGGCAGCCTGTGGACGTATATTAACTATATTCATGTCAGAGAAATAGACCACACACTACGTTCTGAGTATCATAAAAAATCTCAACTAGCTGCAGCAGAATAATTACTCAGACTCTTTGAATATCTGCACCTATAGGTAATTATTATTTTAATTACACTTCAAAATTAATGAATGTTACCGTGAATGTTTGTAAGAATATAGCACATCATAGAGTATATTATCTTAGTTTAATATATTTTTTCCTCCCTCATTTATACAGGGTGGTAAATCGAAAAAGCGTTTTCAACGCTATTTTTAAAATATTTAATTATTAATTTCCCTAATTATTTTACATCAAAATAATTAAATAAAATATTTATAATGTTGCTCTACCTGGAACCGAAACAATGACGAAATAGTTATTTTTCTACAATCGTTGCACAATATCGACATTGTTATTCCATTTTTGGTTAGGAAATGTTCAAAATTGTCGCTCTAGGGCGACAAAGTGACATATTGTCGCACTAGTGCGACAAAACCAAAACAAAAATAAATTAGGTAAAAGAAGTAAATGATGCATTGGATTTTTCTGGTAATAACCTTGCTATTGCAAATACAGTTGGTATATACGTACATCCACTTCAACTTAATCACCATAAACGTATTCACTCTGTAGACTTTATGTCAAATGTACTCCATATGTCAAATGTACTCCATGTGTCAAATTATGATTTCTTTGAAAATTTTCATTTTGTTCATAAACGTTGTCATGATTACGGTGACATGGGTAACTACAATTTTACTGAATTGTTATAGGCGGGACCAAAGATAATTTTGAAAATTAATTTTTTTCTACAGCTTGACATTGTTCAACGATTGTAGAAAAAATATTGTGTGTATCTCGTCGGATAGAGCTTGTTCGGTGCACTTGTCGAGTTGTTGATCTCGGCTTCGCCTCGATCAACAATTTCTCGCCGCGTGCAACAAACAATGCTCTATCCGCACTTGATACACAAATAACTATTGTGTCACAAGGTTGGAAACTGCTATTTTGAGAGTGCGAGTTTATTTTGATAGGACGAGCCGTAGGCGAGTCCTACAAATACGAGCACTCGCAAAATAGTTTCCAACCGAGGGATACACAAGATTTTTCGCGCCAACATTTAATAAATAAATTTAATTTATTACTCATTTTCTTAATGACAGGGAATTTTTTTATGTTGCTAACTTCACAATATTGGAATGTCAATTATGTTAATTTTCCAGTATCATAACCAAAAATATCTACATATTTTTATTTGTATTTTACACTGCAAATTCAATTATAATTACTTACAAATATGTTTAAAATCCATAAATATTCTGTTTTCTTGTATTGTAAATACTCAATTGTAGATATATTGCCATAATATTTTTATGTCAATGTAATACTTTGACATTTCTAGCGTCAGAAGTTAGCTAAAATTAGTGAAGTGATGCCAACATATAACCATAAAAAGTTAGCAATTTTTGTCGAACTAGTACGACAAAAACATGATTTCCGACCGATTTAGAGTTATGTAATTGTATCAATGACGGACGGCGGCGCGAAAAATGTATATTAGTAATTTTTTTTAAAAACATCAGTGCCATAAAATAACAATATAAGTGTAAATAGATTTCATTTAATACATTTTGATACGTGATATTAATTAAGAGTTTATTTTATTTAATACATTTTTGTCGAGCACTATTTTGACCATAAAACTATTTCACTACATCTGTCTTCCAAATTATACACTTTGTTGTGGGCAGCACAGTACCTCCCGCTATAGATTTCTTATCAAACAATACAGGAACACGGACCACCATTATCAACAAACACTCATCCCTTCAAAACATTTAATTTTCATTTATGACACATTTCAATAATAGACATTTTTCAAGCGTGTTTTATTATTTCAAAAAGCACAGATTAATATATTTAAATAAAAATGTCAAAATATAATTTGTGTTGTAATTCGTAAATGAAGACAGTAAGATATAAATGTTTTAAACAACAATTGTAAATAATAATATTTGAAACATTATTCTAATAACATACATTTTCATTCAACCATAATTTAATGAGATATTTCAAAATAACTTGATATAGGGCTTCAAGTAAACTACCATTTCTAATTATTGGACCAATAACTAATCAGCTCTTCCAAAGGGAATACAGTTGATATATACAAAATATCACAATTTTCAGTTTAGTAGTTTTTGAAAAACCGTAATTCCAGATCCACACAGCCTGACACACACACAGACATCAACGCGAAACTATTAAAATCGTATTTTCGGGACCCTAAAACGTGCTCATTCAATGAAAACTCACTACCGAATTTTTAGCATGATTCCTATACCTCCCTCACAAAATGTGGCGGGATGAAAAATAAACTATTTAACTTTTAAGATATAAAATAATTAGGGAAACCAATAATTGATCATTTCAAACCTAACGATTTTGTACAATGGCAATTATTGTATATCCTGTATGTGAAGGTATATAATTCCAATATTTATTATCAATAACTTAAAAATAATGAAGCAAGAATTAATTGATTCTCCTAATTAAAGTATGAAATATTCGCAGATACAATAAAAATCATAGACTGGTTAAATGCGAGCGATAAAACGAAATGGATCCAGTTTTTAATATGGTTCCGCTCTAAAATATTCACGTAGGAAAAATAAATTTTCACTTCGACATTTATATGGGCTCCAGTTTACGATTAAGTAATAAAATTGGTTAGAATTACACCAATAAACTTAAAATTATTCAAAAAACCAGACTCATTTTAATCACAAATTTTATAGCGATTTTATATGGGAATAATTCCTAAGTAATATGCTGGACATTGCATAATTTATTTCATTTAATTTCACATAAATTATTGAACATTCAAGTTTTATTATTACATGAATATTATTTTTGATTTACAAGATCAACCCTAATATCAATAAATATGCTAGCGAAAGAATTATCGAAGGTCCATGACCAACTGGAATTTTTGCGCAGAAATAATATAATTAATTAAATACTGTTAATTAAGTTAATCACCTACATCCGGACTCAAATTCATTTGAATGTATGCAGAGCAATAAAAAACCATGACAAATATTTATTCTTTCTTAATGAATGAATTTAGTTGACGGGTCTGCTGCGTGTCTCTGTATATGAGCAAGCAAGTGAAATCAGACGTTTTGTAATTAACAGACTTACAAAGGATTAAACTAAAATCGCCTTACCAGTTCTTTATTAATTAAGATTAATACTGCATCGTACTAATTAAGGTCACAGTTTCGCGAAATAATACGAGCCCAGTATCATATCATTTAGCCCAGTTAAGACTTTAGAATAATTTTTAAAAATTGATCTGATTTTACAAAAGAAAAATTGTTGTAATCTAAAATGATAAATATAGTGTATTATACAATTTTATTTTGTATGATTTCAACTGGGCCAAATATTATGATTCCATGTAATAATAAAATATTTTTACCTTGTGTCTCTTTCGTTGTAGCTGTCCCAATCACTGTATTTCATATTGTAGCACCAAAATTAAACAATTAAACAAAAATATATGAAAGTAAACTGTTGCTATGGTATCTAAACCCACTAATAAACAATGTACTACACTTTTATTACAAAAATTAACCCTACTATCACCTAATTTTATTACTAATCACGACCACAAAAAACTAAGCGTCCATTTTTTACAAAACGTCAAACAATAAACAAGTGAGTATCTACAGTAGCGCTTGCGCACAACACAGCATAGCACTCTACGATCAAACAAGTTTAATTATTTTGTTTTAGTGAATCTACGTATAAAATAATGCTTTCTTAATAAATAATATATTTAGATGCAATACGCTCTGAAAATATTATTTTTTAAACAATTTTCCATTTATAACAATGTTATATGCGTAGAAATTTGCACAGTCAATCAACCAACAATCAATCTCCTCCAAACATTCCTATCCTGACACACCACTTTCGCCTCGTTCACATTCATAGTGCGATTCATACATGCTCTGTTTATTCTTTACTAACACATAATTCTATTTACTTATGTTTTTAATTAATTATTTAACGATTTTGAAAAAAAATACATCCCGTTGCAACAGCTAGATATTTTTACAACTACGGAATGCTATTTATTTATATTTACAATTAATAATTTCGGAAAAAATATAATGTATACATAGACACTAAAATATTTTTTATTACTCATATGTTTTTATATACTTTAGTGCTTTGATTATATAAATAGCTATTCTAACAATCCATTTTCCGTGTACGATGAAAAAAAATTAAATAGATTTAACATCTATAAGTTATGTAGTTGTCAAAATAAAGTCATACGCAAGGAACAAGTCATACGTGTTCAGTTGATTTTTATGTGTGTAAGAAAGTAGTGTGGTGCCCACACCAGATTTTTTAATATTACTATACTTCTTTATACTACGTACAATAAAATAAAATGGAAAAATTATTGTATGTTAGTGTGTGATTTAAGTAGCATATAAACATAGCTAGATATTAATCGTTAAGACAGTATCTATAATTCCAGCAAATTAAGAAATAAACTAGCAAGCACAATATAACAAGTAGCGAGTATAATACTAACAGTGTGCTTAGCACGCAAACGTCTCCTTTATTATGAAAACGGTTGTGGATCGCCGCCCAACAAAACACAAACGCTTTGCATGTCTAATACATGGCTGAATGGCGCTGTTAACTAAGTGGACACAAATCTCAATTTGCATCTATCAAGTGCACAAAGCTACGCTCTTATGCAGCCATTAGCATAACTAACAAGTATGAAAAATGTCCCGCTAATGATAATAGCGCATCTCTGGATTTCACTTAATCCCAGCTTCTTAGCAACTTGTCAAACATCGAGACACCTGTCTGACCGACGCAGAGACGGACTAGACGTAATCTATTTTAAACTGTTGCAGGTGGAGATCAATTGCGAAATAGCAAAAATTTATTTTACGTGCATTGACAGCAATTTAAATATTTACAATAACAATATTTATATTAGTAATATTGTTACTGTAAATATTTAAATTGTTACCACTATACGTAAGATAAATTTTTGCTATTGTAATAAAAGCTTGTCTTTAAAACTTTTTAAATAATAACGCAAATATTGCTTTTATAATATTTAAAACAAAGCATATTTTTGACGCTTCACAATTATTTGACGATGTTAAAAATATTTAAGTTTTTGTTCCCAGTGTAACTAAGATTATTGAAATATATGATTAAATACATAACTTAGTTTTTATCAAAATAAGAAGTATGTACAAGAAAACTGTAAATAACATTTATATTCCAAATATTTTTGTAAACATCTTTCATTTGAATCTATTTCTCAAAGCTGATTCAATTTTTGAAAAAAAAAATGTAATTTGTTTTCCTCTTCCGGTTTGTCAATTTTATTCAAAATCAACTCAGCTCTTTATATTTTCATGAAACTTATAAATTCCAAGTTTCGTTTACATATCTTGTCTCGTTCATGAGATATTGTGCACACCATTCATCCATCCATCCATCCATCCCTACACACAGACATTGACATTGAGAAATTGGTCTTAACGAAATTAGTGGATGTCAAAATATGTATTTCCACAAAAATTTTTACAGCGATTCTTTTACGATTCCAATATTTCCTTATATTTTGTATAAGAAAGTAAAAATAAACTGGTTTCATATTTTGTGTATATCAAATGTATCCTCTTGGGAAGAGCTGATTAGTTTTTGGTGATAATCCAATAACCGGAAGTGGAAGTTTACTTGAAGCCCTATCTAGTTATTTTAAAATATCTCAGTAAATTAAGGTTTAATAACACTTTTGGTTATTAGAATATTTCAAATATTATTTTGTACAATTGTTGTCTGAACATATTTCTCTTATTTTAACCATTTATAAATTACAACACGTTAAAGAAAAATTATATTTTTACATTTTCGATTAAATTACTAACTTGTTTTTTAAAAAATAAACAACGCATTTGTTGACATGTGTCATAATTGAAAAGTAAATGTTTTTTAGGGATGAGCGTTTCTTGATAGTGGTGATCCGTGTTTCTAAATTATTTGATAAGAAATTTATGGAGGGAAGTACTGTGCTGCCCACAACAGTTTATTAATCTATTACTGAAGTTTAGATGTTTATTCGTCCATGGATATAGCGTTTTAATCTGGGACAATCTGTAGTGTATGTGTCAATATATTTTATTTTATTTACCTCATTTCTAAATAATATAAATAACAGACAGAACACAACACGACTTCAGATAAAATTAGAAATCCATAAAAACGCAGATTTACAAATTTACAAATTGGTGTCACAAAATTATCCGCATAAATCTCCGGTCTCACCATTTAACATCATCTTTATTATCTCTTAAAAATGTTGGAATTCCGTTCTAGCAGAAAATAAATATTTCAGAAACATGTATACTGTTGGATATATTTGACGTCAGTGTTCAGATTGAGATATTGTGCTGCGAACCGCCAGATGTGCTGCCGATATTATCGGCTGATACTTGATCGGTGATAGATGGCGCAGTGATCGATTGCGTCATAGTGATTTCGCTACTAGTATTTTACCAGTGGCGCTACAACCAATTTGCTAAATACAATTGTTATTATTTTATTTTATTTAAAATGATACATTAGATTGAACCAGCATTTGAATCTGCTGCAGATGGAATTCTAACCGAGTTAAACGATTTAGATTAAATTGAAAAACTTACTTAAATCTTTTTAACTCCCGCCTACCTCTAGCAGGTAAGGGATGTATTATTTTTGGTTAAAAAATTGGGTAGTGAGTTTTCAATGAATAAGCATGTTTTAGGGTACCTACAATACGATTTTACTATTTTCGCTATGATGTCTGGATGTATGTATTCCTGGATATATGTATGTATAAATGTGTGTATGTATATGTATGTATGTATATATGTATGTATGTATGTATGTTGATGTGTGTGTGTGTGTGTGTAGTCTGTGGCAATTTTTTCGTTTCGCATTGAAATTTTACGAGTATAATACCAAAAAACTACAATTTTGTGAATTTTTGCTTCTTATATTTAAATGAAGCGTTAATTAGATTTTGGATAAAATTAGTCAACCGGAAGTAGCAGTTTACTTGAAGCCCTTAACAGTTTTTCGTGAAAAGCACGGTTAAATTTAATTTTTCAACAAACTATGTTATTTTGAAACTTGTAGAATATTCAATTTTACATCTGTTTCGATTACATTAATTTTTATTAGCTGTGGAGATAATAAAATATAAAAAAAATTAAATTTCATGGAAACATTTAAAAATTTTCAATTTTTTACGAAATGTGACACATGTCATTGTGATTGTGAAGCTGTTTTCTTAGTGAAAAATATGTCAAACAATTAAATAAATATAAGAAAGATAACTACATTTCTCAAATATAAATAGAAAATAAACAAATAAGAAGGTATGTTTCTGTATCATCACATACCATTTCGTACCGTTTAAGAGTAGTATTGGGCGGGAGGTTATGTGCTGCCACATCAGATTATTTAGTTTATGAGTAATTGCATGGACATGAGGGTAGGGAGGGTTGTTGTGGCAGCCCTGTAGCTACGCCACTGGTGCCCTCTTGTATAACTTGTGGTTTTTACACTTGTTGGAAAGCGGAAATTTAAATTTTGGTTTTAGAATATTTTAGTGCGAAAGGTATTTTAATTAATTATACTTTCACGCAGTTATTCATACAATAAAAAGAAAATGGGTAGAACTATTCAAATTTTGTATGTGACTTGAATAATAAGATAAAATTTCTAAATAACTCCACAAACATGAATTACAACTGTCTGTTAATATACTGTCTAAAATTGAAATGCTATTTTTTTTAAATTGCTGTAAATTTTTACCTGCTCACTTTACAACAAAAGTTTAAACATAAAAGTTGATCAGAATTTAAAAATGCATGCAATAAGGCCCATTTGGTTACCTAAATATAAGTATTTTACGATATATCAATCACATTAAAAGCAATATTCAATATTCATTAGGAAAATTGTAACACGATCATGGAAAATTGAACAACAATTTAATATTTCATAATTACAAATTTCTGCGAAATTTCTACAGAAAATAATATAAAACTGTAATAAATAAATCTAAATCTGTTTTCTGAAATGTCAAATATTTTATCTTTTAACGTTGTTGAAATTGCTTTTTCTAACGGTTGCTTAGAAAGTGAAAAGTGTTACTTTTTGACACTAGTGTTAAGAGTAACATAGCAACGTGTTAAAAAAGATGATTTCATTGTTATTTTAAAAACGTTGCTAACGATTTATAAAAAATATAACCCTACCTGAAATAGTATATTGTGTTATTAGGAGTAAATGTGATACTTTGGGTGCTGAGCATGTAAGTTTGAACGACGAGCGAAGCGAGTCCAACAATTACATGCGAAGCACCCAAAGACACATTTACTCCGAATAACACATGCTATTTTTTCTTCAAACATAGAAAATAAAATTATAAATATTATAAAATGTTCAAAACTTCAAAAAATATTCTGTCTTATCTAGCATTTCAAGTTGCCGTAGAATATGCTGTTTTGTTATTTTTGTTTATTTGTTTCATTTTTAACTGTCAAATTATTGAATTACAACCTAACTATTTTTCATAATATTTTACTTTGTCCGCCGCCGGCGTAAATGTGTTGCCAAGGATACACTTTTACGCCGGCGGCGACAATATTGAACTTCTGCTTGTTGAATACAAATACATAACAACGTACTTCTATGACGTTTGAAGAAAAAAATATTTTTCTACATTTTTTAGTATTTATTAATACACTAGGAAGATCGTAGATAAAATTTAGTATGTTGGTACGCGTTAAAAACTAAAAGTGAATTATTTCATTTATAACTCGGTTTCGTCTCGTTTCACAAACTTTCCCACTTAACTTATTCATAAAATGTTGCTTTTATCACTTATATTATAAATAACTATTTAGGCTTATTTATTTATTTAACAGAAAGAAATGAAAGTGAAAATTCGTCATTATATTATTACAAGTTTCTACGAAATTTCTACATAAAATAATACAACACTGTAATAAATAAATCTAAATCTGTTTTCTGAAATGTCAAATATTTTTGTTGTTGTTTATTTTTTCATCGCCGTGTTACAATTTTTCTAATAAATATTAATTTTAATTTGCTCGATATGCTATGATATAACATTTAGGTACTCAAATGGGCCTTATTGAATACATTTTTAAATTGTGAACAACTTTTGAATTTACACTTTTGCTGTAAAGTGAATAACTACAAATTTGTTCAATACACTCCGTATATATGCGGGAGGTAATAGGTTATATTTCAATAAATGTTTATGTCGACAAATTTACGAGAAAATCACAGGATACCTAAGTAGTACTATACATATAACTAATTTTAAAATCAAAACAGGTTTGTTATGTTTATAGCATTCTGAGCAGGCTGTGGTTACATTCGCTCCTCGCGGCTCCTCTCAACGCACCGCTCGTAAATTCTACATTTCTTCGAATCCTTGATATAATTAGGAAAGTGTATTAGAGCTGGTTTCATTAACAGACTTGTTAGAGTCGAACAGTTGAATTATATCTCTTGCGAAATGGCTTAATCGCTTAATCGTGTTAGAAAATATTAGACAGTCCTACCTGTATTCATTCACTTGAACAAATCACACAACTAAAACTGCACGACACGATCGGAGAAGATACTGAAGATACTAAAGATGTTGAGGAAGATTCGGCGCGAGGAACAAGAGGTGCGGGGTCGGGGGTCAGGGGAAAGTGTAAGTGTCATCTTCGCGGCTTTCTGTTTCGTTGATGTCTCATGTGCTGTCAGGAGATTGGTTGCTTCATCGACTCGTTCTGAGGAAGATTCTCAACATTTTTGTTATGAAATATTATCGAAGAGTCTATGGGTTTATATCAATGAAGTGTAGTAATACTGGAACGAGTAACTGTAGGTTTTTATGATAGCGAAATGAACTTGAGACAAATACAAATCGTGGGCTACTCTTGTTTGTCTAAAGTGTGTATGCTGTATTACACGAAGTTTTCTTTTCAAGTAACTTGAAAAGTTTTCTCCTAGCACAATGACTTTAGTGTAAGAGAAATAGATGAGTCCATTTTTCAAGTAAAGCTTACAATACAAAACTATTAAATTAGGTACTTTCTCAACCTCGTAATAGCTCCTAAAAGATTACTGCTTTTACAGGACTACCAACTCACACACAGCAAAGTGATAAGTGATTATCAAATGTCATTTGTGTTTATGTTTTTAATGTCATCAGAGATAGATACTCATAAAATGTTGCTTTTATCACTTATATTATAAAGAACTATTTAGGTTTATTTATTTAACAGAAAGAAATAAAAGTGAAAATTAGCCATTATATTATTACAAACTTCTACGAAATTTCTACATAAAATAATACAACACTGTAATAAATAAATTTAATTCTGTTTTCTGAAATGTCAATTTTTTTTTTGTTAGAGCTTAATTAATAATAAACTTACAATGGCATAGAATAGTAGGAAATAATTAGAGAACTTAGTTGATATACCTCTAAAAATTTCAATGAATACAATTATGTTGGTATTACTGAACTTTTGACACCCCATTGTTTCAACTCACTAAAAACTTGATCATGAAAATAAACTGATTAATTCACTTATATACAAAATTTAAAGTCACTTGAAAAGAAAAACAGTAAGTGTAATACACTTTTTTATAGATCAGTTGCTATGCGTTTGTTGAGCGGTTGCTATGTAATAGTATCTTATATGAGTGATTATGATAATCATTAATCACGAAGATGATGCAAATCATTCGAGTGAATAATGACCATAATCCCGAATATAATACTATACTCCTGTAAATTCGGAAATCATTTTTGAAAATGATCGAAATTCGTTGAAAACTCACGTTGAAAAACGTCAACATTGACACAATGACAACTGACTACATGTCAACTGTCAAACGTTTTTAAAATAAATATGAATTTTGGCATAATTAACAACATTCTTCTCAATATCACACTCAACATACACTATTTTATTCCGAATACGATCACTCTCCTCTCAAATTTCCATAGCAGTTATACGTCGCTCATGCTTCTTCATCCACATCCAACATCCACTAGGCACTAACACACCATTATAAACACTCAATCGTGCATCTCTAGATACATTCACGTTTCGAGCAAATGTACCCAGAGCACCCAATACCTTGCACCCTGCAGACACCCGCCTTTCAATCTTCCGATCAATACGTTCATCAATTAATGTATAAGGATTTTCAACAAAATTATAAATTTATGTATAATTTTTTGCAATATATTTTTTGTAAATAACATTCATATTATGGTAACATTTCTTTATTATCTTTTTAGAGAAAAAAAAAACACATTTCTTACTATTTCAGGAGAAAAAACAGTGTGATTTTTAGTCATGTCGCGAAATAGTATATTCTACAACAAGTAATGGAATGGCACATATTCCACGCGAGCAATAAGTTTGTATGGTTTGCGAGTGTGGGATAGGCCATTCCGTTACATGTTGTAGACTATACTTTCTATAAAAAGGTTTTGGAAATTATACAAAAATACAAATATAAAACTGTTGAAAACGTCAAACTCAAATAAATCAAATTAAAACAAACAGACGTAACCATAGTAACTGAATCAAGATACTTCATATGTCGCGTTTCTGATTCGTCGAAAACATTCCATACGCAGCGTATGGAATGTTAGTGATTCCATAACAATTTTTAGTTGTAGAATGCCTAGTTTTCAGTTATAGAAAATATTTATTATCTACCACATTTATTTAAAGTAATTTATAATAAAGTAGTTTT